>CM059329.1:1854962-1862462 GCA_030340685.1 Protosalanx chinensis
ACAGCCGATGCTCAAACGCCTGCCTCTGCCGGTGCTTTGAGGGATTCACCAGGTCCAAACACAGAGATACAGAGACAGAGTAGGACCAGACAGAGGAGACACACAGAGGGAGACACACAGAGAGAGACACACAGAGAGAGACACACAGAGGGAGACACACAGAGAGAGACACACAGAGGGAGACACACAGAGAGAGACACACAGAGAGAGACACACAGAGGGAGACACACAGAGAGAGACACACAGAGAGAGACACAGCAGAGAGAGACACACAGAGGGAGACACACAGAGAGAGACACACAGAGAGAGACACACAGAGAGAGACACACAGAGAGAGACCACACAGGACGTACATGAGGCATAGAGGACGAGGGAGAGCTGAAAGATACACTCAGGGTTCACTGAGCAGGGTTATCCAATGCAACATCCCTTTCCCTCAGTCTCTTCTCTCTTCCCCTGGTTTTCCTTTCAGGAGACCCTGTAGGTAAAAAGTTATACCACTTCCCTACTATGGATCTGAGGCAGAACAGAACCTGCCTGGCCTTTTACTCAGACATAAGAAGATACCTATGAAAGTGTATTGGACATCTCAATGCAAATCTCAGCAACGACGATATTTTGTTAATAACACGAGAAAACTATTTGTTCAGAAACCCTACCCACTGTAGAAAATGAATGAAAATGGAAACACATTTTCACACATTGTGGCTTTGAGTGCTTCCTGCACCTCCTTCCAGAGTCTATTTGGCCTATCTCCTTCCTTTGTTAGGTTGGGGTTCACCTCTGGACTTCTCCTCCTTCAGATAACATGCATTCCAGCAATGCACCTCCCTCACAAGCTCCTCTTTCTAGTCTGCCTTTCAGTCTTCAGTTTTCACCTCTCTTCAATTCTGTCACCATCTCTTTCTCACTTTTCTCTCTATCCATTGGCATCTATCTATTTCCTTACACTATTTCTTCCTCACTACGTTTCTCCAATCGTTTCAGCCACTCACACTTTTCAACTCTCTCTCCTTTTCCACATCACAAACTGACACACGAGGATGTGTGTGTGTGTGTGTGTGTGTGCGTGAGAGACACTCTACTATTACCGCAGACTTCATGACTTCACCAGGAAAAAATGTATTCCCTCCGCTCTCCTCTCACCTCCCCTCAATGTCCCAGTACATCTCATGTTTGCTGTCTGTCCTTCTCTGCTCTTCATCCTCTTCCTCTTCTCACCATGAACATCACACCCTCCACTAGTACCGATAAGTGTCAGAGGTGAAATGGAAATTACTCCAAGACTTACATTCTGAAATACACAATATTATTAAGTTGTGTACTGTCACATGATGCATCATAGTGTCTATGTACTGTCACATGATGCATCATAGTCTCTATGTTCTGTCACATGATGCATCATAGTCTCTATGTACTGTCACATGATGCATCATAGTCTCTGTACTGTCACATGATGCATCATAGTCTCTGTACTGTCACATGATGCATCATAGTGTCTATGTACTGTCATATGATGCATCATAGTCTCTATGTGCTGTCACATTGATGCATCATAGCCTCTATGTACTGTCACATGATGCGTCATAGTCTCTATGTGCTGTCACATGATGCATCATAGTCTCTATGTGCTGTCACATGATGCATCATAGTCTCTATGTTCTGTCACATTATGCATCATAGTCTCTATGTACTGTCACATGATGCATCATAGTCTCTATGTTCTGTCACATTATGCATCATAGTTTCTATGTGCTGTCACATGATGCATTGTAGTCTCTCTGTACTGTCATATGATGCATTATAGTCTCTATGTACTGTCACATGATGCATCATAGTCTCTATGTACTGGTCACATGATGCATCATAGTCTCTATGTACTGTCACATGATGCATCATAGTCTCTATGTACTGTCAGATGATGCATCATAGTCTCTGTACTGTCACATGATGCATAATATAGTCTCTATGTACTGTCACATGATGCATCGTAGTCCTCTATGTACTGTCACATGATGCCTCATAGTCTCTATGTACTGTCACATGATGCATCATGGTGTCTATGTACTGTCACATGATGCATCATAGTCTCTATGTACTGTCATATGATGCATCATAGTCTCTATGTGCTGTCACATGATGCATTTAGTCTCTGTACTGTCACATGATGCATCATAGTCTCTGTACTGTCACATGATGCATCATAGTCTCTATGTACTGTCATATGATGCATCATAGTCTCTATGTGCTGTCACATGATGCATTATAGTCTCTATGTACTGTCACATGATGCATTATAGTCTCTATGTACTGTCACATGATGCATGCATCATAGTCTCTATGTACTGTCACATGATGCATAAAAGTCTCTATGTGGTGTCACATGATGCATCATAGTCTCTATGTACTGTCACATGATGCATCATAGTCTCTATGTGCTGTCACATGATGCATTATAGTCTCTATGTGCTGTCACATGATGCATCATAGTCTCTATGTACTGTCACATGATGCATCATAGTCTCTATGTACTGTCACATGATGCATCATAGTCTCTATGTACTGTCACATGATGCATCATAGTCTCTATGTGCTGTCACATGATGCATCATAGTCTCTATGTACTGTCACATGATGCATCATAGTCTCTATGTACTGTCACATGATGCATCATAGTCTCTATGTACTGTCACATGATGCATCATAGTCTCTATGTACTGTCACATGATGCATCATAGTCTCTATGTGCTGTGTTTACAAGAAGAGTGTGGGTGGGTGACAGGGTGGGTACAGTGAGTGTGTGCTTGTGGGTGGTGAGTACAGTGAGTGTGTGCTTGTGGGTGGGTGAGTACAGTGAGTGTGTGCTTGTGGGTGGGTGAGTACAGTGAGTGTGTGCTTGTGGGTGGGTGAGTACAGTGAGTGTGTGCTTGTGGGTGGGTGAGTACAGTGAGTGTGTGCTTGTGGGTGGGTGAGTACAGTGAGTGTGTGCTTGTGGGTGTGTGAGTACAGTGAGTGTACCCTCCCCCTTGGAAAATGTACACTGCAACCTCCCCCATTCTGTTATGCATTATAGATATAGCAAGTAAGTCCCTTATCCACCAGCCTATCTGTGTTCACAGGTCATATACCTTTTAATACCCTGTTAGAGCCTGGAGGTCAGTCACTAAAGTCTAGCAGCCAATCAGCACCAGTTTTCCTGTGGACAACTGGTTGATCTGTTTTGGTGGATTTTAACCCACAAATGTTCATTGTAACCTGTAATTAAACATATAAAGATAAAGTGAAGCCCACTGAAGAATATGAGAAAGAAAAATCTGTAAATCACATGAATTAAGGTTGGATGTTGTCGAACCTGTGGATTTTGAACTCTGACTGGGATTATGAGAAACTACAGTCTTCAGACGTGTTTGTGTGTGTGTGTGTGTGTGTGCGCGTGTGTGTGTGACCTTTAGTGCCACCTGTTCATGGTGTGTGTGTTGTTGTGATTGTCAACAGTTCTTCTATCCCTGCTGGTTACGTGGATACAAGTGTCTGCTAAATGAATAAATGTGATGGGAGTAGAGCGGCAGATCATAGCAAACAAAACCTCCCCTCACCAACACCAACCATCCGCCCACACACACACACACACACTTCCACCCACTCCTGCTTGAGATGGTCAAAGGGAGGAAGGACTGTGGTGGAGGGGGGAGGGGGGGGGGGGGTGAGGGAGAGAGAGAAATGATGGAAGCAGGGAAGATGATGCAGTCGATCACTGATTCACATCCATGGAACTGAACTTTGCAGTCCAGACCCTGAAAACTCGTTTCTCCTCACAGATTTGTCAACATCGTCTAAATACCGAATGTCGGGTCATCCAAAATAAAGTATTTTATTTTAACATTATTTGGTCTTCTAAGCAGTTGGATTCATTAAACGGCTCATAAATGAATGTCATGTCCAGTGTCAATGTCATTAATGTAAAGAACTGTGGTATTTAAGTTCATTTGAACTAATATTAAATTTCCCATTAACGTTGTCCACTGTTGGAGGTGAAGAGACTGACTGTGCCCAATTTTCAAGTATAGAGACCTGGTTTATATCACTCCATAGACCCAATCAGGCAAATAACAAGACTAAAATCAACCAGGCCATTAAGGGCTAAGCTACTAAAAAGCATATCAAGTACCTCAAGCACCTTATTACAGTATTTTCATGGAAGAGTTTCCAGTGGTTTGTGTGTTGGAAGTGAGTATACCATATAATGCTGTGTGATAATGTGATATATGCTTCTTGTGTTGCCAAGATTTTCTGGTTAAGGTTAGGTTAGGATAAGGTTTAAGGTTAGGTGTGGGGTTAAGGGTTATGGTTAGGTTAGGATAAGGTTTAAGGTTAGGAATACAGGGTTTGGAAAGGAACTGAACAGCTGTACAAATGTGTGTGTGTACGTGTGTGTAGGCAATGCATGTGTGCTTTTAGTGTGTGTAGTGTACGAGTCAGAACCACAAACCATCAGAAACCACATTAAAGGACCTCTGAGAGCAGGTGAGGGAGACCGCTGGTTCGATCAGGTCTCAGACCAGCAGTCAGACAATGAACACTTTTTATCGGCACAGATGTTTCTTAGTTGATATGGGACTTCCAGGGCAGCTCTGACTTCTAGTATAAAACAGCATGAAGAGTCATGGTCACAGTTGTTAGGAATGACAAAGAATGAAAACACATTTATATTGAGACTGACCGCCATAACACTTTGAAAAAGACCATACAACATTTTGCAGCCTTTTCGAACATTTTCATTTTTTCCCCTCTTGCTTGGTTCTATGTTGTTGAAGGTCTTTTTTGCAGGACTTTACAAGTTAAAAACTGATTTTTTCTTCTCTTTTTCAAACCCATACAATGTGTAAAATGTTGTGTGTTGTTGTTTTTTCAATGAGAACAGGAAGTGCTTCTATGTTGCCTCTCTTTCTTCTTCTCTACATCTGTTTTCCTCCCATGTTTTCTGTGTTACCTCTTCTCTGTTCTCTCTTTCTACGTCCGTGGTTCTCCTCTTTCTTTCTTCTTCTTCTCTCCTCATATCTTTGTCTGCTTTCTGTCTGTGTTCTCTGTGCGGAGCAAAGTCAAAACCCAACATTGGAATCACTTCTGGTCCAGGGCGTCTCTAACAAGCGCACACACTCACTCCACACACACACACACACACACACACAGGAACACTGTGTTTCTTCTCTCCTCCATGCGAGCACATGGTGTTCTGTCCCACTTCTTCTTTCCTGGTTCACCAGCAGCAGCAAACAGTTTCACTGAGTCCCTGACAACCAGACCATGTCGCTAGGCTACGAGCTGCGCTCCAAACGTCTAATCTGGGAACATCCTTGGACTTGCATCTGTTTCGACTTCCTCCTAACCCGCAAAAAAATATATACAAAAATTACTACCTCAATAAGATTGAGAACCAAAAACAAAAAAAACTTTTAACTAAATATATGTTAATGTAGCACTGTAGAGAAAATACAAACTGATATATCTATAACACTAGTTATTTTGATGTGAAGTTACACTTCTTCAATAGGCACATAGACTAGGGAATAGGAAAAATTTGATCATGTTGTTGTTGTGTAGTACTTTAAGATGGTACCATGAACACATTATGCATAAAGCATGTCTCAGTTGTGGTTCCAATCTCCAACCCATCAATGTATAGAAGGTATGGATGTCTTCAGATGTTACTGACCATTTAACGATCATTTTGAATATCTTGTAAAGGCACACACTCATCCATTGCTTAGCCCCCCCCCCCAAAAAAACAACATGGATTGATTGTAGGCAAGCTGGTAAACTTTGGGTTTTTGTAGCCAAGGCTAACCTGGCAATGTCTGGGAATTACGGCCTGTTTTAATGGAAAAGACTGCTTAAAATGTTTAGACACAGCATTCACTTATGTAAATCTCTACAGCACCAGTTCACCTCAGAAGATGTCTGAAACAGCAGAAAAATCCCACAAGCAGATCTCCATTCTGTGATACTGACAGACAAGGCTGCTGTCCTGCCCATTGTCCCTAGTCAGGACTGAGCAATGGTACCTTACTCCTGTGCCTTGAGCCATGGCTGCTGCTGGCTCACTCAGAAGAAGAACAGCAAGACAGGAAGAGAAGAGACAAACGCACTCAGCAGATTTCACCGGTGGATTGTCAAGCATGCGTGTATGTGTGTAAGTGTGTGTTTTGTGGTGCCCGCTCCTTGCACGCATGTGTTTGTCAATCACATGATCAATAAAGGGTTCTCTTCTCAGAGTTCTGAAGGCAAGACCACAGGAATACTGTTTGAAGGGTTTTTCACTGGGTTTGTGTTTAACGAATAGCAGACACAGTGTTGGTGCAGTTTAACCCTAACCCCAGGGGTTAATGCCTGCACAAATATTTTTCAAACTCATGCCAGCCAATACTCTAATACTCTGTACTATCAGAACCTGTTGGTTACAGTTGGAGAGGTGTGTTGTGTTTTACCAAGCATGGCATGGAGCTGGGAATGACACTGAGTCTCTGACAGATTACTTCTTGCGTACTTAGCCATTGTAACATGAGGGACGACACAAGGGCTAGAAAATTATCCAATGATTAGATAATTCCACATACAAAAAAGGGGGAAACAATAGACTGATTCGTTTTGATTATCAAGGCCAAACGTGATCAGATTTGTGTAGTTGTTCAAACAAGAGTTATTTTATATATATCAGAAGCATGTTGTCCAGAGTCATGTGGCTGAGCAATAAGTGAGTTGGCCTAATAATCATAAGGTTCCTGGTTCGAATTCGGCCGCACCAACATGGGGTTGTGTCTTTGGGCAAGACACTTCACCCTACTTGCCTCAGAGGGAAGGGTCCCTGTACTGGTTGTAAGTTGCTCTGGATGAGTCTGATAAATGACTAAATGTAAACGTAAGTATATAAATGTGTACTTTTGAACACCTTTGAGTACAGTACACAGTTCTTTGTTCAGTTCTAATGACTTGCTGGAACTCGAGTGTAACTCCTGCTGAACAGACAGAAACTGCAGCTTTCACATTCTGGCCCCGGTCTATTGCATCCTGAATCCCTTAAGCAGTTCTAATGTCTCAATAACTTGTAAAGAATCTTTCCCCTGATCTCTACTAGAGAAACAATCATTTGAGCACCAAAACAATAGTCGTTAACCAACTTTATACCCTTTGTCAATGACTCTACTCTATGAATCCTATTGTGATTGAGGCAGTAGACCTGACAAGAAAGGGGAATACCATCTATAATGATCAGTGCGATTTTGTTTAATGCTTTTTGGAGAAAAGAATACTGTGTTCAACCACATGCACACACACACACATTGACACACACTCAACTACACCGCCCCTCCCCCGTCTCCCCCCCCCGCCCCTCCCCCGTCTCTCTCTTCACCTCCTTCTCCCGCTCTGCTTCTATAATTCAAATCCTGTCAGGCTTCTTCCAGACTGCTGGCGCCAGCCTCTTTCTGCAGGGAAAAAAAAAAG
>CM059329.1:1867462-2412462 GCA_030340685.1 Protosalanx chinensis
CCATAATGACTATGTTCTCAGTGACTGGTGAACATTGTGTGTCAAAGTCAACAACAGTCTGGCTCCTGACTATGTCATTAGTATCAAAACTGAACTTTTCCACCAATAGAAACAGTTAAAATAGGAACCAAGATGAACTGTTCTCAGAACACTTGGGCTGTGTCCGAAATCACTCCCTCATTCCCTACGCCCTACTCCCTCATTCCCTACGGCCTACTCCCCCATTCCCTACGCCCTACTCCCTCATTCCCTACGCCCTACTCCCTCATTCCCTACGCCCTACTCCCTCATTCCCTACGGCCTACTCCCCCATTCCCTACGCCCTACTCCCTCATTCCCTACGCCCTACTCCCTCATTCCCTACACCCTACTCCCTACATAGGGAAAGAAATGTAGTGGGCTATATAGTGATCTCAACCGAAAAAACATTCGGACACTTCTTTTGGCGCTGGTAATTACATCCTCGCTGTCCCACAATTAAAACGTACCAACGCAAACGTACCAAACAAGATGCCACTACAAAATGGCGTACTATAGAGTGGTTAGGAAGGGATTTGGGACACAGCCTTGGAGTTCTAGTTTGAGAGGGGAGAGACTAACCATGCGACCAACCATGCGACCAACCATGCGACCAACCATGCGACCAACCATGCGACCAACCATGCGACCAACCATGCAACCAACCATGCGACCAACCATGTGATCCAGGATCACCAATCTGCTCAGGATCCAATCAGGCAACATCCACACCCAACATGCTCTGTAAGACTGATTACAGGTTTTGGATCAATTCCGTTGAGTTTATTGAAGATCCAACACTAAGCAGAAGTGTTGAACCTTTAATTAAACACTATTTCACGTGAATGTAATTGTTATACATACTTTTTTTGGAATTGGATTTTTTCGATCACTTTCAAACTGGCACTCAAAAAGCAAAACAAGCATCTTAGACACTTCAGGAATTCATGAATTATGAGAATAATTCAAAATACATCAGTCTTTTCACAAATCATTCAATATCCTATATTATTTTACTTAAATGTAATAAATAAACAATTGGATGTTAAATGTCACCTTCAAAAAACATAACATTTCCTCCTATAAATCCACCTGAGTAATTTGTATGTCTGTATGTGTTAAGAAACACTGAATTCATGGACATCTTGTCCCCAGACACAGACCTCAACAACCAGGACACCTGCCCAGCCAGTTTAGCTGTAACCCTCCACCAGTGACACCCATGGGGCCATACAGAACAGAATCAATGACAGGATTGCACGGCTGGTGAAATCATCCACTGAAACCCAAGAAGATGGGGCTGGCCAGAGAGATGGAGGCCCAAGGTCCTCCACCAGCTCCCCTCCCATTCCTTCTCTCACCCTGTATAAAGGTTCAGGTATGACTGCTTAGAGTCCCATTCTGTTCTTATACCTGCTTGTTTAGCCCGACTTGTTACACAATATAGCAGTAGCCATTATTAGGAGAGATGAGGTGATGATATATATATATGATCGGAAGGTTGTGAGGTCGAGCCCCGGCTGTGGCTATATGATGTTGTGTCCTTGGGCAAGACACTTCACCCTACTTGCCTCAGGGAAAATGTCCCTGTACTTACTGTAAGTCGCTTTGGATAAAAGCGTCTGATAAATGTAAATGTAAGGTAGACAGCAGCATGACATTGGTAAGCCCTCATACATTAGTACAGACAAGGGCCTGTAGATTATCCAACATTATCCACTTGGAGAATTTAGTCAGATGATCGACAAGGAACTCTTAGAAGTACGTATTCAACAACTTGATTAATCCAAATATAAGATTTTCTTAATCTCTAATTCCCAGAAATCTGTTACTTTATCGTTTTACACTTATGACTGTAGTAAGCTCTTCATGTTACATTCGCTTGTTAGTTTGTAGGCCTTTTGTATCGGGAGTCATTGCACGTAAATGAAGGAAGAGGCTAAGAAAATGTGCTTTTATGGTGAGATATTAAGATCTATGAAGTGTATCTGGAGGTTAGAGAGGATAAAGCCTGATAGAAGGTGGATGAGGTATGAAGGTGTGTGTATGAACCAGTTCAAGGTGTGGCTCAGCCTCTGGCAAGGACAGCCTCCCTCAGTACACCACCCCCCCCCCCCCCCCCCTTCATCCCTCCAACACTCATCCACCCCCACACATACAAACACCCTACACACAGAATACCTCAGAGAAAGAGGCTATCGACAGTAAAAACACAGCTCTGCATTCCTCAAAGAACACAGTCTCTCTCAGCACCACTCACCCATCTGTCCATTTACAATACATTTACAATACACATGTATTTTTTTTAAACAAAAATCCAATTCATTGTTTAAATCAAATGCAAACACATGCATATTTAAACGTGTTAAACACATTGTCATATTATTGTCCCCGTAACAGTGCAATTACAAAATACAGACACTCATACTGATAGTTAAAGACCCTTCCCAGTGTTCTGCTTCTGTCTGGATCACAGCTAACATGGTACTATGGGCCCGGCAGGAAGGTCCATAAATGGCAAATAATTAAGACTATAGGCAGAGGAATACAGCCCAGGAGGGCGACAAGGAGGGGAGCCTGATGGAACCGGAAAGACCGTTAATCACAGATATGGTTTTGTTAGCTGCTCCTGCTGAATCAGCAGCTTAGCACATGGAAGCCACCGCTACGACAAGCAATCGGCCTTGTGAGGTCACACAGTCGTCACACTCTTTGTGGGGGGATGGGGGGTTGAGATGTGTTGGTGTAAAGAAAAAGTAGAAAGTATTCAGATGACGAAAGGTGTAGCTTGTGAGAAAAACCTCGGTCCAAACCTTGGTGATAACAGGGACTGACAATACACAAAAAAACCTCTGGCCATCCCTCGCCAGTATTCTCAACATCCACTACCATGATTTCCATGTTATTTTCTTAGATTTACAGTAATACCAGGTCAGCAACACAAGTGTCAGCTCTTATCTAATGCCCCGTACCAAGAGACATACTAGGAAATACACTTCACCAGGCTTCCCAGTTCGACAGGGAGACAGTGAGTGACTTTAAACAAGGATGAAATCTATGACAGGGATTGCTTTGGTTGTGCCTATCGCCACAGGACAAGCCTTTCGAAGGCCCCTTGAGGGCCGCAGAAGGAGCCTCTTTGACTAGCGAGCGAAAAGAAGGCTTCCATTGGAGGCTTCAGACATTCTCCGGTTCAGACACTGCGATCCCTTTGTGGAAGTGAAGGGGCCCATGTTGCTGGGGGGGGGGGGGGGGGGGGGGGGGGGGGCTGTGGGGGGGTGAGACACCAAGACTCCAGAAGTGGGGTAATGGACAGAAGAGTGTGCATGGGGATGGAGAAGCCCTTTCTACACCCTGTGGAATCTGGAAATATCTCAGAAGCTATTTGGCCCTTCAGACAACTATGTCTGACTTGCTGATTCAGTCATACAAGAGGTATTGTGACTGTGAGTGGGGAAAAGCACGGAGGAGCTTTTAATTATAATAACGTTGATCAGGGATGCTGCGTTTAACTTTAAATGTCTCAGGTTTGTAAATTTAAATGTGTCTCGCCCTCAGTCTCATAAAAGCAGCATTATAGTCGGCTACATACTTTTTCTATGAGCAATGCACAGTGAGGAAAATTAAACAAAAATTGCTGGCGTTTGCAAACAGTTCTTGGTAGTTTGGGTCACGCTTTCCTCATGACATAATCATCAGGTTTTCTTCTCTTACTTGCTTCAGCCGACACTACTTGATTTATCACTGTGTGAGTTGGTTTATAATGCACCTACTTTGTAAGGTTTTGCATAAGGTATACATAAGTAAAGCTTGCTTAGCCGGTGTGATTTTAGCCTGCTCACCTCAGTTATGCAGTAGGATTTTTTTCCTGAGAAGCGCACCTAGAAAAGTAGTTTAATTATTCATTCGTTAATTACAGTTATCATTATGCATGTTGGTGTTGAATCGTATAATTTATAGTGTCCAATGTACTCTATCTACCTTAGGCCTACTGCTTAAGCAAGCGTTTTAGCATTTCACTAATGAAGTCCAATAAAGTCACAATATTGCCGTAAGTACGAACTCACCAATTAAAGAAGAAGAAGAAAAAAAAATGTTATGCCTGAAATCTTTTTATTGAACAATTTATTGATCTCAAAAGCAAACATAGACAGAGAGATAAAGGAAATCCCCCCCCCCCCCCGCCTCTCTTCCTCCATCTGTCAGGATCTGAGCCATGTCCTCTATTCTATCCATCCAGTCTGCAGCTGTTTAATCCCCTACCTTCACACCCACCCACACACACACACACACACAGAGCCCCCAATGAAATGAAAAGGACCATTATGGCCATGTGTTCAATACAGCCTGACTGCTGTCCAATTTCCCAAACAGCTGATACACCAACACAAGCTAGCCACATCCATATATCCCCCACCTCACCCCTCCTCACCCCACCTCACCCCTCCTCACCCCTCCTCACCCCGCCTCACCCCTCCCCATGTTGGCGTACAAATAAACACACATATTTTACACCCCTAATAATGATATGGACAGGCTCAGTTCCACGGGAGGCCCAGGGTAGGCCTGGCCCACCCAATCAGGAGCCTGGCCCACCCAATCAGGAGCCTGGCCCACCCAATCAGGAGCCTGGCCCACCCTGGTGCCAACCTTCCTAACAACCAATCCCAAAACCGGTGCGATGTTCGATTCAGCTGCGGTCTTTCTGTTGAAAACAAACCTTTGTCGTAAACAGACGTGCTGAATGACAAAGCAAACTGACTTAACGGTTAAAGGCTTCTGTCATTTTAACAGTGAACATATTACACACTTGTACATTAAACAAAGTACAACACAATAAACTATTTTATTTGAATATTGTTTAAGACTACTGTGAAGTAACTTGTGTTGGCTAGGGGCAATTACACCTGGCGTTACATTCTATAAATCCTAATTTATCCGTGAGAATATGCATATGCAAGGAAAAGCACTTTGAGCTAAGCTAGGGTCCCGTCTAGACACTAGCAGAAATATAATTCCTTCCTCGCTTACCTTGCACTCATCTTCCACACAGCTGTTGCAAGCTCAACCATGATTTCTTCCATAAAGGGGGAGTGATGTAAAGGTAATTAGACAAGGCATGAACTACATGATCAGAACAACACCAGGCCAAGAAAGAGACATGAATTCATTCATTATCTACCGCTTATTAGCGTTGCTTCTTATTCCCGTTAGGGGTCACAGGTGACTGGAGCCTATCCCAGTTACTTTCAGGCCTTAGGCAGGGTACACCCTGGACTGGGGCCAGCTAGTTACAGAACTATCACCATAGTTCCAGACGACATAGAGACAACCTTTCACCCTAACATTTCTAGATCGAGACATCTCAGACATCGAGACAACAGAATCTATATCTGTATTATATATTTTTTGCTTTTATTACTTACCTCACTCACGTGCAATACTCATGTTATATTCATACTCTGTACTAAGTGCAATATTTCTACTTAACTTGCTTACTTTTTGCAATACTGTAATGCTGTAAATCTCCATTCTCCAAAACTGTCTATATGTCTATATGTCTACCTAACTTATTTTTTTTATTATCATACTCTTGCAAAATACTGTAATTCTGTATCTCAAGTGCAATAACTGCCTGCATGTCGACTTGTCGACTTAATTTACTTATTTTGTACACTGGAACACTTAACCAGACTACTTAATTACTTATTTTCTTATTTTATTTTATATCTGACCTTATCGTGCCCGCCTATTGCTATTGCCATTGTTATTGCTATTGTTATGTTATTGTCATTATGTATATTACCCTGCAACTCTGTGTGCCGTACTTTACCCTGCTGCTGATGTGAACTAATAAAGGTTCATCTAATCTAATCACCTGGTCAAACTCCTCTCTTCTGGGAAGGTATTCTGTCAGACTCATTGAACGTTGATTCGGATCGTGCATCCGTTCATCTGCAAGAGCATTCGTTTCGAGCAGTGATGGTGGGTGTGTCGTCTTAGCTTGAAGATAGCTTTACACTTTCTTCCAAAGCGGTTTGATGGTGTTTGGAGTTTGGATGAATCACCATGAAGCAAAACTATACCGAATGTTTCTGCATGGACCTCGGCTTGAGCAGGGGCCCATTATTAAGCTGAAGCAGGAGAGGAACATCTGGATGATCGATGCCACGGTGGAGCTTCTCAAACTGCTGCAGTCTCCTCAAGGTCAAACCTTGACTGACCACATGGTCCACCACAGCTGCATGAATCTCATTAGATATCACTTCCTCTTCCCTCCATTTAAACTTCACCCTTTTATTCCCTTGTTATCTCCTTATTTATTTCTTCCCCTTAATCTTCCCCTTCCTTCTCTTCCTCCTCCTGTATGTTTACCTCCTCCTCGTCCTCGTTCTTCCTCCTCTCCTGGAGAAAGCACAGCACTGCAGCATGACTGCGGCTCTACAGAGAAACCCCCCTTCTATTTTCTGCCTGCTTCCTGTTCGTCCATTGCTCCGTTGCCATGGTTACGGCCAGCCTACCCCCCCAGGTTTGCTTCCCGTCCCCATCGCCGTCACAGAGTCAGGGTTAGAGCCGCTGTCTAATGCGTGTCTGCCTTGGCCTCTCTCGCTGCCTCACCACCAATCCGTTCCTCTATTTCTTCCTCATCCACACCCCCGGCCCGCTATTTTCATCCAGTCTGCTCGTCCTCTCCATAGGTTATGTGTGGGAAGAAACGTCTCACATTTAGCATCCAATTCGTATTCCAAGTGGCTGATCTATGTTGTCGAAGAGAATTCTGTTTTTGTAACAACCCCTTCTGAGATGAACCATCTCTGGAATATTGCCCCAGATGAGGGAAGACCTTTGGGGTCAGACTGTTCATTAATCGATGTGCTGTGGCAGGTGTTTGTTAATAGATCATCGTGCTGCAGAGTTAGTGTAAGCATGTGTGTGACTATGATACGTTGTACTAAACCGCAACTTATTATGAGTGGAAGAAAGATGAAAGATAATTTCAGATTTCATACATATTTGTTGTGATTGATCTGTTTGGCTAACTAGTTAAATAAGGACATAATAAGATTATTTTATAAAATATATTCTATTATACTCAAATATTGCGTGTGTGTGTATATATACATATACATGAACACCGTACAAAGTTGTCATAAAAAAATCACAGCACAGGCTAAATATCATGTAGTAATCAGCTTCGATCTTTTCTCTTTCTCTATTCAGTCCACTATGTACTTTGGACAGGATCTTACAATGAAGCATTCAGGCTTCAATTAGACCGTGCAGCACATTGACATGATGCAACAGGCTTGATGCCTGGCCACGCCCCTCAGCCTCTGTCATCTCATTCACTTCCTACTCCTCCATTGTGCGTCCTCATATTCACTGACCTGGCTTTTACACCAATGGCGCGTGGCGATTCACAGCAGGTCGTCATTCAGCCAATGACAGTGCCTTTCGGTTGTCATAGACACAGCGTATAAGGAATATGTTGGGAAGCACTTAAGACCAATTAGTTCAAAGTTACTTGGGAAGTGAAGTTTGTGGGCGTGTGTTTGGAGTGCATGTTTGAGCAATCCTCAGGAAAAGTGTGTTTGTGTGTGTATCTTTGCGTTAACTACAACAGACAGTACAATATTGTGAATGCGTACAGCTCCATTGTGTCACACTACCTGCTAAAACTGACATTGTAAGAAACAATCACTGTATAATCCAGGAAGCCCACTTTTCAGTTTTAGGCCACAAATCTCCATTTCCTATTGGTACTGTTCGAAATAATATTTTTCTTTCCCAATATACTAATACTAATCAGTATTGATGTGCAGTACCCTGCCCAGTACCTGATACCAAGCTAATGTACTTGTACTGGTACTAGTAAACATACCCCTGATACCAAAGACTGAGAGCTCCCATGATTCTCCATGCACAGACAGCGGCGGCAGCAGCAGACACAATGTCAATCTCAAGGGTGTGGAAATACTTGAAAATTAATGACAACAACCCACACATTGCAAATCACATGCTTTGTTCTGCATCCATATCAGAAGGAGGTACCAAATCCACTACATATCATACAAGTTACCGGATAAAACATTTGAAACAAAAACACAAAATGAAAAGTTATCGGTATTGACAAGTTACTGAAGAAAAAAAATTGGTAATCATATTTGGTCCCATTTTCTACATATTAGTGAGTCTCCTGTATAAAGGCAGGGGGTTGATCCCCCCCCCCCCCCCCCCCCCCCAGCTGGCTGGTGGTCTGGGCTCTCCAGGAAAGAGGGGGCTGGTGTCAGGTGGGATTCTGACTAGCTCTGTGTTTGCACAGCTGGGTCTCACCCTGCAGTCTGCTGGTTGTTAAGGGTGAGAGGAGACTGAGGAAGAAGACAGACAGGCAGACAGTCATCAGACAGACAGACAGGCAGGCGGACAGACAGTCAGACAGACAGGGATGAGGGTAAACAAAGGTGGCAGTGCAGGAGAAAGCTCATGTGGACTGAGGGAGGCTCCTCAGGGAGTTGACGAGGGCAGGGCTGGGACAAGGGGGCTGGGGGGCTGGGGGGAGGAGGGGGCTGGGGGGAGATGAGGGGCTGGGGGGAGGAGGGGGCTGGGGGGAGATGAGGGGCTGGGGGGAGGAGGGGGCTGGGGGGAGATGGGGGGCTGGGGGGAGGAGGGGGCTGGGGGGAGATGGGGGGCTGGGGGGAGGAGGGGGCTGGGGGGAGATGGGGGGCTGGGGCGGCTGAGGGGAGGAGGGGGCTGGGGGGCTGGGGGGAGATGGGGGGCTGGGGGGAGGAGGGGGCTGGGGGGCTGGGGGGAGATGGGGGGCTGGGGGGGCTGGGGGGAGGAGGGGGCTGGGGGGAGATGGGGGGCTGGGGGGGCTGGGGGGAGGAGGGGGCTGAGGGGAGGAGGGGGCTGAGGGGAGATGGGGGGCTGGGGGGGCTGGGGGGAGGAGGGGGCTGAGGGGAGATGGGGGGCCTGGAGTCCAGGGTTGCGGCCTTTGTCTGACAGAAGGCCGCAGGAAGAACCAACAGGATGTGTGTGAGTTAAGGGAGGGAGCAAGTGTGCCAATGTATGTTTTGTGTGTGTGTGTGTGTGCGTGTGCGTGTGTGTTTGTGTGTGTGTGCGTGTGTGTTTGTGTGAGACATAGTTGAAGTGGAGGCTGAGAAGGTCCATATGAGACGGGAACTCTGAACAGGAGAACCGAATGTGAATGAGGTCCAGGCCCCTGTTTCCAAAGGCTTGGAAAACTGCAAGGATATTCATATTATCTGACTGACTGAAGGCAGGTAGAAGCACACACACACACACACACACTCAGAGTTTCAGACAGGGTTACCTCCAACATCAATTAAGAATAACATTAACTCCTGTAGGATTTTGCCTGACAGCGAGTGGGGAGACTGTGTCAGTGTGTGTGTGTGTGTGTGTGTGTGTGTGGGAGCATGTGTGTGTGTGTGTGTGCGTGAGAGAGAAAGGAGAAGGAGAGCGAGACGAAGGGAAAGACAGAGAGATGGGATGTTCGTGAACATGCTCCAGTTAAAATCCTGGGTTATTTATTAGTTGAAAGGCACAGCAGTGTGTATGTGGGGCGTGTGTTTGGTATTGGAATACGTCGGCCTACCAGGATAATATGAGCATGTGTTTGGATTTACTGCAGTTTATTGTGTTCATTAATGTGCTGTATGTACTGTAGGCTGAATGAGAATGAGAGATTTCTCTTTACTCAGCTCTTTGAGTTCACCCGGATGTAAGGTCATTGTTTTTCTGCACGAAGAAGTGCTGTTTAATGAAGCTGGACACATTCAGTTGTATTAACTTCATTTTTTATACTTCAGAAGGTGGACAAAGTCATCTTCATCGACGAAATCAAGTGAGTGGTAGCTATGACACTACCTCCACTGTTAGACCAGACACTTTGGCTATGTCACAAGCTATGCTATGATACTAGAAATCTCTGTTTGTCTGTCTGTGTGTCTGTCTGTATGTCTGCTGTGTGTCTGTCTGTGTGTCTGCTGTGTGTGTGTCTGTCTGTCTGTGTGTCTGTCTGTGTGTTCAAGCTTTATAATGGGATTTCTGGGCAAGGGTTTAAAGATTTGCTTGAAAACCAGGCAAAAAGTTGAAACCAGGTGAAACGCTGTAATTTTCCAGATGTCCATTTCAGAAACCAGAGACGTACAGTTCTGTGTTCGACGTGGTTTGAATAAGTGCCTTTGAGATCCTAACCCTCCCTAAAACTGATGTAACTCCTTCAGCTACACTGAGCTGGCTGACCTACATTACGCGATCTAGGCACAGAACTAGCCAGCAGACAGCAAACGGATGGATGTAGCGAGTTGAAAACTGACATAAGACCGGATGAATATTATTCATGTCAATGTGATACAGAGAATACAAGCCGATTGTCCTTTAACAAGAGCAGACTCAGAAAGGTCCAGAGGATTGGTTTCATCACAGGCCAGTCAGGGAAAAGGCAGAGAAGATCTGGAACAGGATCTAGAACAGAGAAGCCAGACTCACATAGCCAACAGCAGGAACAATGATCTCATGATTTAAGCCTCTTCAGTCAGTTGTCGGTATCTTACATTATGTAAACACAGAAAACAGAAGACTTTTTTACAGCACTGCCCAGCGCTGGATAAAAAAAATACATTAAAGTTATGTAACTATAGAAAACTATAACACACACCCCTTATGCAAGACTATACATGTAGCACTGCATGGAGAATAAGGCCTGCAATTATGGCAACTAGCTCAACCATTGTGAATGTAATGATGTATGCGTCCAGATGTTTGTGAGGACCAGAGGAAGTTATATAGACATGACTTAAGCAGTTTATAATGTAGGAAACAGCAGACAATTGCCGGCTACCTTATCATTTGCGTGACTGTACCAGGGTATTGGCAATTTGTTTCAAATAATGACAAATTGCTTTTCTGATGTGCGTAAGTGACTAGATGATGACAAGGTTGAACAAGTACTTTTGGAGTTATTACTTTCAGGAGGTTGGAAGGACTACGTTCATAGAGAAATTCAAGTGAAGACATATAGTATTAAAAACATGGTGTACGGTTTAAACAGACTAAATAGTCAGTTAAAGGGTTGAAAATACACACAACTTACACGTAACTGCACTTAATGTCTTATTAAAATCTTTGTGTTCCTTATCTGTTCAACTGAATCAATGAAAATCTTCCAGCATGTCCGACAGTTCAATGCCGAGCTACAGTGTGTCCTGGGATGATAATGGTAAAAGGATTCCAAAGTACAATATGTATTCAGCAGAGTGAATGAATGCCCAGCCCCGTTCACACACACACACACACACACACAACCCAACACCAATCAGAGAAACCTCTTGGAGTGTACGCAGCTGTGTGTGGAGGTTCCATGCCTATAAGCTTGGAATGCAACATGTTAGCTTTGCTCCACTCAATGTTGGACATGTTGCTCCAGGGGGCTACAAGACTCCCCCTCCCTCCCTCCCTCCCTCCCTCCCACACACAGACAAACATACTCACGCTAACATAAGTAGGACATAGACACATGGCAGACTAAACACTCATTGGACACACACACACCAAAAAGTAACCCTGTGGACACCAACACACCAGCAGGCAGCTCTAATTATAGAGACTGGGCTGCCACCGGGCCTGGAGGAGCCAGGGTCGACACACCAGCAGACATCCCCTGTAGCCCGACCCCAGCACACCCCAGCACACCCCAGCATGCCCCAGCACACCCCAGCACACCCCAGCCCCAGCACACCCCAGCACACCCCAGCACAGCCCCAACACACCCCAGCACGCCCTAGCACACCCCAGCACACCCCAGCACACCCCAGCACACCCCAGCACACCCCAGCACACCCCAGCTCCAGCACACCCCAGCACACCCCAGCACACCCCAGCTCCAGCACACCCCAGCACACCCCAGCACACCCCAGCACACCCCAGCATACCCCAGCCCCAGCACACCCCAGCTCCAGCACACCCCAGCACACCCCAGCACACCCCAGCACCAGCACGCCCCAGCACGCCCCAGCACAGCCCCAGCACACCCCAGCACACCCCAGCACACCCCAGCACACCCCAGCACACCCCAGCCCCAGCACACCCCAGCTCCAGCACACCCCAGCACACCCCAGCACACCCCAGCACCAGCACGCCCCAGCACGCCCCAGCACAGCCCCAGCACACCCCAGCACACCCCAGCACACCCCAGCACACCCCAGCACACCCCAGCCCCAGCACACCCCAGCTCCAGCACACCCCAGCACACCCCAGCACACCCCAGCACAGCCCCAGTACACCCCAGCACACCCCAGCACACCCCAGCACACCCCAGCACACCCCCGCACAGCCCCAGCACACCCCAGCACACCCCAGCACACCCCAGCACACCCCCGCACACCCCCGCACACCCCAGCCCCATCCAGCCCCAGTCTCGCCAGGGGGCCATGTCTGATTCCATCTGGCTGGAGAGAGACTGAGAGGAGGGGGAGGTGTAAAAGAGGGGGCAGGCGTACAGGAGGTGAGGGAGACAGTGGAGGAATGGGAGGGAGAGACAGCTGACTGGAGGTCTGTGAGCGAGAAAAAGAGAGAGAGAAAGAGAGAGAAAGAAAAAAACACAACGAAGAACAATAGATGGAAAAAATTGGGATAGAACGAATGGAAAGGGTGAGATATGATAAAGAAGAGATGAGGGATTCACACCGTGGGTAATGAAGTCAGTGACTATAGGAACAGGGAAAAGTCCATCTGATTAGGATCAGGAGTGAGTGTTGGTTCCCATGCTGTGACCTCACACACACTACATGCAGATACAGGGATCATTTTTAACCCTACTTTTGCAATATTACATTCTAACTCATACCTCAGTGCTATACAGCATCTGCACTAGTTTTACTTAGTCAGGTCATACAGAGGTTAGCCTTCAATGTTCAGTGGGGTCAGAGGACCAGGTATGAATGCTTGTCTCTCCATTGAATGTAAGATATGTATGCTTTATTCATAACAGTGCCATCATTATGACTATCTGAAATGAAAACGTATTTTCTTTTGGGAAGATGCAAATGGCCAGCTGTTTGACACGGTGCTGTACTGATATTCAACTCTGTACATGTGATACTATGATGTATATCAACTATATATGAGGACGCAAAGATATACAAATAATAAATATATTTACGCACACTCAGTCTCCCTCTACAGCTACAACTCACTATTGAAACAATGTGGCCTGGAGTCCTTCATTTGCATGAGATGCCGTATCGGGATTACTTATTCATGAGCTTCTTTGCAACATGCAGATTTTGAGCGATGCAAGCAGATCTGGGCATCACCTTCCATCACAAAGAGACTGTGTGCATGCTGAGATCAGACAGATGCCAGAGGCTTCTGTTTTCTGGAATATGTGAAGAACTGAGAAATGTCTACCAAGTGAGACACCTGACACTCGACACCTTGAAAAAGAAAAAATCGAGCGTAACAGAATTGTAAGTGAACAGATTAAAAAAGGAGACGTATTGAGAGTGATGCAGAATGTGACAAAGGGGCCACGAAGTTGGCCAGAGAGACCAGCTGGAAACTGTTCCAAATAACCGCAGCATCGAGAAACATGGACACAGGGTAATGGAGCGATTGATGGCTACAGAAGGAAAGAGGGGAAAGACTTGTTCTCCGGACTATTTCTCATTGACGCAGGTTACAGAAGAGTGGGCAGGCAATCTGATACAAGCTTGTGCTGTGGTCAGAGACCGAAATCTTAGGCCACAGGTTCAGAATGAAAGTAAAAGAGTAAAAATCGAACTTTGATTGAAGGTATCATTTGTAATAGCAGTTATTTTAGTCATAATTACAGCGTTCTAACTTTCTATTCAACTAAAGAACCATGCATTAGGTGTAACCCCATAACTGTCAGAGGAACATTTTGTGGCATTAAGCTTTAATGCTGGAATTTGTTTGAAGAAACTGCAGCAATATACTCCACTACTATACTCTACTACTCTATACTGTCTATTTAGTACTAGTTTTCAGCATCTTTGATGCCTTGGTCAGGTACCTTTGAAGGAACTGTGACTGGAGACCAAGTCTAGGGTAGTTTAATTCTCACTAGTTACCAAGGTGATAACTTGCTAGACAACAGTTCAGTTGAGGCAGCTTAAGCCACCTCAACACACAGAACATCTGTGGTTTGTTGTCGAGGATGTTTGGACCAACCTACAGCCAGAGGTCTTTCAAAAACTGTTTGAAATCTTACCTAGAGGAATCAACGCTGTTCTGAAGGCAAAATATGGTCACACCAAATATTGATTTGAAAGATATTTCTTCTGTTTAGAAACTTTGCATGTAGTTAATTCATTAATACGATCTATTACTGTCTAACTGTCTACTTTTGTAAGCATTCTTACTTTACACGTATATTTAGTCATTTAGCAGACGCTCTTATCCAGAGCGACTTACAGCAGGTACAGGGACATTCCCCCTGAGGCAAGTAGGGTGAAATGCCTTGCCCAAGGACACAATGTCACGTTGACACAGCCTATAGGTTCGAAATAGGTGCCTTTGGATTACTAGCCCAACCACTTGACACTTCACAACTTCTTCAGAAATGCTACTCTCTCTCGTCTTCCCATGTACTGGTAACTTGAACTCATGAATCCCAAACACTGCTTCAGTCAGAAGACTGCAAACAACATGGATATTTACTATATTTAAGCAGAGGACCAAACTGAACCGTAATGGACGTAACCCCAAAGCCCTGCAAAGGGTGGAGTACGAGATAGAATGTGCTTGTGGCAGAGAACATGAGGGAACAAACGAGGGGGGTCTGGAATGGACTAGAAAAGGGAAATGAAGTGTGCAGGTGACAAGGAGAATCAAAAATAATGATAAAAAGTAACAAAAGGCATGGATGGTCCCGCCAGTTTTGCGGTTGTCATGACACAGTAATAACTAGTTGACCTCTTCATCTTGCGGTTTTGTATTACTGCATGCCACTTCTAGCTAAGGCCTGGTCGCTGTAGGAAGATGAGCTCAAATCCTTACTTACAAGCCAGTATTGTTTGTAGTGCCATGGGGAAAAATATTGGGTTTAGAGGTCATCTGATGCCTGTATGCCTCAGTAGTGCCGTACCCTTGCCCTCCAAAAGGCTTCGGTTAGGGTAGACGTGGCTATCCAATGGCTGAGTATGCGGAAATAAGAAAGTGAAAATATCTGCCAGGCTTGAGCTGGGGAATAAGAAATAAGGTACGGTTTCACATTCTTGGTCAACGGAAATGCAAATGAAGCAGCTAACAGAAAGAGCTGCACACACACGCACACGCTCAAAGGTGTGAACAGGAGCACACACACACACACAGTGAGGATGACAAACACCAACACACATATAAGACCAAACAACTCAGACACTCACCAATGGCAGGTTCATCCACCCCTATTCTGTCACCTCCATCACTTAAGAAATAAATGATTATAAAGCTTCGACTGCATTTGCTGTCTATAAATAAGACACAAAACAGACCACATTTCCTCAATCAGAGAACAGACAGCTGGTGTTTTTTTCAATATATTTTTTTTATTAAAATAGCTGTAAAGAAAACTCTTTTCTCTCCACACACACATAACCACCACGTCCATTACTTCAATAATCCCCTCTTTATTTATCCCCCTTCCCTCACTCTTCTCCATGTCTCTCTGTTCTTCATTTCCATCCCTCTCTGTCTCTCTTTTCCTCTCTCCGGCTCTTTCCTCTCTCCCTTCCCTACATTTGCATAATTTCCTCTGCCGTATTCTGATGTATGCGTGTGAATAATAAAGCTCATGGGCACACCGTGCAATCCTGCCACTGTTCATTACCGCCGTGGTGTGCTAACGCTAGGCTCCGCGGGCCCCTCATTAGCCATTCCACGCAGAAGAAAAGGCCTCTGTATCTCTCTCTCTCTCCACTGCTCTCTGTCTCTCTCTATGGCACTCTCTCTTACTTTTTTTTGCATGATCCATCATATATTCTGTTCATCTCATCTTCTATACTCTGTCTCTCCACACAGTAATCGAAGTCTGTGGTTTTTTCCTTCCTTTGCCTGGCCTTACTCCCCCTTTCTGTTTTTCCTGAACTGTCATACTACTATTTGTTTTGGATGTGAATATTTTCTTATCACCCTTTTTGAAAATCTTTGCACTGCATTTTATCCAGTAAATACAGTTTCTTCAGTTCAGTCGGTCTCGCTATATTTCTGTTTTAATGCTGCATGTATCTTTCTGTATCCTGTACCTCCATTTGTCTTACCCAGTCACTTTGACTTTTTCTCTCGTATGTATCTCTGTCTCTCTCTCTGTCTCTTTGTCTCTATCTGTCTCTGTCTCTCTCTCTTTGTCTCTCTCTCTCTCTTTGTCTCTCTCTCTCTCTCTCAGTCTCTCTCTCTCTGTCTTTCTTTGTCTCTCTGTCTCTGTCTCTCTCTCTCTCTGTCTCTCTCTCTCTCTGTCTCTCTCTCTTTCTCTCTCTGTCTCTGTTCCTGTCTTTCTTTCTCTCTCTGTCTGTCTCTCTCTCTCTCGCTGTCTCTATATCAGTCTCTCTGTCTCTCTCTCTGTCTCTCTCTCTTTCTCTTTCTCTGTCTCTCTGTTCCTGCCTTTCTTTCTCTCTCTGTCTGTCTCTTTCTCTCTCGCTGTCTCTCTATCAGTCTCTCTGTCTCTCTGTGTCCTTCTCTCAGTCTCTGTCTCTCTCTCTGGCCAGGTAAAACCACAGTCCTGTGTATCCTATGAGTGACAGGTAGGGGGAGACAAGAACACCTAGTGAGCTGCAAAGAAAGGAGGAATGAGGAAGGGAAAGTGAAAGGAAAGATACAGAGAGAAGACAGAGGAAAGGAGAAGGTGGTTCTGGGGTCAGTCTCAAGGTGACTTCACTGAATTAAAAACACTCACTGAATTGATGCTGTACTCAACTACTGTTCAGATTGTGATCTGGTTGTTATAATGTTTGGGATGTGAATTTGTTAATGGGTGGAACGAACTATGTGAATGGATGCATTAGATCACTTAGGTTCCAAGATTGTTTCAAGGGTGAACATTTGTCCTGTGTTTGTCTTCACGCTTGTTGATGTGTTTGGACATGCGACTTTGATCCAAGTCATACTTGGGATACAAAACTTGAAGAACAATGACTCAGTAGGCTCAATGGTTAAGGCGTTGGCCTCATGAATGGAAGGTTGTGAGATCGAATCCCTGGCTGTGGCTATATTATGTTGAGTCCTTGGGCAAGGCACTTCACCATACTTGCCTCAGGGAAAATGTCCCTGTACTTACTGTAAGTTGCTTTGGATAAAAGCATCTGATCAATGGAAATGGAAACCAAAAAAAGATGCATGACTGTTGACTTGAAGGTATAATGCCAATTTTATTTATAAAAAATAATGTTTACCTCATGCAAACATATGAAGCTGATGAGGACCTCTGAGAGTCGTATCAGTGTCCATTTCTAACATTTGAAGCAGCACACTAACTTCCAGCCAATTACTTTCCAGCAAAAGTTCTCCATTTGCTCCAGTTGCTTATTTTGTGAAAACATCGTCAATCAAACTCGATCGGGAGGAAAGTGTGGAACTTTCAGAATTGAGGTTGAAAGATGTTCTGCTGCTGGCTTGACTGTTTCATCGGTGCTTAATCTGCCCCTCACACTGAGAAGGACAGAACAAGGATCAGTAGCATTTGAACTGTGTCACGATGTCATTCCAATGGAACTTATTTGGGCCCAGTGGTTAAACTGACTGGTTTGTCCTACAGTGACCTCAATGGTCTGGAATGAGCTCTTCAATGTGAAATGCTATTCCCCTTTGCATACTTAACCCCAATTATTATCCACTGTCCGTGTTAATCAACACATTGACCAAAACATTAACACAGACATGAGGCTGCACCTCCTGTGAAGTGAGCTGGTAGAGAAGACAAACCATCAGTTTGTTGTACCTCATGTTGTAGCTATTGGAGAGTTGTGTCTGTGTGGATAGTTGTGTGTAAATGTGTTTTAAGGGTGCAGCTTCATGTAACATTCCAATGGGGGCAATTGTGCAAGAGGTTATGGTTCTATTTCTGTCGTTGTGTGTAGGAGGACAATGAAGTGAGAGAGAAGTTTAAATGTTGTCAGGTGGACTGAAGTTCTGTGACCAAATGGGTTTGTTTGTGTGGAAACATGAGAGTTGCCATGTGTAAACTATCCAAAGGACAAAGAATAGAATATGACATGGTGGGACAGAAATAGACGGATTGAGACAGACACCAACACTGTGTCAGAGGTAGACTTTGACAGACAAATGGGCAGACGAGAAAAATGTGACAGTTACTGACAAGACAGACAGATGCATATACTATGAAAGACAGACAGGCAGCCAGACAGACAGACACAGATTCTACAGTATGACAGGCAGACTAAGACTCTTAGGATCATAAATCATGGAATAAGGATAAGTCCAGTAAGACCACCATGAATGCCTTAATTCTCTTCAATAAAGATTTAATCAGCACCAAAAACTGTGTGTTATTTGTTTTATTTGACCCCAACAGGTGCCTGAACTCACCAACACACAGGACACAGACACAAACTATCATACAATTCCCACAAAAAAACTCTTCCACGCATTTTTCCCCCAAACAGAGAGCAGGGCCTGCTGTTCCCTAACAGGGTGACTGCCAGGCTGTGTGTACGAGTATGGGGGCGGGGCTAGTATTACGACCACAACGCCGTCCCATGGCAGATGGTGTTTGAAGGATCAGGAATCCTCCATTGTCTGTGGGATAATGTGCACAACGCAGAAGGAGACAGGAGACCAGACACTGGACACACACACACACGCATACACACACGCACACGCGCATACACACACGCGCGCGCACACACACGCATACACACACGCGCACGCAAACACGCATACGCGCACGCAAACACGCATACACACACGCACATGCGCATACACACACGCGCACGCATACACACGCACGCACACATGCATACACATACGCACGCACACCAACGCATATTCACACACACACATATATACATATACACATGTATATGAACACTCACTACAGTGGTGCACCAGGGTCTGTGCTAAATATCCTTAACCTCTTTTGTAGTTCAATTGTTATTTTAATTACAATAAACAAGTGTGATTATAAAGGGCATTCTTATAAACAACATTCTTGTGACATACAAGCTACTATGTGGTTCCATTAAACTTGGTATGAGGGTCAGGCTGCAGCTCACTGCATTGTGGTTTAGCAGCACAATTATTAAGTCAGTAAAGTAAGTATGGGAAAAGTTGGGTTTTCCAGTAGTGAGTTAATGTTAATGTTGATGTTGTTTGGGTGACACAACTTTAAACTCACCTTTTAAATCATCCACTTACCCCTTACATCCCTGACCTGCCCTGTGCCTTTATACACTTTTGTCATAAACAATCCCATGAATATTTAAAACCATTATTCATACCAATGTGTACGTACATACTACATTTTTTGTCTTGCCATTGCTATAGGGTTACATGGCAGTTCTGTAAATTGTTCATTTACTGAAGTTCTAGTTTGAAGGTCTCAGACTGAGTCACTATGACGTCAGCCTGATTAATTACCCACCTGCATTAGATTTCCTTTAATCATCAACAATTCTACACTGACACTGCATAGCCTGGTTAGATACGATGGAAATAAACTCAATTCCAAACCAAGGTGTTGCCTCTTGCATTGCCCTAGCTGAAGGATCCTGATGTAATTAGTTTTCTTACACACACACATATGTAATGAAAAGTTAAAGAGTGTGTATGCTGGTGATGTCTCCACCGTGTTTAACTGTCCATTATTAAGTCAGTCTTTCATGATGTTTTCTGATCAAACTGGTGAGGTCCCCACAGTGTGATCGTCTGTCCTCTCTCCATCTCTTACTGTCCTGTCTCTCCCAAACCTCTTTCTCCTTCCATCCCTCTCTCGTCCCAAATGCTCCTTCTCTACCCCCAAGTGTATGTTTTGATCTCCATCAGTCTAACTCTCCTTCTGTCATTTCCCTCTCCTGATGTCCTTCCTGTCTCCTTATGTCCTCCACTCACAGCCTTTAAACCTTCCTTCCTGTCTCCTTATGTCCTCCACTCACATCCTTTAAACCTTCCTTCCTGTCTCCTTATGTCCTCCACTCACATCCTTTAAACCTTCCTTCCTGTCTCCTTATGTCCTCCACTCACAGCCTTAAAACCTTCTTTCCTGTCTCCTTATGTCCTTCACTCACAGCCTTTAAACCTTCCTTCCTGTCTCCTTATGTCCTCCACTCTCGCTGCTCTTCATTCTCTCTCTCTCGCTTCCTCTCTCAGCTGCTGTCAGCAAGTGCAGAGAGCTTGGAGACCCGTGGGAATGTTGTCATGGCAACGTCCGCCAGTCAATCCCATCTTGGATGTAAATTACCTCGAATTTTATTAGTGCTCAATTTCAAGATCCCAACATTTTCTCTTCGACTTTCGATGTATCTCTGACTCTTAGACTATATATATACATCCCTTGTATTCTTTGTCTATTGTCCTCACCCCTATCCACACACACAAACTAAATAGTCTTCTTTTGACCGTCAATTATTCATTTATAATGAGCAAAACATCATGCCACCTACATATTTTTACATCACATTCTGAAACAAAAGAAAACCACCTGGAGTTATCAGTTATAGGAGAAGAGACCTTCATTATCATGCAACATGACACACATACTCGTGTCCACCAATGAAATCCCCCCTCTGCTTTTCATTCATCCTGTTGTCCTTCCTCCAAGGGCATCCAAGAACAGCGATCAGACACATCAAGACAGCCCAGTCCAATCTGCTCTACATGCTTTATATCTGGGTTACAGGGAGAGGAAACCTCAAGGAGACCATGTACCTTCCACACACACCAGTTAGATCACAGAGTGATACTGAGCAGAGCTCCGAGCAGCGATGAAACCCAGGACATTTTCAGTGTTCACACACAAGCATGGTACACTGCCACTCTGCTACCACCATGCATTTGAGATGGATGGGATTTTGAATACAGAAAGGTTCCTGATTTCAAGAATAAAATGTGAGTCGTATTAAGTACAAGAGTTCCCATTTGCTCCCAAGTTTGTGCACGCTTCCCTGTCCATGACACAGTGCCAAAATGTGAGTGGGCAATTATTGCCAGCAGGAGAGACTAATTGCAGTCTCAAATACCCACTTTAGTCAGATCACCAATGAGAAAATTAAAAACAAAAGTCTAAATCACACGTTTGTATTGTGATGTTTTCTGCCATGTCTGTGCGTAAAAAAATGCATTTCAAATGTGGCAGTATATATTGAATATAATGTTTGAACAGGCCAGGTTTTTAACTACACTTTATTTTAATAGTGATGTTTCATGACATGCGTTAAGTACACAGATATATAGAAATATACATCCTGTATGAACAATCGCTTTGTCAAAAACGAAACCTGCCAAACCCAGAATGACATCAGACTCTATAAAGTTTAAATTCAGTCATAAGTGCTGAAAGATTAGTAATGTATTGATATTGTTTCGTTTTTGCCATAATTCAAGCTTTTTATTAGGAATAAACCATTTTAAAGGATAGTGGTGACAATACTATATAGATGTAAAGAGAAAAGACTCAAATATAAATAAATAAAAAAGCTGAAAGTTACATTTCGGCGGTTTGGGAACTTCTCTTAATGTCCCTGACACTGGTACATGTTACATATTCAAAAAGGGCCTGGAAGAAGCAATGGAATTCTCATGCAAAATTAATTGGATACGGTTTTTTATCTGGTTGTTTCTTTCCTTCCAACAGAGGAGAGGGGAAAATGCTTCGTCCCATGTCATGAATTATTAAGCAAACTTCACTCCTACTCACTTCATTGTATTCATGACATTCCAGCACTACAAGGAAGAGACCAAAAAGTCATTTACATAGGAAATGTAATAAGCAACAGGGATACCATGCTGTCTTCATGTTTGTTGATAACACCACCTCCTTATGACGATTGTCTATTTGATTAATTTTTCACCGCAAACAACATCAAAATACTACACATTTTACATGGGATCCAATTTCTATATAGAATTAGCAAAAAGAAAAGTGTTTGATACATCAACTGGTGAATGAAGGAGAACAAACAATAGAAAACATAAGTCTCCTCAGTGTGTTATATCTCACAGTGCAGTGAGCTTGTCTAGCAAACCAGGATCTCCTCATTAGATGTCCTTTAACCCCAAAAGGATCTTTCGCTCATTCATCCCAACAATCAATGAAAGCATGTCACTGTGCCAGCGAATACAGTCCTGGATTTACGTTATTGCGGAATATTCTTTCATTCCTGTCTATTTAGTATTTCGAAGATGCTTTTCCTCAGCCATTCATCTTTGACTTCTCAACCACATTCATTTGAATTCTATATGTTTTTGTACGCGAAAAGTAACATTGCTGTGGCATTAATCACAGTCCTGGAAGGGCTATGAAACAAGGGGATGAAGGGAGCGAGGATGGCACCTCTACCCCTGCCCTGACTTAGCGTGGCCAGAGCCAGATGGCAGCGAGATTTAGCTCAAACATCCGATCAATGCCGAGGATGGAGAGAATATCTCCTTTCTGTCTGTTTCTCTCAATCTTTCTCTCTGAGCTAGCCATAGCTGACATCCTTTACGCAAGTGATGGGAGGTCAAACTTGTTTCTAACAGCTCATTAATATATAAGGTGGCAAACATATTGTCAGTTCTAATTTAAACGGCTCAACTTTATATAACCCTCATGTTTTAATTAAAGATAGAACCTAATGAACTTTAGCTGGCATGTTGTCAGTTGTACAAATATGCTTTTTCTTTGCTGTACACCTTGTGTTTGTTTTGTTGTTTGTACCCAAATTATCTCCCATATCCGCCTCTTTAACCCTTATTTTTCTTTCTGAAATGATGAAAAGATCTGCTGTTCTAGAACATGCCTTAGCTGGTATGTGCAGGGATTGTATATATAATTCACGCATGTCACAGAAGCATGATATTTTGATTAATGTGCAGCATGCACCATGTGTGTATTTCAGTTTGAGCACATCATGGTGTTGGAACACCAGAGCTCATGAATTGCTTCCTGGTTCCAACACCACCATGTCCTCCCTCATTTCCTCTGCTTCTCTCTTAACACATGGGAAATAGTCTGAGAGAGTCAGACAAAGACAGTGAGACAGAGATAGAGAGAGAGAGACAGAGAGACAGAGAGAGAGACAGAGAGAGAGAGAGAGACAGAGAGAGAGACAGAGAGAGAGACAGAGAGAGAGAGAGAGATAGAGAAAGAGAGAGAGAGAGACAGAGAGACAGAGAGAGAAACAGAGAGAGAGAGAGAGACAGAGAGAGAGACAGAGAGAGAGAGAGAGATAGAGAAAGAGAGAGAGAGAGACAGAGATAGAGAGAGAGACAGAGAGAGACAGAGATAGAGAGAGAAAGAGAGAGAGAGACAGAGATAGAGAGAGAAAGAGAGAGAGAGACAGAGATAGAGAGAGAGAGAGAGACAGACAGACCAAGAGACAGAGAGACAGAGAGGGAGAGAGAGAGAGAGACAGAGAGAGAGGGAGACAGAGAGAGAGAGAGAGACAGAGAGAGAGAAAGAGAGAGAGAGAGAGACAGAGATAGAGAGAGAGAGAGAGACAGACAGACAGACCAAGAGAGAGAGAGAGAGACAGAGAGGGAGAGAGAGAGAGAGACAGAGAGAGAGAGAGGGAGACAGAGAGAGAGAGGGGGAGACAGAGAGAGAGACAGACCAAGAGAGAGAGAGACAGAGAGGGAGAGAGAGAGCGAGACAGAGAGAGAGAGGGGGAGACAGAGAGAGAGAGAGAGAGACAGAGAGAGAGACAGAGATAGAGAGAGAGACACAGAGAGAGACAGAGATAGAGAGAGAGAGAAAGAGAGAGATAGAGAGAGAGACAGAGAGAGAGACAGAGATAGAGAGACAGGGAGACAGAGAGAGAGACAGACAGACAGACAGACCAAGAGAGAGAGAGAGAGAGACAGAGAGGGAGAGAGAGAGAGAGAGAGAGAGAGAGAGAGAGAGAGAGGGAGACAGACAGACAGACAGACAGACAGACCAAGAGAGAGAGAGAGAGAGACAGAGAGGGAGAGAGAGAGAGAGACAGAGAGAGAAGGAGAGAGGGAGACAGACAGACAGACAGACCAAGAGAGAGAGAGACAGAGAGGGAGAGAGAGAGAGAGACAGAGAGAGAGAGAGAGAGAGAGAGACAGAAGGAGAGAGAGAGAGACAGACAGACAGACAGACCAAGAGAGAGAGAGACAGCGAGGGAGAGAGAAAGACGGGGGAGGAAAATAACTGTCTCCCACCTCCCTCTCTCTCCTAACTCTGATGTGATACCAGCCCATCAGGGGTGTGATATACAGACAGATCTGATAGGAAAAGACACACGGTCGCTGGCTGCTGAGTTTCTGTCCCTCTGCTGTGACGATGGCTGTCAGGAAAACATAGATATTGGACTACCCACCACTACCCAACACTATCCTACATCAGCTAACATCACCCAACACTACCCAACACTACCCAACATTACCCAACACTACCCAACCCCACCCAACACTAACCAGCACCACCCAACATCAGCTAACGCTACCCAACACTACCCAACACTACCCAACACTACCCAACATCGCCCAACATCACCCAACACTACCCAACACCACCCAACATCGGCTAACGCTACCCAACACTACCCAACACTACCATGACACTACCCAACAGCACCCAACATCACCCAACACTACCCAACACCACCCAGCACTACCCAACACCCCCAACACCACCCAACACAACGTAACACTACCCAACACCCCCAACACCGCCCAAGACTACCTAACACTACTCAACAGCACCCAACACTACCCAACACTACCCAACATCACCCAATACTATCCAACACTACCCAACATCACCCAACACTACCCAACACACCCCAACACTACCCAACACCACCCAGCACTACCCAACACCTCCGAACACCACCCAACACTACCTAACACTACCCAACACCACCCAACACTACCAACACCACCCAACACTACCTACCACTACCCAAAACTATCCAACACTATCCAACACTACCCAACAGTACCCAACACTACCCAACACTATCCAACACTACCTACCACTACCCAAAACTATCCAACACTATCCAACACTACCCAACAGTACCCAACACTACCCAACACTATCCAACACTACCCAACACTATCCAACGCTACCCAACACTCAGACAAACAGTTTCCCGTTTTTTTGCATCAGTTATGGTTTACAGGTCATTTAGAGCCAGAAAGAAAAATACATATAAAAAATAACATTAACTTTAATAACATTAGCAATATACTAACCCATGGATTATTGTTTAATAAATTAAACTGGTTAAATCCATACTTTAAAACTTTAAGAGAGAAAAAGAAAACTAGCAGCATCTAGTGAAAAAAATGGACATTTATATTATTCCTCTCAAGATTCTCCCTCTCAAATACACAGGTGCCTGTATTCCCAGGAACTGTTGACTCTGTGTGTGGCTGGTTTGGTCTGAGCTCAGGTTATTACCTCCAGAAAATGGAGCTACTCACCATTTTTGTTTTAGTCATAAATTCACTGGTCGGTATACCAAGGAATAACTGCTCTTGTTGCCATGAAAACGTGTTCAAGCTGTACTTTCAGTTATGGAGGTTTGAGATCACACATGAAACCATCCAAATCAATAGCAGCCATAACGTCAATATGAATGTAAATGTTTGGTCAGTTAAATGAATTAAAGATGTTGCTCTTACTCACTTACATTTCTTACTTTCAATCGCAGAAGCAGGAAAGGACAGAGAGAACAACATCCCATCAGCAGCCTCAGTCCCTGTCTTTATATGGGCATACTGGTATACACTGCCTCAGCCCTCAGCAAGGTGAAGGGCTGCTGATTAGGGGGACAGTTATACAGTTTAGTTGGTGTTCTGCCAGTTTTTGCACCCTAATCAGATTTTGCTACCATAGCACAAACATCTAGGCCTAACTCTAACCTTAACCTTGCTGTGTGCAAGCACAGGGCCAGCTCTTTGCGTGTTCTGATGGGTAGCAAATGAAAAGACACCGGTTATACAGGGAATCTAATGAACCTGGGGTGAAAGAAAAACAACGATATCACTAGAAATGTAAAAATGTAATTTGTAGGAACTAGTTTCAGTAGAGCCTTCCACGGTTGGTGTCTGCCTTGAAAAGCTCTTGGTGGTCACTCGTCACTACAACCTATCAATTATTCAAGCCTGTTGCTGCCAACAAACTGTTATAAAGAAACATTGACGTTTCATTGACGTGCTAAAATATATTTATTTCACATTTTCTGTCATAAATGTAATAAGACACTCATCTTAAATTGATTTTATTTGTATTAATTATTTTGTAAAAGTATCCCCTTCATCCTCATGGTCACATGATCCCAGTGTAGCCCACATGTGGGCCATGCAGGAACATATAGACGCTTCCCATGAGCCTCTGCAGTCAGTGAAGTGCAGCTGTCAGTGTAGTATGAAGGTCTGTTGGAATGACCACTGGTTATAGGTTAACTCCAATTACCTAACGAACTAAGACTGTCCTGCCCAGTTACTTCATTGCCAGATGGTCATTTTGTTTTTCCATATCTTGACCAAACAAGTTCTAAAGACGTTTCAAGCACAATCATAAGCAACAGGATGTTACAGATTTTTTTGTTTCCTATTTATTCGTACGATTTCTCTTTATATCTGATTGCACCTGGTTGTACTTCTGTTGAACTTGTCCTGTGTCATTCAGACATCCTACACCATCAGAGCTACCCTAAATCTATTACTTTGGACAAATCTGTAGAATGGGACACACCTTTAAAGGTCATGCAGTGGTGTTGTTGATCCTCATCATTCATATCTGAGATTTTGTAAATAGAATGATCCATGGAAATGCGATCGATGGTCGTCTTTTCTCCCTTCAAACCCAACGCCTTTCAAGTTTAGAGGGAATGCCAGGTGTTTGGTGGGATACCCTCCCTCCCCCAACCCCCAGAGCCCCCCCTCCTCCACCTCCAGAGCCCTCCCTCCCCCACCGCCAGTGCCCTCTCCCCCCCCCCTCCCCCCCTCCCCCCACACCCAGAGCCCCCCCCTCCCCCACACCCAGAGCCCTCTCTCCCCTCACACCCAGAGCACTCTCTCCCCCACACCCAGAGCCCTCTCTCCCCCCACACCCAGAGCCCTCTCTCCCCCCACACCCAGAGCCCTCTCTCCCCCCACACCCAGAGCCCTCTCTCCCCCCACACCCAGAGCACTCTCTCCCCCCACACCCAGAGCCCTCTCTCCCCCCACACCCAGAGCCCTCTCTCCCCCCACACCCAGAGCCCTCTCTCCCCCCACACCCAGAGCCCTCTCTCCCCCCACACCCAGAGCCCTCTCTCCCCCCACACCCAGAGCCCTCTCTCCCCCCACACCCAGAGCCCTCTCTCCCCCCACACCCAGAGCCCTCTCTCCCCCCACACCCAGAGCCCTCTCTCCCCCCACACCCAGAGCCCTGGCGTACCCGTTTATTTTTTGTAGAAGGCAACAGATCTTGGTTTCCCGGGAGACGATGGCGGCTGGATCAATACTCTCCTTCATTTTTTACGTCGCCCAATCACCAAGGAGACAGATTCAGCCATCACAGCTACAAAGTGCACACTTGCTCACTCGCACACACACACACACAAACTCAGTTTCACACACAAAAATCCTCACCATTTTATACACATTTGAACACATGTTCACAGTTCTCTCCACAGTCCTTAAGAGTGGATGGGTTCAACCAATCAATGTGCTTCTTTCTTTCACCCCTTTTTTTGCACTGTTTTGTCACGTGGCGAATGGTTGCCGATTAAACATGACTGGTAGTGACCACTACCACTAGCCATCCTCAAAGAGAACATGGTAGCTTGTATATCCATGACTAGATCTTACATTGTATGTATACATGTATAAACTTGAATATGCGCATGGATACTGTAGAAATAGTTCAAACATTGGGAAAGATTCCTTGGGAGATGTCTGGATCTAGTGTGTGTAGGTCTCTCCATGCCAGTGTCTGGATCTAGTGTGTGTAGGTCTGTCCATGCCAGTCTCTGGATCTAGTGTGTGTAGGTCTCTCCATGCCAGTGTCTGGATCTAGTGTGTGTAGGTCTCTCCATGCCAGTGTCTGGATCTAGTGTGTGCAGGTCTGTCCATGCCAGTCTCTGGATCTAGTGTGTGTAGGTCTCTCCATGCCAGTGTCTGGATCTAGTGTGTGTAGGTTTCTCCATGCCAGTGTCTGGATCTAGTGTGTGTAGGTCTCCCCATGCCAGTGTCTGGATCTAGTGTGTCTAGTTCTCTCCATGCCAGTCTCTGGATCTGGTGTGTGTAGGTCTCTCCATGCCAGTGTCTGGATCTAGTGTGTGTAGGTCTCTCCACGCCAGTGTCTGGATCTAGCGTGTGTAGGTCTCTCCATGCCAGTGTCTGGATCTAGTGTGTGTAGGTCTCTCCATGCCAGTGTCTGGATCTAGTGTGTGTAGGTCTCTCCATGCCAGTGTCTGGATCGAGTGTGTGTAGGTCTCCTCATGCCAGTGTCTGGATCTAGTGTGTGTAGTTCTCTCCATGCCAGTGTCTGGATCTAGTGTGTGTAGGTCTCCCCATGCCAGTGTCTGGATCTAGTGTGTGTAGGTCGCTCCATGCCAGTCTCTGGATCTAGTGTGTGTAGGTCTCTCCATGCCAGTGTCTGGATCTAGTGTGTGTAGGTCTCTCCATGCCAGTGTCTGGATCTAGTGTGTGTAGGTCTCTCCATGCCAGTGTCTGGATCTAGTGTGTGTAGGTCTCTCCATGCCAGTGTCTGGATCTAGTGTGTGTAGGTCTCTCCATGCCAGTGTCTGGATCTAGTGTGTGTAGGTCTCTCCATGCCAGTGTTATTTTTCCTACTCATCAGAATGTGTAACCAGTAGGCAGTACTGCACTTGCCCACAGTAAAGCTTGGGTCTGATGCAGCCTGACTACCTCAGCAGTCTGCTTCAGTCTGGTCTCCTAGCAGTGTGTGCTACAGTACTGATTGTAGCGACTAGTTGAGGCAGAAGGTCCTGCCAACAGGTGCCACACACCTGCACACTCGACGGAATAACCGACGGAACACTGGTACAACAATGACATGCCTGTTCCGCGTTCCTATATTCTACACTAAAGTGCGAAGCAGGCGACCTTGGACAGAGTGGGTAGAAGAGGAAAGAGACGCAGCCGTCTGTGTTGCCTCGTCCATCCTTTCATTCGCGTTCCGCTTTTACTTGAGGGGGTCTTGTGGTACAGCAGGTCTCAATCATGTGTTACAGGGAAATGTTTCTATCCATCAGCGCCACCCTTGCTGAAATGTGGCCATCCCTTTTTCCTATGTCAGTCATGTTCTTTCTGCATGCAATTAGTCATTATTTAAAGTAATGATTTAGATGTTGGGGTCCTGATACAATGGTTTGTTTAGGCCTTCCCTTGGACATACTAGAGGTTCCCATGAATCAAGTCACAGCAAAGGACATTAGATCAAATCCCAGAGTGGACAAGTGAAAGATGAGGAAACACTGATGAGATGCACAGTGTCGTCTGTGACATGCGTCTGTGAATGGTCTTTCAAACGTGCCCTTGTGTATATGACATCCTTCTTATTATGTAAATGGTTTTGATTATGGCCAAACATCTTTAGTCCTCCCCTTAAGATCCATGGGCTTGTTGTAGTGGCTCTAATAGTGGATAAATTGGGGAATCCCTTGGAGTGATTTATGATCAAGCAACGTACTCAATTTAATGAGTCCACCAACTGGACTAGACAATAATTTTTTTCTTTCGATGGTTACTATAATGGGAGTTGAATGGTTCAAATGAATACAGAGAAGGTAACAACTTTGATTGTGCATTCAGCAATGAATGATGCTTAGCAACACTGATGAAATTAGGCTAATTCAGTAGTGTATTTTACGACAATCACTTAGCTAAGATTTTCCCGTTTCACATCATATTTCACATAATATTCTTGAAATTGTCATTATTTTTTCTCTACAGCTTGACAAACATTAAATATAGTCTGACTCTACATATAATGGATGTATTTATAAGCAGAAGCATAATACATGCAGGAGATGTATAGAGCATGTAAAGAGCCATATATCCTGTCTCACTTTACATAAGTGATCATTATAAAATCTATACTGTAGGATTGACTTTGACATTGGGGGGGACAGATTTGCTGAAAAAAGCTGATATCTACACTTTCATACTTTCAAAATAAAAGTTCAAAATGTACACTTTTTTTTCACCCTGCGGTATAGGGTCATTTTTTGGCCCCCCTCCATCCCCCCCGGTTCCTACGCCAGTGCTAAAGTACCAGCTACAGAGTATCACAACTCCTTTGACACAAGGTAGACTACCATCGGCAGTGGTTGCTTCTTCCATGGTTGACACAGCTATCATTTCTTGTTAAGGAACTAAGTTTAGATCATGTATTCACATCTGAAATGAAATAGTTTCCAGTGAAACAACGCGGAAAGAAAGGCGCAGCTAGCTCAGACTGTGTTGTTAGACTGACAGACTGCTCCTGAGTCTCGACAGCGCTGTGCAAGACGAACATCAGTGGTTCATTAATCACCGCGCACATACACCCAACTGAAAGACCCTCTCCTGCCGCAGCCAATCAGAGAGCCGTTGCCAAGGAAACAACCTCCACCCTTGAGAGGTTTTTCATGGATTTTTTTTGGGGGGGGGTGGGAGGGGGGGGGGGGGTGGGAGGGTTGATGTTCTCTTTCCCTTCCTGGAATCACTTGGCAGTCATTTGACAGGGTGAGAGGGAGAACGCGTCTATCCGTAGAGTGTTGAAAGTGAGGGAAAATGCATTGGATTTTATATTTAAAAATGTCAAAAGGAAGGAGCAATGCAGTAGATTTCATAGTGGGTGTGCAGTGTAGCCTTATCACACAGGATGTGTGATTCGTCCTTTTAAATGCAACCAGGAATACAGTATTGTACTTACAACCTAAAAACTATGCAGGAAGAAGCTGCTAGACAATGTGAGCTGTCACTGACTTAAGGCTACAGAAACAGTACACAGTACACCGTACACCATACACAGTACACAGTACACCGTACACCATACACAGTACACAGTACACCGTACACCGTACACAGTACACAGTACACAGTACACAGTACACAGTACACCGTACACAGTACACAGTACACTCTACACAGTACACCGTACACAGTACACAGTACACAGTACACAGTACACCGTACACAGTACACAGTACACCGTACACAGTACACAGTACACAGTACACAGTACACAGTACACAGTACACCGTACACCGTACACAGTACACAGTACACAGTACACAGTACACAGTACACCGTACACCGTACACCGTACACAGTACACAGTACACAGTACACCGTACACCGTACACCGTACACAGTACACAGTACACAGTACACCGTACACCGTACACAGTACACAGTACACCGTACACCGTACACAGTACACCGTACACCGTACATAGTACACAGTACACAGTACACAGTACACCATGCCCAGTACATAGTACACAGTACACCGTACACAGTACACAGTACACAGTACACCGTACACAGTACACCGTACACAGGATACAGTACACAGTACACAGTACACAGTACACAGTACACAGTACACCATGCCCAGTACATAGTACACAGTACACCGTACACAGTACACAGTACACAGTACACCGTACACAGTACACAGTACACAGTACACAGTACACAGTACACCGTGCCCAGTACATAGTACACAGTACACCGTACACCGTACACAGTACACAGTACACAGTACACAGTACACAGTACACCGTACACAGTACACAGTACACAGTACACCGTACACAGTACACCGTACACCGTACACAGTACACAGTACACCGTACACCGTACACCGTACACAGTACACAGTACACAGTACACCGTACACCGTACACAGTACACCGTACACCGTACATAGTACACAGTACACAGTACACAGTACACCATGCCCAGTACATAGTACACAGTACACCGTACACAGTACACAGTACACAGTACACCGTACACAGTACACCGTACACAGGATACAGTACACAGTACACAGTACACAGTACACAGTACACAGTACACCATGCCCAGTACATAGTACACAGTACACCGTACACAGTACACAGTACACAGTACACCGTACACAGTACACAGTACACAGTACACCGTACACCGTACACCGTACACAGTACACAGTACACCGTACACCGTACACAGTACACAGTACACAGTACACAGTACACAGTACACCGTACACAGTACACAGTACACAGTACACAGTACACAGTACACAGTACACCGTACACAGTACACAGTACACAGTACACAGTACACAGTACACCGTACACCGTACACAGTACACAGTACACAGTACACAGTACACAGTACACAGTACACCGTACACCGTACACCGTACACCGTACACAGTACACAGTACACAGTACACCGTACACCGTACACAGTACACAGTACACAGTACACAGTACACAGTACACCGTACACAGTACACAGTACACAGTACACAGTACACAGTACACCGTACACAGTACACAGTACACAGTACACAGTACACAGTACACAGTACACCGTACACAGTACACAGTACACAGTACACAGTACACCGTACACCGTACACCGTACACAGTACACAGTACACAGTACACCGTACACCGTACACAGTACACAGTACACAGTACACAGTACACAGTACACAGTACACCGTACACAGTACACAGTACACAGTACACAGTACACAGTACACCGTACACAGTACACAGTACACAGTACACAGTACACCGTACACAGTACACCGTACACCGTACACAGTACACCGTACACAGTACACAGTACACAGTACACAGTACACAGTACACAGTACACAGTACACCGTACACAGTACACCGTACACAGTACACAGTACACAGTACACAGTACACAGTACACAGTACACCATGCCCAGTACATAGTACACAGTACACCGTACACAGTACACAGTACACAGTACACCGTACACAGTACACAGTACACAGTACACAGTACACCGTACACCGTACACCGTACACAGTACACAGTACACCGTACACCGTACACAGTACACAGTACACAGTACACAGTACACCGTACACAGTACACAGTACACAGTACACAGTACACAGTACACAGTACACCGTACACAGTACACAGTACACAGTACACAGTACACAGTACACCGTACACCGTACACAGTACACAGTACACAGTACACAGTACACAGTACACCGTACACCGTACACCGTACACCGTACACAGTACACAGTACACAGTACACAGTACACCGTACACCGTACACAGTACACAGTACACAGTACACAGTACACAGTACACAGTACACCGTACACAGTACACAGTACACAGTACACAGTACACCGTACACCGTACACAGTACACAGTACACAGTACACAGTACACAGTACACAGTACACCGTACACAGTACACAGTACACAGTACACAGTACACCGTACACCGTACACCGTACACAGTACACAGTACACAGTACACCGTACACCGTACACAGTACACAGTACACAGTACACAGTACACAGTACACCGTACACAGTACACAGTACACAGTACACAGTACACAGTACACCGTACACAGTACACAGTACACAGTACACAGTACACCGTACACAGTACACCGTACACCGTACACAGTACACCGTACACAGTACACAGTACACAGTACACAGTACACAGTACACAGTACACAGTACACAGTACACCGTACACAGTACACCGTACACAGTACACAGTACACAGTACACAGTACACAGTACACAGTACACAGTACACCGTACACAGTACACAGTACACAGTACACAGTACACAATACACAGTACAGGTTAGGGGTTCATACTGGAAGCCAGTATGAACATTTAAATATGTATTCGTATTTTCAGTGAAATATCTTCCAATGCAATGCTACACACAATGATACCTGTCTGTTTTCAACTATTTGTCCAAGCAATCCTATAACACGTTCTTCTTAACCATGATAGTTTATATACTGTATGTTTGGAGGGTGTAGTATGCATCACCAATTCAAACTTTGGTGCCCAAAGGCTATTTCTAGAGAAGTTCCCAAAACACTACTGAAATAGGTTTGAAGGTCATATTCAACCTGGAAATAACCTACCTCAAAGGATAGGACTTTAATCAGTTGATCATTACAGCTTCTTAATAAGTATGTATAAGTACTATATATATATATGTTATATATAGTATCTAAATATAGCTGATGTTTGCTGGCACTTTGGATGATTATACAATCAAGTACTTTGTGAACCTAATACAAAGTTCAAGACAAAACACAGTGCACAGATTTTACAGTAATTTGAAAACCTACATAGGCCCACTGAATGCTAACACCTGCATGCTTGTTCCGACTGAAGTTTAATCAGTAAAGGGGAGGAGGAAGGTTGGTGTTTACGTCCATCCAAATAACCAGACCTGAGAAGGAAAGAAGAAATCGGAAAGGATGCCTGAAAGATACGTTGACTTGGCACACAAGTGATTTTCAGCTCCAGTCGGCTGTGGCTATCGCGGCCTGCCGAATCATGGCCCTTCGATTTGCCACGTCTTGCTTTCTTCTTCCTGCGGCTGTGGCATCATGCAGCGTGCGGTGCTGGGGGCTCCGGAGGGATTACTGGCGCTAGCTAGCGGTAGAGAACCAGAGGAAGAGAAAGACAGACAGAGAGGGAGAGAGGAGAGAGCGAAAGAGAGAGAGAGAGGGTGAGAGGAATAGAAGGAGAGAGGAGAGGATGAGAGAGAAAGAGAGAGAGAGAGAAGGAGAGAGAGAGAAGGAGACAGAGAGAGAGGGAGAGAGGAGAGAGCGAAAGAGAGAGAGAGAGGGTGAGAGGAATAGAAGGAGAGAGGAGAGGATGAGAGAGAAAGAGAGAGAAAGAGAGAGAGAGAAGGAGAGAGAGAGAAGGAGACAGAGAGAGAGGGAGAGAGCGAGCGAGCGAGAGAGTGAGAGAGCGAGCAAGAGAGAGAGAGAGAAGGAGAGAGAGAGAGAGAAGGAGAGAGAGAGAGAGAAGGAGAGAGAGAGAGGGAGAGAAGGAGAGAGAGAGAAGGAGAGAGAGAAGGAGAGAGAGAGAGAGAGGAGAGAGAGAGAGAGAAGGAGAGAGAGAGAGAAGGAGAGAGAGAGAGAGATAGAGAAGGAGACAGAGAGAGAGAGAGAGAGAGAGAGAGAGAGAAGGAGAGAGAGAGAGAGAGAGAGAGAGAGAGAGAGAGAGAGAGCCTTCACACAAACACAAACACCCTTCACACGGACTGGGCTGCTGGAAGCCAGACAATTAGGGGGATGGAAGACAGTGCATTTGCATACATATTAAAGTGGAGCCCGTTATAAAAGAAAAAAAGGAGAAGGGGAAAGAGAGTGAAAGAGAACGGGAGGGTGAGTGAGAGAGTGCGTACCAGATGAGCCTCTCTCCCATAGATCTTTCATCAAAAAATACAGGGCCCCGCCTTTGCCCATGCATAAATCTGCATCCTCTTAGGGAGATGCATTGCATACATACTGGCTCAGGCACCAGGGGGACACAGGATGGTGGTGGACACCCCCCCAAGTGGACTGACAGGTACCTCTGCAGGCTGTCATCATGTACGCTTTTGCTAATATGCTGTTATAACAGATTAATAGAGTTGAATATGTCTTTAACATATTCGAGTCCGATCAACAGAATTGTCTGAATGTTATTTTATATTTGTTAAACCAGAAAGTGTGTGAGTGTGTGTAAAAGTTTGTGTGTGAGCTGAGGTAAGCATTAACATGCTGCAATCTTAAAAGCAGCATTAGATGAACTGGATTTTAAAGAGTTACCAGCTGAAACTGAGGCAAATTGCATGGATGGTTATTCAATGAAAGATTAAAGATACATTTAACAAAGATTTATATGGCTTTTAAACATTTGTGACATACACAGAAAACTGTTTGGCAGTAAAGTAAAGTTCAAAGCAAAGTCATCAAATAGTATCAATTTTATCCAAGAATCACGAAATATGCTCCAAGAAAGGCCTGTAGATGTCACTAGAAGTATCACTAAGGTGCTTTTTCAAGCGAGAGAGAGAGAGAGGCTGCAGGTTTCTGAGAAACTAGTTTATTTTCAGACTAGGCAAACTATGTGGACTTAATCTGCTACATGTCTACTTTAAAGAATACTATTAGAAAAAAAACACGATCTACATCTACATTGTCCTTTGATGCTTCCTATTAATGTGGTATATATCTTTTGGAAAATGATACAAAAATCATTTACAGTGAACTATTAACTGTCTCTAAGCGACCCAAAAGTCACCTGCCAAACCTATGTCTGTGTACCCACGAGCAACATGGCGTCTTAGAGTACAACAACCATCGCAAACAATTGTTTACATGTGCACCGCTTCTTTTTAAGCATCTAAACTTTTGTGGAGGTTGTATTCAACAGGCAGAGCATAATCTGCATTCTGGACCCAGTAAGGTTTTTATACAGGACAGAAAAAGAACCTGCTTTTATCTTAGCTTTAATAAATATATTTTTTACATTTAAGTGAACTGTACTGGGTGGAGCTCTGGGCTGTAGCCGCATTTTAACCGATCCCCATATTATGCAAATTGGAATAAATAAAATCAAAAGAATCTGCGTCATGGAGACACAGAGGGAGCAGACAGCGGTAAAATATCAGGTCACATTGGAAATCAGGACTGGTGAAGATGACAAGTTCAAGAATTACAAGAACCAAGCTTTACATGGGTCTAATGTATTGTTTAATGTCCTTCCTAAAATATGAAAGCGTTAAGTAGGACATCATTATGAGGTCATTTACATTGCTGCTGAACACACTAGACCTGCCTGTTGACACTTTCCACTGTGGTAAGTCCATTCAACAATACCACTCGGGTCAAGTTCTAAACTCCTGGGCTTCTTGTGTATTGATAGTGCAGGGGACAGTTTTGTAACCCTTCCCTGTTCACCTGGTAACAGTTGCCTTGACCACGGTTGGGGCAACAGTACTTCTTGTTGCTGCTCAACACTGAGAAGGGGAGGGGGAGATGTGGAGGAGAGAAAAATGAAGGAGAAAATAGAGGACAAAGAAGAGAGAAGACGCTAGCTGGGAGAGAGCAGACAGAAGCGAAGTAGCGACACGTAGACATCCTACATACATAAACCATATATACATACACTGTATGTGCACCACACTGCATAGAGTCAAAGTAGAGGTTGTGTAGCTGCGTGCCTAGCAGGGCGAGAGAGCAGGAGCGGTGGGGAAGGGAGGGAGGGAGGGCGGGAGGGAGGGAGGGGGGGGGAGCAGAGGAAAGCTGGTTTTGATTGTAACAAGAGAGGCCCCGCTCTGTTCCATCAGACTTCTCTGTGAGACTGCCGCCACCACCTCCAACCGCCCTGCTTGTGCATTGCACACATTCCAGCCTAACCTCGGAATAACATGGAAAGTACAGGAGGAGGGGACGGGGGTGTGGGGGGGGTGGGAAGCGGGGGAGGGGGGGAGCGGGGGAGGGGGGGGTTAGGGGGGCCGAGGGAAGGAGGGGGTGGAGTGTGAAAGACAGAAGAGATCGAGTGCGAGTGCGAGAGGAGGAGAAAGAGCGAGATCTACAGGGGAGGAGGGAGAAAAGCAGAACATGGCGAGAGAGTTTATTTGTGTGTGTGTGTGTGCGTGTGTGTGTGTGTGTGTGTGTGTTTGTTGGTCTGGGAAAAATTCAAACTAAAGGAATACGTAGACCAATTAGATTTATTAATCAATGCTTCGAGCAAACTAGAGACTGAAGCATTGCGCAAACGAAAACATTGGATATCTAATTGTAAATATGAGTTTGTCGAATAATTTAACAATGGAGGCAGACATGTTTACAAAAAGCAAGAAACTATACTGATCATAATGCACGCACACAGACACACACACACACACACACACACAGACACACACACACAAATTAACACATTGCCTGAGACTACGGAGATCCAAATAATCCAATTCTAAACACAACCATTGTACACATATAGTACCAGATACTAATACTAACAAACTACTCACTACACACACATTTGTATTTATAGATGTACTGACTGTACTACATAATCCCTCCTCAAATGTACAGATATATCAGGAGCGTCAAAGGGCAAAAGTTACACTTAACTACGTTTATGTGGGAAAAGTTAAATCCAGATTTTATTCATAGACATATCGCCATACACATGTACACTCAGAAGACAGGAGTGGGTGTGACTGTAGCCTTTCCTGTGACAGGATCTGAAACCAGAGCCTATTCAGCTGTGCTGTGTATTTCCTGTACAGGGCATTCATAAACTATTCAGACCCCTTCTGTTTTTTTTCTCATCGCATGTTACAACTTCAAAATGTTTTCTATTACATTTTTACTGACACACTAACAATCAACGTCTTGTTTTGTCTAAAAACAGGATTATCATTATTATTAAAAACAGGAAGTCCCACATAAAACTTGCGCAAGTATTCAGATCCTATAGTAATCCACTGAAAATTCATCTCTGGTGCATCCTGTTACCATAAATCATCCTTGAGAAAATGCAACAACTGGAATTTAGTCCAACTGATTAGACATGACATTAGACATTAGAAAAGCACACACCTGCCCATATAATATCCTATACTTTAAAAACCAAGCCAAGTCTAAGGTTCTGCTTCTTGACCTTTGAGACAGGATTGTCTTGAGGCACAGATATAGAAAATGGACCATAAAGTGCTGGCACTGAAAATGTAGAAGAACACTGAGGCCTTTATCATGGTTTAAGTTTAAAGCCAACAAGCTAGTTGCCTGGCCAAAGATGGGCAAACAGAGTAGAAGGTCGATGGTTACACAGCTGATAAGAGCCAGAGGAGGGATGAGATGAGAAGATTCAGATTCAGATTCAGAATACTTTATTTATCCAGAGGGAAACTCCTTCATATCACGGCACACAGTCTCGCAAAGCACACAAGGGTAAGGGTGTGAGGTAAAAGAAGATCTTCCAGAAGAAGAAACATATCTGCAACACTCCAGCCATCAGGCATCTCTGGAGGAATGGTCAGACAGGTGAAGTCATACAAGACACAACATTACTTTTTGACTTTATCAAGCAAACCATCAATCCCAAGCGAACGCGGATCTACAGCTATAACACAATGGTCCTTGCTGCATACTATGTCACTAGTAAAAAAAAAAAAAAAAATCCTAATTGTTTTATTTTTTTCTAAATAAACATCCAAATTCACCAAAAGAAAATGTTTCCAAAAGCAGTTGGGACCAAGATGAAGTCAAGCCCATCAAAGACTGGAATCTGGCAATATGGTGTAAAACGGTTGGTCAAAATACACAAAGAGACTGACAGACCTTCTACCAATTGAACGATCTCAAGCATATTTCTTTCTCTGTACCATCACATTTCAAATGTTGTCATTTACCAAACTCTCTGATCCAGAGCACCTTACAGCAAGTACAGGGACATTCACCCTGAGGCAAAGTGAAGGGTGAAGTGCCTTCTCCCAAGGACACAATTTCATATTGGCATGGCTGGGATTTGAACCTGGAATCTTCTTATTACTAGCTTGAATCCCTTACCGCTCAGCCATCTGACATCCCTTCACAAAGTCCAGACAGGAAAGGGACAAACAGCATGTTGTTGAAGCTCTGTCAGTATGGCAAGAATACTAAGTTACATTTGCAGAAAAATATAATTATATAATCTTATTTTATCTTTTATTATATATAATAAAAACAGACAACTTCATTTTTTGATCTGTTCAGCAAAGTACTTCACCGAATAAAATCTATTTCGCTAAACGTGCTATGATCCACAATTTGTTTTTGGAAACAAACGCTATCCTTACACAGTAGATGTTGCATTAAGGGATAAAACACAATCAGCATACTCTTATGTATTAAACTCTCATTTAGAATCCAAACCTTACTACATTCGTACATATAGGATTCATAAAGTATCATGAACGTTCATCAAAGTGATTAGCTGAGTGATGCATTTTCAGTATGTGACAGCCAAGTCACCTAGGTCCTGGGCTGAGACGTGCAACAGAGAGATGTGTGTTGGAATGGAGCTCTGACCTAGATCTATACTTAAGCACAGCTCAACAGGGTCGGGGGGGCTGACGAGTGAGTAACACATGCACATGTCATAGAAAATACAACACACGTCTTTTAGATTAAGGTTATAACAATAGTTGTGTTTTGGTTTTGGAACCACAACCATAAGTTATACTGTGATATACCTCACTATACACTTTACTAAACAATTTGACATAAACTATTTGTAAGAATACATTAACTTTCTAAAAAGGTTAGTTTTCAAGTCTGTAGAGTGTATAGATCATTTCAGATCCGAAATAAGAAGTTATATAAAAACATCTTAATAATCAATAAACAGTATACAATTACAATCACCGATGGCATGACTACACAGCCATTCTCTTATCACTTGCACAAGCAGATGTTGTCCAACATTTCTCTAATGTTCCTGCTGCTTCCCAGACAGGGTGTATGAGAAAGTGGGTGTTGGAGTCAGAAAAACATTGAACTGACGAGCCGAGAATTATGGAATGGCTGGAGGAACCAGGAAGAGAGTGAAACAGAGAGACTATTGATCCAACCTGGCTTCTCTTGTAGAGCCAGACGTCTGGAGACACTTTAGGCCCCAGGTCCGCCCTCTTCACACAACCACACACACGTACACACTTTTAACCACACACACATGACCAAACACACAGACTAGTGCACAGTGCGCTACACACATGAACATGAGTACAGAAATATTGACATTAATATGCAATCCCAGTACCAAAATAGCACACATCCATACCAAAGCCCTCACTGCCTGACATCTTACTCACCTACTGCATCACAGGCACTGTGGAATATCTATTTATAGTTATATGAATCTATATGTGTGTGTCTCATCAACATCTTACTCACCTACTGCATCACAGGCACTGTGGAATATCTATTTATAGTTATATGAATCTCTGTGTGTGTCTCACCAAAATCGTAATCACCTACTGCATCACAGGCACTGTGGACTAGCTATCTATAGTTCCAGGAATCTATGCGTGTCTCACCAACATCTTAATCACCTACTGCATCACAGGCACTGTGGGCAATCTATCTATAGTTCCAGGAATCTATGTGTGTGTGTCACACCAACATCTTAATCACCCACTGCATCACAGGCACTGTGGGCTATCTATCTATAGGTCCAGGAATCTGTGTGTGTGTCTCACGGACATCTTAATCATCTGCATGGGCACTGTGCAATAGTTTCAACAAATTGTAAGGCAAAGAAAATCATATCCTTAGTATTATCCTTAGCCAGTCACAAGACAGAAGTAGAGTGAAGAAATATCATTGAGGGTGCTTTTAGTGTCAAATAAAAACTATATTTCCAAATTGGAAAGAATTATGATATTTTAATCCATGAAATAGCATGTTATTAGCACTGATCCATGGCAGTAAGATAACTGTTTCATATGGTTACAGTGATGCTATCTATTCAATTCGTGAAGTATGATATAATTACTTAACAGCCCACTATATATTAGTCACAGTGTAGTCATAAGTCTATCTGTTAAACCTAGTGATGGAACAACAAGTTGATTGAGTATTCAGATCCAAAGTACAGTTTGAGGCTGTGGGGGCTTAAAACAGTTTCACAGAGTTCCAATTGGCTTTTTATCACATAAAACTGTTCATTATTTAAAAGACCAAATTAAACCTATGTAAAGTGCACAATGAAGACTTTAGAAAAGCTTGTTGGTATTAATTTCAGGTTGTCAAACTGCATGTAGGTCCAACACTATGTTGATTCAAATAGTTTTGAATCAGAATCCCATCAGTAGTGGGCCCAGTGGAAGACCATGACCTTTTGCTGCAGGTTGCAGTGAATTTGCCTTCCGAATCAGGGATGATTTATTCCCATCTCAATCTAATCTCAGTTTTGAAAGATCAGGTATTTAAAAGTGTTTAACTTTGCTTTATTTGTAATTTATTTCAATATGTTGACTTATTTTGAAGGGACGGGCAAACAACAAATATCCAACAAAACCAACAGCCAAGAATTGTATTTCCAGAATGTTATGGCTGTACAGAAGTTTATCTTTACGAATGGATTCAGGCGGACTGACAAAGTATAAACATGATACCCAAACACACGTTTATAAATCCTTTTCCAATTTAACATACTGTCAAAAGATAATTTCTTTACCTGGAGTTCAAAACTCAAGTTTCTGGTGACGGTAGCAGCTACTCTGGGGACACTTCAAAGTCCGCTTTGGATCGAGGGGAAGATGGGACCTGGACACGCCAATACTTCACCCCTTGTCTTTATAGAAGGCGTCCAAAGAGTTCCCTTTCCAGAAAAAGGGAGAAGAACAAGGAGAAGCAGGAAATCGAATTATCTTTAATTCGGTCTAATACCTGCCCTCTGAATATTCTGCAAAGACAGATCTTTGTGTCCAGTCCAGTTTGTTGCCATAAAGAGTCCATGGAGGGACTTTTCCACTGTTCTAGGGGAGAGTGTCCACTAAAGGAACACATGCTTTCACTTGTAATCAAACTCCTACCCACCTGTAGATAATGAATGTGTCTTGGTTTTTACATTGTAGCACCATGTTTTATATATGTGGCCCATATGCATTATAAATGTACTATGTTTGAATCTGGTAAAGGGGTAATGGACAAGGGTTTTTCTGGGAAGCTTCGCTTAAACTGACTGATTCGTCTTCAAGATTCGTTTTCCAACGTGTGGGAGGCCCCCTTTAATGCCTTTGGTAATGCAGAAACTGTGGGGCCCATTCATGCAAAACAACCCACCCACACAGGTGATGGAAACAGCATGGAGGAAGATATCATATCATTTTGACCAGCACCTTCAGTGGTACCCTGGACTTGAAGTGTTATTAAGGAGGGTGAAGATGAAAATAGGACAGCGAACAAAAAAGAGGTACTGCCGAAATACAAGCCATGAAGTAGTTTGGTAGAATGGGCACGTATACCATGTGTGTCACATTAAATGTGTATTTCTGGTGTTTAGGGGTCTCCATTACATACGTCTGCACAGCATATGAAGAAGTAATAACCTCTTGTGTCTGGAAGAAGGGGGTGATGGAGGTGGCAGGGGTCTGCTGAAGTCTCGAGGGGCACATCTCATCATCTCTTGTTGGTTGGGAACTGGAATTTTTCTTTCCAAAAGGTTTTGTGGAGAGAAAACAGGTTGAGATAATTATTGATTAACTCATGAGGTAAAAACACAAGTTCATGTTAACCAATCGTTCTAGTTTCAGCAATCAGATGATAAAAATTAAACAACGTGATCCACAATCCCAACCGACACACTTCCACTCACATTAAATAAATAAATAAACTGTTCGGTGTGCAAAAAAGGGGGGGGGGTGGGGGTGCGGGAGGATCTCAACTCTATAATAATGTGCAGTGTTGGTTACTGTTTACCTTCTTTGAAGTGTAAATACATTCCATTCTCCCTGACCAGTGCACACTTCTTTACAGTACAGTGAATTTATATTTTAATGATGAAGTTACATTGGTGTATATCACCACACCAAGGCAGGGTTGATTACAAACAGAAGCTTGACAGCATTATTTCCACACCAACTGTAATATGGTAGATCACAGAAATGGCATAAAATAATGATGACTGTGGTATAGCAAGTGTACTGAGGGGGTCAGGATTTCTCAGGTTACATTTTCTTCCAGAGAACCTTTAGGATAATGCAAGAATTACATCACATTAATGTGAACATATTTTAACATACAATGCGTTGACTAACAACTTCTTATGATTTGTTAAATTCTTTGGGATGAAGCCAAACTGGCCATCTTAAAAGACCTTATAACATTTGTGGGGATGAAAACCTGGACCAGAATATCACCTTCATAATTTGACATCAGATTTTGCTAAATGATTCGCCCCTTATTTGACTCAATTTCATACACCCCATTTTTTTAATTCTGCCCCTCCTGCTGCCTGTAATAAATCTGCATCTTGAGTGTTTAAAAATGAATGCATCTCTCTTTCTCTGCATCTCTTTCCCGCCCTGCGTTCTTCCTCTCCTCTCCTAACACCAGGCAGTACCCTCACGTATGCATATGTAAATGCCTCTTTGCCTGAGCACGGTGGAAGTAATTGTATGCATTTTTAACCGGCCAATCGACTGACAGATAGGCATAGATTGTCTCTGCCTCTCCCTCCCTCCCTCCCTCTCTCTCTCTCTCTCACTCTATCCATCTCTCTCCTCTCCCTCTCTTTCTCTCTCTCTATCTCTCTCCTCTCCCTCTCTCTCTCTCTCTCTCTGTTTCCCTCTCTCTCTCTCTCTCTCTCTCTATCCATCTCTCTCCTCTCCCTCTCTCTCTCTCTCTCTCTGTTTCCCTCTCTCTCTCTCCTCTCTCTTCTCTCTCTCTCTCCTGCGCTCTCTTCTCTCTGCCTCTCTCTTTCCTTCACTCCCCCACCCTCTCTTTTCTTTATTTTTAGCTCTGTACTTCCCCCTCCAGATGCACAGGAATGACTCTGCAGAGCAGGTCTGCAGTAGAATGATTAGAAACAAGCCATCCTCTTCAGATCTCTCCCCAGTTCTTTCTCTTTTGTTTTCCCATCCCTGGCTGTTCCAGGCTCTGCTTCTTTCACTCTGTCAGTGACAGATCTGCATTACATGCTATCACAATGACATACTAGGAGAGGCTGTTATGAGTTGAAAAAGGAACAATGAGTTTTTGAAAAGGCACCGTTAATGTACGACTCCGGACAACATGCTCACACACTCTACATCGTTAGTCCGCCATTATAAGATCTTAATCAGGAGTGTGTGATCCTGGTCCTCAGGGGCCACTGTCCTGTATGTTGTAGATGTTTTACAACACCTGATTCAAATGAAAGGTCATTATCAGGCTTCCAAAGAGATCGATATCAAACCAGCTTGAGTATATTCCATTGTTATAATTCTTAAAATAACTTACTTAACTTCCTTACTTTTCACAACTTGATTGTCCAAGTGATTTCTCTGGTAGTTCACTAAATCAATAAAGTTCATTAACGTTTTCAGTTCCATGTATTTGAGTTGTGAACCGTATGTAGTTATTTGCACTACTGTGTGCATACATTTCAGCCGTAGTATATATTCACACCCATATTTACAGATAATTCTGCTCTATCCTTATGTATAGTTATTCTCAGACGGTTGTTACGTACATACCTTCTATTTTTTATTATTTCTTGTCTGGTATATGTTAATTTTTTGCTCCATTCTGCCACAGTAAATGTTATGTTTGTGCAACTTGCATGACAGATAACTAATTCGAATTCAGATTCTGACAGTGGTTTGTTTTATAGTATTCATTACAAATGATGACTATACTTTAAGGATTGTTAATGCTTATCTTCCCACACATACTGTGAACATGAAATACATCCCACATATTCATACAATATCTATCACTTTATAGAAATCAATTGAACTGAATGTGCGGCATTTGTAGTTATACCCATTTTGCAGATGCAGGATTATAGCTATTTTGACATTGCAGGATAACTGTGTTCCAGCATGTGTTATGCTTTCGCCTATCATGTATTCAGTAGGTATTGTACTGTTATTACTTTAAATGCCCTAAAAGATGTATCACCAGACAAATTGTTGACACAGTACTGTGTATGAGACCATTTTCCCAGCATTCATTTACAGAATAGATGATTACTGGGTGTTCTTCATGCGCCATCTAGTTATGCTGACTGATAGACATTATAGGCTGATATGTAGCATGTTTGGGCAGATTGAACAGCTGCAGACTTCAATACAGAGGAGAAGGAGGTAAACCAACTTTAAAACTGAATTTGTAATTTGCAACAAGTTACACTATCTCTCGTACTTTCTCACTTTGTCCCTCTACTCTCTCTCTTTTCTTCTTTTTTTCTCTTTGACCTGAAGTGAATATACAACAGCAGCCACGGCTAACATCATTATTCAGCCTTACAGTGCTGCTGGATTTGTTGCACTACTGAATGTGTTAGCAGTGGAATGTGTGATGTCATGTTCACATTCCAAAATGTGATGTTCACATTCCGAAAGAACACTGTCCCCATGTGACTGACATGCTTTGGCATACCAAGTCAAAGAAGAGAAGACGAGATCTGTGTGTCTTCCTGTTCCCAGTGTCAAGTCAGAAACCCTGGCAAGTGTGTAGTTCACTCAAGGTCACATCATGTTACTATGTAAATAATCCGAAAGTAATCAGAATAAACCTGGTTCCAGAAGGTACCTGGTTCGAACCCTGGCCGTGCCAACATGATGCTGTGTCCTTGGGTAAGGCACTTCACCCTACTTGCCTCAGGGGTATTGTCCCTGTACTTGCTGTAAGCTGCTCTGGATAAGAGCGTCTGATAAATGACTGAATGTAAATCATGTAGTGGCATGTAGTGTCTGTTAAAAGACACATAATTTCTTTTTATCAGTCTGTCAAGTTAAATTATTTACACAACACCTCTGGTCGCCCAACAAGGGTCATGTGACACATATATATGACAAAAATATGCTATTGCAAAATACAAACTTTTGCTCAGGTGAAGAAAGACAAAGTACTTCTGTTTTGGGGGTCTCCACTGACCCAAACAACAGTCAATCAAATTAATCAGCTAGTCACTTGTATTTGTTGACTGTAACACTATGCGCCTGTCAGCCAGCCATGAGGAGGGGAGGGGGGGGGTGATCTGAGGACAGTGTTAGATAATCCCTCGTCCCTGTCGCTGAACAGGGCACGGCAGGAGGAAGCTGTGAGTGCTGTTGACTCGCTTTGGCACTTCGTGTGACTCGGTGGGGTGGGGGGGGGGGGGGGGGGGGTGGGGTGGGGTGGGTGGGACGGGTCTAGCAGGAGACAGCCGCTAGCTCGCTGCCCTCTACCTGAACCGCCCCAGTGACCCTCAGCGCAGACACAGGGGGTGCCTGGGTAAATCAAACAAGAGACACAATGTAATCTGCAGTTGTTTTGTGTGCTAATATGTTATCTTGGCGCGACGCAGATGCCAGAAACATCTGTTCCCAGATGTGCTAGCACGTCTAAGACAGGGACTCATTACTGGTGTGTGCATATTCATGACTATCGGATATACATACACACACCAACACTAGAATACATGTCATTATGTAATATATACAGGACCGCTTTGAATATTGGGAGCTCATTCATAAAACCCTCAGATCATCTCGAGCGAACCTCAGCTGAAGGTCATTTGAAGTGATTGTGGTGAATCCTCGTTTACAAGAAATCATTGGAATAATCTGGGGATGAAAATTCCAGTACTATAATGAAATTAGATATATACACAGTAGATATATACTAGATATATTCTGATAACTCTTGAACTGAGAAACTGCAAGTCCACTTTGAATAGTTCAAATATATTGAACTGAAAAAATTAAATACATTGTTAGGAAAAACACTTGCTTACTGTATGTTATCATACATAAAGATTTAATTTGGAAGACAGATATACAAGGGTAGTACAATACATAATCCTCCCCTTTGTGTATTTCTGAATTCAACTGCAACACACTAGCTCACTAGCTCACTAGCTCTTCTGAAAGATCCTAACAAAGTACACCATACTGTCCCAGGAAAGCATTTGCTGATGTCTAGCTCTCGTATAGAAAATAAGAAAAATCCCTGAACATCCACATTTATGAAACTATATTTGTTTTTAACAATTGTTCAAGTTACGCTAGTATGCAAATAGGTTTTTGGAATAGTTTCAACATATTGGGAAAATATGATGTTATTGTACAAATAACATGTTATGATGAGACACATAAATGAAACAGAGAAAGTTAGTAGCTGTTCCTCTGTTCTGCAGAGTTCTTTACACTGATGCAGACACTGAATAGTGCGTTTACCAGCTTCACTTTAATGTACAGGCACTTTTGACACACAAGGTGTCATCACAACTACAAATCACTTCCCTGTGCATCTCCAGCTCCCCCTCCCCTTACCCTCTCTTCCCTTCCTCTGCCTCTCTCCCATTTGTGTGTGTCTCTCTCTCTCGCTCGCTCAATGGCTCTCTCTCTCTCTCTCTCTATCTATCTCTCACTCTCTATCCCCCTCTCTCGCTCCCTTCCTCTCTCTCTCTCCCTTCCTCTCTCCCTCCCTCCCTTTTTCTCTCGCTATCCCACCCTCGCTCCCTCCCTCTTTCCCTGCCTCCTTCTATCTCTTTCTTTCACTCTCTCTCCCTCCCTCCCTTCCCCCTCTATCTATCTATATCTCTCTCCCTCTCTCCTCCCTCTCTCCCTCTCTTTTCCTCTCTCTCCCTCCCTCTCCCTCCCTCCCTCCCTCCCTCTATCTATATATATATATATCTATCTATCTATCTATATCTCTCTCCTCTCTCCCTCTCCCTCCTTCTATCTATATATCTATCTATCTATATCACTCTCTCCCTCTCTCTCTCCTCCCTCTCCATCTCTCTCCCTCTCTGTCTGTGCGCTCCATTGCCTCATAGAGGCTGCAGTTTGGAGGATATATCTCAATTAGAACACAGGGGAGCGCAATGCACCGGCCAACCCTTCTCCTCTCCCTTCTTCTTCTTCTGCAACTACGGCACACCCCCTCCCCATCCCTTCCTCCCCTCCTCATCTCACCGCCCCCTCCCTCCCCCATGAACTCCCTCTATCTCTCCAGCCCTCTTAAAGCAGAAGGAACAGAGAGGAGTGCCAGCATCGTCTGCAGTGCCTCCCGTCAGATGCCCCAGGGGCCTTTATGCAAATGAGCATGGGGGAACATGTCAAGATTTGTTTATCGTCCGTTAAGGCCCTCCCTTTTTCACTCTTCTTTTCCATCAGGGCACACACAAACCCCGCAAACACACACACTCCTCCCTCCTCCTTACAATGCATTTTACTTCTTATCCTGTCTGCACTAACAGTTTTATTTTTATTCTTTTTTGAGGTGCTGAGACATTAGCAGAGAGCCGTCCTCCTCCTCCTCTCTGTCCCATACTTACACACCCACCTCCACATCTAGTGTTAGCACTCTATTCATTGAGAAACTATCATTGCAGTGTTAGCTAGCATTAGTGCTCCGGCGATTTAGAGGCCTTTGTTGTCGTTGCATTCCACTGTTCACTGAGGTATTTCCATAGTAAGCCAGTGGGGTGAGGGACAAGCAGTCTGCAGAAAGTGGGTTGCAGTGGTCAAAATAAAGGGAAGAAAGAAGAGAGAAAACAGGAGATGATTAGTAACACAAAAGGGGATTTTGTGTAGAGATTTGTGTATCTACTGTTTGTATAGCAGATTATTATGAATATACTTAAACTCAATATTAGCTCACATTTATGTTTCAGGGTAGGAGAAAATGTGAAATGCAGAGGAAAAAAAAACATTTTCCGATAATTTTTTGAGAAGGGGTGTATTTTATTAGACTTGGAGAGATTTCTTCAATAAGATGCATATATATATATATATATATATATATATATATATAAACAATAAAAGTTTAGCTTCACAAACATAATCTATTAATATTTTGTCCTCACATCTGAATTCAGGCTAAACAAAATCCTGAATATTCTTTCATGAAATTATATTTGAATATACAATTTAAAAGTGATCACATTCCTCTTGATCTGATTTTTTTTGTTTTTAAACATGAAGTTCCCCTTTGTGATATTTGGAAGCAACTTGACATCTAGTAAGAGAATCTGAAAAGAATCCAATGGCTTGTTCTTCAGTTGCAAAACAGGAATCACCAAAACAACAAAGATTCTGACGAGGTTCCCATGTTTGTGTTCAACTGAAGGAACAGCTGGCAGAACTCAGTTGTGGAAGTTGTGGATGGAGCGATGTCAGGAATCATCCAGACACACATCGAGTCCCAATCATGTTGCTGAAACAATCAAAGTACTTGAAACATCCAAGTCATTCAGTCACAGGGATTGTGAGATGAACCTGACTGTTGCTTTAAAGCAGGGATTAATTTTTTCTGGGAGATTTGAGAAAACTTCCATAAGCATTTTGATTCACTAGATCCTGAGGGTTAGGAAAAAGAAACTTTCAAACTTCAGCCTAAACCCTTTCGGTCTGTAAAATGTTTTCAATCTTTATTAATATGCTTTTTAAATGTATTATTGTTTTCTTTTTTGTATGGACCGAAGAAAAAATAAACGAACTAACTAACAATAACTATATTGAGAGTCAAACAACAGTATACCACCCCATTTATGTGTATTGTATTGACTTGATCTGGAGAACTGCTGTTAAATACAGTAAACAACAATGCCATTTGCACAGGTGAGCAGTGATCCTGACACTGTTCTCAGGCTCACTTGACCTGTGGTCTGTTTCACAAACCTGAGCTTCCTTCCCCACTGGTTGTTGGTGTGTTCCAGCAGCATGGGGCTGCAGTTCTCCTGAGCTGTGTCTGCTCATCTCTCTCAGGAACCATCAACACGGGGCTAAAGAGCGCAGGATCCTCAGTGAGCGTGTCTGGGCAGGAACGAGCTGAAGGTTTACTGTGTGTGTGTGTGCATGTTCGAGGGCTTGAGGAATGGGAAGAGGCCCACCTGTGCAAACCTGTCTCGGATTGACACTTTCTTTCTACGTTTACCATTGTGCCTTATCTTCTTTCGGTACAATTCATATGGCACAGTTTTCACAGTTACAGCGCTTATGTGTGTACAAATTAGTAGCTGAAATCAGTTATGGGACCATAGAAAAAGCACATAATCAAAACAATAACAAAATTCATACATTATGATGCATCTCCATACATTTGTATGTGTCTGTTTCTACAAGTGACTTTGTGTTCTCAGCTCTCCACACTGTCTGTACCCTCTTCTCTTCCCTGCTCCCCCGGTGGAGGGAGCTGTCTATGGGCTGGACGTTTTGCTGTGGGCCATTTTTCTCTGCCCTCCTCTCTCTTCCTCTTGCTCCCTCCCTCTTTTGCGATCTCTTTCTCTCTTCCCCCAGCCCCGTCTGCCCGGCAGAGCTCGTCAGCCTGGCTTTCACACTGCTCAGAAGGGGACGTGAGACGGAGCTTCAGCCCCAGCCAGCACTGCCACACAGCTGCTCCCTCCCTCTCCCTCCCTCCCACCCTCCCTCCCTCCCCCTCTCCCTCCCTCCCTCCCGCCCTCCCTCTCTCTCTGCCTCCCTCCCTCCCCCTCTCCCTCTCTCTCTGCCTCCCTCCCTCCCCCTCTCCCTCTCTCTCCCTCCCTCCCTCCCGCCCTCCCTCTCTCTCTGCCTCCCTCCCTCCCCCTCTCCCTCTCTCTCTGCCTCCCTCCCTCCCCCTCTCCCTCTCTCTCCCTCCCTCCCTCCCGCCCTCCCTCTCTCTCTGCCTCCCTCCCTCCCCCTCTCCCTCTCTCACCCTCCCTCCCCCTCCCTCCCTCCCTCCCTCCCTCTCCCTCCCTCCCTCTGTCTCTCTCCCCTCCCTCCCTCCCTCTCTCCCTCCCTCCCTCACTCCCTCCACCGCGCCCCCCTCCTCATCTTCGCACACACGCACACACACACCCCCCCCTCTCCATCCACACACACCCTCCTCACACACACCCTCCCCATCCTTGCACGCACACACACAAATACCCACATACACCCTCCCCATCCTCTCACACACGCACACACATACAAATACACACACACCCCGCCTTTCTCCAGAGCGGTGGTCGCCATGGAAACGCCAGCCAATCAGCACAGGGAGCACACAGATGGGGCGGAGACCTAAAGCTCTCCCTCACTCATTTGCTCTACCCCTCTCTCTCTCTCTCTCTCACACACACACACACACGCAGTGTAAGATGAAAGATGGGATAATCACACGCATGTCGATCTGCAGCATCCTCACTCTCACGCACAGGCACACACACAGACACACACACACACACACACACAAAGCTAGATTGACACTTGAAGCACTCTTAAAAACGCAGCCTGCAGGTCCGTTTCATACCAGCACACAGACACAAACAAACACATTCACACACTGTGCAGATTCCACACTGACTGTAGACTGAAGCCAGGTCAGTCTGGGCGCTGCAGAACCTCCAGACAACTAAAGAAGTGTTGACCTGTTTCCTTCATACAGCTAAGATAAAAACCTAGTGGACATGAGAGGAGTGCAACATTACAGAATGGTCATGTATTCAACACTGATCCTCTTCTCATATTCCTTTGACAAACCCTTCCAACACAGAGACACACATGCACAATAACGCAGGGACACTTTCTTTATGCAATAAAGTATCAAAGAGTTTTTATTATGGATTTACTAAACAATATATCAACTGAACGTCATGAGGTTCATCTTAGCAGGTTTTTCCTATTGGTCATGAGGCGATATAAAGGTGTGTATCCTGTAATAAGAAGGCCTATATTTCTTAAGCTTTGTGATGGATGTGTTAATCCTTTGTCACTGTCATATGTTAAGTAAAACTATGTGAAAAGCTCTGAAGAAAAGCAAAACGTTAAGTAATATTTTCATTAGTGAAGCAGGATCTGAATTTTTTTTATTTCAGAATAAAAGTCCTGTAACACATGATGACAAAAATATAAAGAAAGTTCATCCATTTTAATGTCCTAGTATGACATAGTATTTTATATTATTATGTATTTTAATGTCATTGATTTGGTTTATAAGGTGTCGATTAAGTAGACGTGTTTAAAATGCAGCGTTTATTTATACAGGGCATCTTGGTGGTCTAAGCTCAAGTGATTCATGTATAAGCTGTTTTAGGCTCTTAGGTTGAGATTTAGACAAGCTGAAAGATGGAGACAGACTGCCTCAATAAAACAATAAAACATTTGGGCATCTTCCTCCATCTGTCTGTCTCCAACAAAAAGTCCTTCAGGTTGTCTGAGACACAGTTTGAATCTGAGAACCAGAAAACAAGGATATAATTGACTGCAACATCTCCAGGCACACAGTTGACACAACACTTGAATAAATATTTATATGTTTAGTCAGAATTCTGGAATAAGTAGGCTTTACATCATTGTATTGTTGTCCGTTGCTGGAATATGCTCCAGGCAAATATGTTCAAATCTGGGTTTTGAAGACCATCGCCCCTGTAAATGTGTGTTCTTTTCTGTTGTGTTGTTCTGTCTCTATTGTTTCAGGCAGTGTTTAGAGGTAGTCTGCCAGCCAGGGGGCAGACTGCTGTCTGTCAGGAGAGAGAGAGGAGGAGAGAAAAGAAAGAAAGTGAAAGAGACAGAGAAAGAGAGAGAGGTGGGGTGAGAGACAGAGAGAGAGGGAGGGAGAGAGAGAGGGGGGGTGAGAGACAGAGAAAGAGTGAGGGAGAGAGAGGGGGGGTGAGAGAGGGAGAGAGAGAGAGAGAGAGAGACGGGGGGTGAGAGACAGAGAAAGAGGGAGGGAGAGAGAGGGGGGTGAGAGAGAGAGAGAAAGAGTGTGAGAGAGAGAAAGGAAGGGAGGGAGAAAGGGTGTGTGAGAGAGAGAGAGAAAGAGAGAGAGAGAGAGTGAGAGAGAGAGGGTGAGAGAGACGGTCACTGAAGGGGCTTCCAAGTTCCAGGGCCTCCTGGACCTTACAATATATCCCTCCATGGCTTGTAAACAGAAATGCAATTTTTCTTCCCTGAGACTTTTGCTGTCGAACCAAATATAGAGATGACTATTTCAAGCTACCAAGCCTTTACCACATATCCTCCCTCTCAGCAGTCTCACTAAGACAGATTTTTTTTTCTTTCTTCTCTTTCTGTATCTTTATGGCTAACAGATCGAATACTATGGAGGGTGAAGGAGGGAGAAACAGATAAAAGAGAGACAGAAACCAGGACAGCGAGGAGAGTGTGACCTCATTAAAAATGTCCACTGTGTGAACTGCATCTCTTTAATGCACAGAGCATCTGCCAGAGAACCGGAGTAACTGGCCTGGCTGGATTCACGTCACTGAAGTCACCCAACAGGCTTCAGAAAACACTCCCATTGTTTCAGTAGCTTGCTTTAGGTTGCTGTCACAGACACACTTTCACACGCTTCAGATCTCAGAGAAATGATAAGGCATCATTGCCAAAGCTACGTTTTTCGTTGATCGTAATGGACATAACCTCACGGTCGTCACAGTTCATTACACTTCACAGAGTTTACCAGCAAAGTACACATAATGTGAAAACATTAATGGAACTGCAATAAGGAAATAATTGAAGTGAAACAAATAGAATATCCATGACCACACCCCTTATTTTCACAATATTGCAAGAGCACATGTAGCTCTGTTGTGAATACCAAGATAATTACGACTAAAATGATAAAATAATGCATAGATTACATGTGGTTTTGATTTCCCAGTATGAATAAAGAAAAACAAGGATACAACAGCTCCTCCGTGCGTGATGCAATGTTCCAAGTAGATTATTCACAAGAAAAAAAAATCATTTAGACCAAGTAAATTAAATCAGTGATTTTCATTCTTGAACAAATTCCTATTGTAGCTTGAGTTAATGGACATGGTACATGCTGACATCATTCGTGAGACCAAAAATAAGGTCAAATATTTAGCCGATGACGTTGCTGGAGTGAATCCCCGATGAAGCCAGTGGTATGGAGGGCTGCGAGGATCAAACCCACATGGACAGAGCATCTGTCCCCTGTCAGGAAAGCTGCATACAAGTTAGACAGTCACAACATTGATTCAAGATGGCTTTATGCAGTCAGGAATGTCCTTCACAGTCTCTACTGGAAATATCTTTCCTCCTGTTTGTTAGCGGTGTCAGAAGAGTCATTTCATCTACTTAGTGGATCACTATCACACATAAACACACACACCCTCTACCATCACTGCAGTTCAGCAGAGCCCAGACTCAAGCCCAGTAATATAAAGGCTTTGAGACCTCTCTCTTCTTACTGCTGCAGCACTCAAACTTTACCTCGCATTGTTTACATAATCCTATGTTGACAAACAGTGTGTGTGTTACAGATGACCTGCTGAGGTCGGTGTCCTTAACATGTCGTGTGAATGTGGATCTCTAAACTAGCCACTGTTCTAGAATGTTGTAGACCAGTCTGACATTTGAATATCCAGCGAACAGAAACATGGCGTTCTGGTGTTTTAAGCATTTGAGATGATGCCTTACATCTCTGTCACTGCTTGGAGCGCACTGCTCTCCTCACAGCTCCAACAGAGAAGATAAAGATAATCCTTTATTTGTCCCGCAGTGGGGAAATCGTGGTGCACTGAACACAAAAGAACACCTTAACATCGCCAACAGGTGAAATTCTTTGGGTCAATTTTACTGTAACTGATCTAAGGCTAAACTTGACATTGTTTCGATGAAGGCCTTTGACTACAGTATGTTTAAAGACAAAGTTTGTGGTCACGATTACTTAAAAAATAAAAAATCTGTAATGAAAATTATTTATTTACGTATTTTTGAAAATAACGTTTCTTTTCAATGGCATTTATGTTGCTGATGGTTTAGACAACTTGAAATATCCAGCATGCCACAGTCTTATGTAACAGGCCATTGCTACTCATAGTGAGAATGAGAGGGCGAGAGAAGGGGGGGCTGGGCAGAGAGAAATAAAGAGAGAGAGAGAGAGAGTGAGAGAGAGAGAAAATGAGGGGGTGGAGAGAGAAGAAAATAAAGCAGTACACAGAATAACCTCGCTCATAAACAGCAGTCTTAGCAGTTTAGCTGAACTTGTCCTATTTTCTTCTCTCTTTCTCTCAGTTTATGTCCTTATCCTGCTTTTATTTTTGATAGAGAAAACAGTTAAATGTTGAACAATTAATGAGAAATACTGTGTGAAGGTGTGTACTTAGTAATCAGAAATGAATAAATAGAAATGCATTGGTCGGATTGAGTGAAGCAAATTAAGAGGTTTGGTGTGTGACCTGCACACACATACTTTTGTAATGATGCTAACTAGCAGCTTGGTCCATATTCACCCTCTCTGTTTCCACATTTAATATTAGCATCCATTGAATTGGGAAGTAGATTTAAATCTGGTTGATATATGAAGTTCTTCTTATCCTTGTTCCACTTTAACCAACTTCTAGAACACACACATGTACAGTGATGGACACACACACATGTACAGTGATGGACACACACACATGTACAGTGATGGACACACACATGTACAGTGATGGACACACACACATGTACAGTGATGGACACACACACATGTACAGTGATGGACACACACATGTACAGTGATGGACACACACACATGTACAGTGATGGACACACACATGTACAGTGATGGACACACACACATGTACAGTGATGGACACATTTACATTTACATTTACATTTATTCATTTAGCAGACGCTTTTATCCAAAGCGACTTACAGTATGTACAGGGACATTTTCCCTGAGGCAAGTAGGGTGAAGTGCCTTGCCCAAGGACACAACATCATATAGCCACAGCCGGGGCTCGATCTCACAACCTTCCGATCATGAGGCCAACGCCTTAACCATTGAGCCATCTGACCCCCCACGTACAGTGATGGACACACACACACACGTACAGTGATGGACACACACACACGTACAGTGATGGACACACACACGTACAGTGATGGACACACACACATGTACAGTGATGGACACTCTCACACACAGTGGGCACAACTATCATTATACTGAACCTTCTGTTGACAAAATACAGTTGTGTGTGCTAGACTGTTGGAAGAAAATGCTTAGCGATTTGCTCTCAACTTTACTATATTAGGTCTAGCACCAATATTAGCTAGGTATCTATCTACTACTTATTTTTGTTTATCGAATTCATGGGTTCAAATGAAATCATTATAAACTGACATAAATAGCCAAAGTTGTGTCTGAGAGCTGATGCATAGTTAAAGTTGGGCAAAAGAGGGCAGTGAAGTGGGGATGTTGTTTTGGAATGAGACACAGCCTGAAGATGCCAAGTCATTCTTAAATCAGGTCTTGCCTCAACAAAACAACTCATGTGAACCAAAAACACACAAACTCACGTGATTTCCCAGTGAGATTTTGGTCTTAACCTCTGTCAGTGTAACATCATGGGTAAATGTCAGCCTAATCATAAATCTCTTAGGAAAAAATGTTGGATCTGTATTCATGTTGAGTCACTTTAGCAAATGTCATTGTCATTCAATCTAGAATAAATAACTTTTACATTACCGGTAATTATTCCTGACCTGTAATAAAATACTATTAAACTGTGAAATGCAGTAATATACCACATTTATCCTGATGATATCCCGCTAATAAACATGCATTTTCAGGAAATGCATGTGAAATGTTCAAAGGTTGTTTCAAAGACACTTTAATACTTTGTCATTTAGTACATGCAGTGTAGTTCTGAAGCATTAGATTAGATTATATTAGATTCAACTTTAATGTTATTACACAGGTAAAAGTACAGGGTAACGAAATACAGTTAGCATCCAACCAGAAGTGCAAAACAGTTATTACAACAGCATGTTACCATCTTCACCTCTGTTCATAGTAAATGATTAGCTGACACTCACTCAAGCTGATCTAACATAAGACAAATGTTGTCTGTTTGGATAAATGTGCCTGAACCATTGAGAAAATGTCATTTGATTTCATAAGAGTACCTCATCATGTATTTGCTCTGAAGCTCAAACCCTCTTCCTTCCTTCTTCCCTCTAGTCTGGGAGACTCTGAGGCCCTGTTATGCCTTCCTCTTCCTCCTAACGTTATGTCTTCCTCTGCCTCCTAACGTTATGTCTTCCTCTGCCTCCTAACGTTATGTCTTCCTCTGCCTCCTAACGTTATGTCTTCCTCTGCCTCCTAACGTTATGTCTTCCTCTGCCTCCTAACGTTATGTCTTCCTCTGCCTCCTAACGTTATGTCTTCCTCTGCCTCCTGACGTTATGTCTTCCTCTGCCTCCTAACGTTATGTCTTCCTCTGCCTCCTAACGTTATGTCTTCCTCTGCCTCCTAACGTTATGTCTTCCTCTGCCTCCTAACGTTATGTCTTCCTCTGCCTCCTAACGTTATGTCTTCCTCTGCCTCCTAACGTTATGTCTTCCTCTGCCTCCTAATGTTATGTCTTCCTCTGCCTCCTAACGTTATGTCTTCCTCTGCCTCCTGATGTTATGTCTTCCTCTGCCTCCTAACGTTATGTCTTTCTCTGCCTCCTAACGTTATGTCTTCCTCTGCCTCCTAACGTTATGTCTTCCTCTGCCTCCTAACGTTATGTCTTCCTCTGCCTCCTAACGTTATGTCTTCCTCTGCCTCCTAATGTTATGTCTTCCTCTGCCTCCTAACGTTATGTCTTCCTCTGCCTCCTAACGTTATGTCTTCCTCTGCCTCCTGATGTTATGTCTTCCTCTGCCTCCTAACGTTATGTCTTCCTCTGCCTCCTGATGTTATGTCTTCCTCTGCCTCCTAACGTTATGTCTTCCTCTGCCTCCTAACGTTATGTCTTCCTCTGCCTCCTAACGTTATGTCTTCCTCTGCCTCCTGATGTTATGTCTTCCTCTGCCTCCTAACGTTATGTCTTCCTCTGCCTCCTAACGTTATGTCTTCCTCTGCCTCCTAACGTTATGTCTTCCTCTGCCTCCTGATGTTATGTCTTCCTCTGCCTCCTAACGTTATGTCTTCCTCTGCCTCCTAACGTTATGTCTTCCTCTGCCTCCTGATGTTATGTCTTCCTCTGCCTCCTAACGTTATGTCTTCCTCTGCCTCCTAACGTTATGTCTTCCTCTGCCTCCTAACGTTATGTCTTCCTCTGCCTCCTGATGTTATGTCTTCCTCTGCCTCCTAACGTTATGTCTTCCTCTGCCTCCTAACGTTATGTCTTCCTCTGCCTCCTAACGTTATGTCTTCCTCTGCCTCCTAACGTTATGTCTTCCTCTGCCTCCTGACGTGAGCTCACTGACTCTATAGGCCAAATTGGTATCTCCCTTTATACCATCACAGACAGTGAATGCCACAGGGTTTGCCCAGACACCACACAAGAAGAGATGGTGAAATGAAATAATGATCATTCAGGCAATGTCTGTGTATGTGTGTGCACGTGAATGTCTGTGTATGTGTGTGCACGTGAATGTCTGTGTATGTGTGTGCACGTGAATGTCTGTGTATGCGTGTGCACGTGAATGTTTTGGACATGAAGGATGATCGTGTACGTGCCTGCATGCTTGTGTGTGTGCGTGTGTGTGCAGGTGTGCATGTGAGGACTGTGACAGTGGTTTGGGTTGCAGGAGATCCAGGGTGTGTTAGTATACGGGGGCTCTTCTCTCTGTGACTGGGAGTTTAATGGACGGTTAAACAAGAGTCATAAATCAGCCACTGGAGGCACTACAGCTGCAGCTGAGTGGAAAATACCTGACAAACACACACACACACACACACACATTCACAAACACACACCCACACCCTTTCGCTCCACCTTACCCAGGGGACTCCTACACACACACACACACATAGACACACCAGGGCCCTGTTTGAAATAGTCCCTCTTAGAATATAGTCTCTCAGATCTAACAGATCTTTAAAATGTAAGCAGGTGCACATTTATTATCTATCCTGCAAATGTAATCTTAAAAATGGTCTTTAGACATAAGAAAGCACTATAATTGTGCACTGGGCCTTAAGTGAATTATGTTGCTAATAATTACAATGTGAATGGAAATTGGTGTGGAAATAAATTAAACTGAAATAACATGGTTTGTGCTTTCCTTTTTACAATGAACCCTTAACAGGGGCACGCTGGTTATTTGATGCATTATTTTAGTTGATAGTATTTGAATGAGGAAAAATCTCACTAAGTAAATAGCGACCTAGTGCAGTTTTTCTGTGACAAGACAGGAACCTTGTTCCAGAAACACATGCATTATTCCATGGATTACCATCCACACAATGTGTCCAAAAAGTTTACAATACACAGCATGTTTGTCAATATAAATGACAAAGTGAAAATGTATAGATGCGTAGTAGTTGCAAAGTTGTAGTATTACTGTAGTAATTGTGTACGGAATCAGACTAATACGTAGTAATAAGTAGGAGGGAGAGAGACATTGTATGACAGGGAGGGAGATCAAGTAAAACAAAGAGAAAGTATGAAGAAGCAAATATGAGAAAGATGGAGCAAGTAGTGTGGTCAGATACATTACATTCACATGTAGTCATTTAGCAGATGCTCTTATCCAGAGAGACTTACAGCAAGTACAGGGACATTCCTCCTGAGGTAAGTAGGGTGAAGCTCCATGACCAAGGACACAACATAATTTGGCACGGGCCGGGAATCAAACCGGTAACGTTCTGACTACTAGCCCGATTCCCCAACCGCTCAGCCACCTCACTCCCGAAGTGAAAGAGTAGTGGAATGAAGGGACTGACAGAGGAACACACACTGAAAAAGGAGAATGAGCCATCTTCTTCTCAGACAGAACAGAACATAGGAAAGCACTTAGCACCTCACACAGTCATGTTGGTCTCTCACCTAGCAGCAGCACTGCCAGGGGCTCTGTTGATGCCATGCTGTCCATCTGACCCCTGGTCACATGTTCACACAAGCCTCTATAGTGCAGGGCTGCCCTGTTCCTGCTGAACTTCCATCCTGGAGGTCTAATCTGGCCCACCTGATTAGAATATCTGGTTATTGGCTATTAGTTAGCTAGTGGAAACCCCTTAAAAAGAAGCAAGTAGACACATTACAACAAGACATATATAAATGGATTCACATAAATCTCAAGAATCAAAAGCTTTATTTAATATTTTACCCCCCCAAAAACAGTACAAAGCACAGTACACATTCACTCTATTTGACCATGTCGATTGCCATCTGAAGCCATCTTCCTCTATGAAACGTCTCTGTTTTATGGCCCATCTTTGTAAACACCAACCCAGAGGTGGCCTGTTTCATCAGTGAAGCAGCACTGGTTGTTGATTGAATGACAGTGCGAAGACATTCTGCACACATGCAGAAGTGGCTCCATTTGTGGAGGTCATTTGTATAAGTTGTGACCAACTGTTTTCACTTCGTCTGTCTTTTTTGATTTTCTTAAAGAGTTGCGTTAAACTTTGCGTTGTGTTTGAAAAACACTCAGTGAGACCCTTCACCACTCGCCTCTGCAGACATGAAGTATAAACAGTCTTCACAGCACCACGGACTGGGTGAAAAACATTCATATAACTTCATGCTAACTGTAATGATAACAAAATGACAACAGTGGGCACTTTGTTCATGCAAGATTTACCCTTTTCAATCAATAATACAGTCTAAATACTTTTAAAGATATGCTAAATTCCGTGCTATTTGTATGTCAGTTCATGAGATCAGTCAGTTATCACTATGGTGTACGCTGGGTCTTCATGAGAAGATCCTTGCATGCTCTCTTAGCATTTAGGGGAAAACATCTTGTTTAGCTGTCAGTTCCTCCCAGAAAGAAGTGATCACAATAGGTATCAATACATAAGCCACAAGGCACTGTGACACATTACACACCTCTAACAATGGTGGACTTACCTAATACTTCTTTAAGACGTTTGTTACAGAGGACAATACTATTAAAACCCTAGAGGGAAAATAATAAATATTTCCACAGCATCTACTTCAGCCAAGTCATTTTGTAAGTACCAGGAACATTATGCAGTCTAGGTAAACTACACTTAGTTTTCTTCAACTTTTTTATGTCTATTGTGTAAATTGTTTTGATATTGCTTAAAGTAGTATAGTGTAAAGTAATATGAGAAGGAGTTATATGAGCAGTGAAGGTCTATGCGTTACAAAGCAAGACACAAAACCATGTATGATAGTACGTTAGCCATAGCCACAGCTCTTGCATTTTGCTTTTCCCTGGACATGTGGGTGTCTTTCATGCCTCAATATTTAGAATTGTATTTGATATGACTATGAAACAAACCAATTATCATTCAGGTTGACAACAAACACAAATATCATCTCAACATTTAAAAGCAGACCACAGAAGTGAACTGGGGTCCAGAAAGGTCATGTCAAATGATAGTGCGGATAAGACCCCTGGACAACTGACCAGTCACTTGTAGGGCCCCCTTTCAGAATCAACAGATATATCAGGGTTAACATTAGGCTCTCTTCAACTTGTCCTCCTTATCTGCAGTATATATCTCCCTCCTTCCACCTTCCCCAGCTGTATTACGAGGAGAGGCTGTCAATGAACCACCAGATTGGTGGTGTTGGGTACTTGTGTGACAAGGAGCGCAGTATCCTCTCTGAGGTTAAAGTGTATTTCCTGGTGAGTGGTGTGTGCTAACTCATGGCCCTTATCCAGAGGAGATGGGTGTCTTAGTGTTTTACACTGACTGACACAGCTTCAACCGTACTTTTCCCTCGTCTGCTCTCGCCCACAATACCCGACATTCAGAACATGGGAATAGATTCAAGCATTGATCCCAACTCAGGTTTATAGTGGTTTAGGAGCCACAATGATGCATTCACACCAGAGGGGGAAAAAAATACAAATAATATTACATCAGACTAACAGTAGACACTTTTCCATATGAGAGGAAATGTAATTAAGTGAAAAGTGATGATTAATTTTTTTATAAATCATACAAGCACTGTAGAACGAAGCAGTTGGTTCTGAAAGAGGCAGAAACACCCGGAGCTGATTCATTTGAGGGCCTGTTTGTACACATCCCAGCAGCCCCGCCCACTTGCTTATCTCCACTGAAATTCTTCTCAGGTATTTCTCTCTCTCTCTCTCTCTTTGTTTTCCTCCTCTAGTCTCTCTCACTCTTTCTGGTCTTCCTTTCTCCTTCTATACTGGAATCTTAAAGGCTTTTGAAGAAAAGTGTGTCTTTTAATATTGCTGTCGATAATGAAAGACGATTTCAATTGGGTTGGTTAGCTGCTTCTCTGTGGAAAGAAGTGAGCATTAAGCTGTTTTGAGCTGTTCCAGCAGGGTAAATGGAAAGGCAGTCTGGTTATGTTAACTATGTTAACTACATGTGAATACAGAGTTCAGTTAACCAACTAAATATTATTTTGTGTGTAAAAGCAGACATTTTGAAATATAGCTGAAAAACACTGCTAATACAAAACATTCTACGCTGTTTCAATATTTCTGTACAACCTCATCTTTTACACTGACCCATGGTCATAGTTGGAGGGGGAGACTGAAGGACAGGAACTTGTCATTTTTGTTGAGACAAAGCAGTTTAAAGTTGTTTTCGCTCCCTCCTTTTTCTGGGGCATTTTCTTCTGCCACTGTCCCCCCTGGTGGGAGGGGGTAAACCCCCCTGTGTCAGACTTCAAAGAAGGCTCATAGAAGCCCCTCCTTCTCCTCCTCTAACCCCCCCTTGCATTCATCTCAGACTAACAGCTTAACTGCAGAGTTCAAACAAGCGCACCCACGCCTAGCACCAGCAACACAGTTCCAGAGCGAGCACACACACAAAAGCAGATACATAGACACGTGTTTACACTATCGACACAAAAATACGCTATTCAGATTCACAATGACAAACACACACATAAATGACAGGATTATGACATTTAACCAAATGTTAAAATATATACTTTAGAGACCACATTCATTCAGTGTAGTTTTTTTAGTTGGTCTGCATGGGTTTTACATATGAAGTGCAAATAATAAAAGAACATGAAAGTTCACCTACACATCAACCTGCAGCCCAGCACATTAAACTAATCTCCCTGTGCTCTCTTTTACTCCTCTCCCTTTACTTCCTCCCCCCCACTCACTCCTGAGGAGTTGTTGATAAATGTGTTGTTTAGACAGATGAATGTTGCCGTGTTGTGTCTGTGGAGATTAAACGCACCGCAGGATCGATAGACACGTGTAGAACCTTCCTGAGCGATGAGTTTGCCGGACAAGGTCTCATTTGTTAAGAGACTTGTTAAACGTGTGGGAATCCCTCCTTACACCAGAGCTGCCAGTACCCACATGGTTGCTGCTTCAGTACCCACATGGTTGCTGCTTCAGTACCCACATGGTTGCTGCTTCAGTACCCACATGGTTGCTGCTTCACACCATAGGTGTAATACAGATATTCATCATTAGGTGATTGTCGAATATGGGAAACTCCTACATTCATTAAACGACTCGATGACAGTAGTTTAATCTCACCCATGTTCAAACACACTAATGTGTCCCTGATGAATCCCACCTCAGCGGGCATAATTATGGGGCAAGTTTTCAAAAACGACATTAACACAGAGTGTGTCCACTAATCAGCCTTTGACCTATGCTTCAGGAACAAGTACATTTTTTCTGTGTATTTCTATGGAGGGTGGGGGCAAGGATTGCAAGGGTTTGCATGTGTTTAGAATCAGCCCAAACTACTAAGTGTTTGTTTGTGGAGCGCTCGGGAATTTGGGGTGTTTCAGACATCCCATGTTGCAATCATAGCATTATTTGGTAGGTATGAACCCAAAAGACTGTAGTGTGTACACACACAATGTGCAAATTAGCATGTAACAGTGAGACTGAGAGTGTGTGTGTGTGTGTGTGTGGGGGAATCAAATCTTCAGGTGACTAAAAATTACCTCAAGGTCAAGAGTTCCGGTTGTTCATCAGGTTGTCTGTACAGTTAAATATCTCCTTCATAGTACAGGGAGGCCTGTTATAGGGTAGAATGGACCCCTGTGTGTTTCTGTAGCTCTCCTTCCTGCTTCTTCACTCCAATGGTATGAGTCACAAACACGTGCGTTGTCTGGTTCCACCAGATTGAGGTACACACACGCTTGTGCCCACACACGTTTTCCCTCTATCCCTTATTTTATTATGCGGTGCAAACACACAATCACACAATTAACCCCCTTTTTGTCATCAGAGACACATGTGATGATTTTCCTCATTTCACAGTGAAGGAATGTGTCCTTACTTCTTATGTCTCAAGCACACTTAAATAAACACACAGACATATACATCCTTCTTATCGTCTAACCTGATGTAAGTGTCTCTCCATAGGGATAAACTGCATTGATATGCAAATTGATTGCTGAAAAAGATTAACATTAAGGGCTTGTTGTTCTACTCTTTCTATCATAATTTACCTTTCGAGACTTTGGCTCCTAGCCAGACCCTTCTAGTGTGTGTCTAATATAAATAAGAAGAGGAGAGGCATTGAGAAGTGATGCAGAGCACCAATGGTATTTGAGACTGCGAAGCACTGAGAGGGTGATTTCCCAAAAGAGGGGTGAGGAGATGTGCTTCCTGGGAGTGGGTCCACCAGGTCTCCTCACTCTCCTCTGGAGAGACTTCAGATCACATGTATACCATGTCTGAATCCTATAACCATGAATACTACCTACAACAAATGACGGACTTAACTTAACTGAGAATATCCTGAGGAGAGGAGGATGGAATGAAGGAAAGGAAGGAAAGGGAGGAAAGGGAGGGAGGGAGGGAAGGAGAGAGGGGAAAAAAGAAAAAAAAGGGGAAGAGAGGGGGGCCTTTAGAGTATTCAAACATGACCATGCATAGCAGATGAAACAGGGATATGGTTGAGGGGGTATCACTGGTTTGTATAACAGTGCAAAAGATACTGTAGCACTACAACTATGTTGGTGAGTATGTTTACATGGATTAATTTGAGCGTGTGAGGATGTGTGCTAGTGTCAATTCATTCGTTAAATTACAATACAAGTCAAGTCTCAAGTCCTTGGTCACAAGACTCAAGTCCCTTCATGTCTGCTTCTGGTTCATTTAGAGTCAGACATGAGTCTCCAAATCTGTGTGTATGTTCATGAGTTTATGTGTATCTCTGTGTGAGTGTATTTGTATATTCTGTCCATAACCAAGGTCTAATGTTACAGAGAGAGTCAGAGTGTGTGTGTATGTGTGTGTGTGTGTGTGTGTGTGTGCGTGCATGCGTACGTGTGACTGAGAAATGGGAGAAGTGAAGTGAGGCAGAGGGGAGTCACACCACATGACTGGAGTCATACTCACACTATATTACAGCTTTCCTTCCACATCCCCAACAGTCACTATCGACTTCACACAAACTTCGAACACTACTAACATTTCTTTAATACTCTGTGATACATTGTGAGTTTTTAAAAGGCCTTTGTTAGTTTAATACAACTGTCTTTTCAAATCATGTTAAATGGCGCTTCTGTTCCCATTTCTGTTGTAATGTTTAAGTCACGTAGGCTGATTTCCAGTTGCCATTTTGGTGCTGTGTTTAAACGGACATGTTTCAACTTCTCTCGGCTACAAGACTAAGTGTTCCTGGTATGAAACAAGCAGTTTCACAATGAGCAGGAAACATGACATCATCTTGGTTGGTAAGTTCCTGAATGCAGCCAATCTGGTTTCTGCTTTGTTAACCCTGTGTTGGACTGAAAAACCCAGTTTTGAACAGTTACGCCACTGCTTTGTTACTGACCTAAAAATTCTGATTTGGATGCAGTTATTACACATTAGACCCCAACTCTGCTGTGGTTTTAATCTCAGTGATCCCAATCCAATTTAAATGTTGTTAGGTATTAATAAATAGTTTTGTGATTTCCGGATCATCTATTGCACACTGTATTTTTGGTGAACTCTCCCTAATTGCACAGAAAATCTGTTCATAGACATGGTCAATTTTTTGTTTAGATTAAAAAATTTGTACTTTTCAACCTTTTTCCACCTTTTAAAGCAATATTTGAGGAATTATGTCACTTTTGTGACTTGTTCAAGAGTGACTACACTGTGTTGCACATGTGCAAGAGGCTCATTGCACTCTAGGCCACATAATGAGTGGATTCAGAGTTAATTAGAGGTGTTTATTATTATTATTATTATTTCAAGTTCATTATAAATGTAACATTGAGTCATATAAAACTCCTTTCTGGCTCACATCAATGTTATCTGAGTAACTCAGAATACTAACTTAGTAAACAATTATTTAATACAACAAAATGCCATTCAGAAAATGACCATTAAACAAGTTTGGCGCAGAAAAAGTGGCACAATGTATATTACATTTAGCAAATACTCTTATCCAGAGCTGTTTACAGCAAGTACAGGGACATTACCCCTGAAGCAAGTAGGGTCAAGTGCCTTGCCCAAGGACACAGCATCATGTTGCCTTCACCAGGAATTGAACTGATGACCTTCTGATCAGTAGTCCAATGCCTTAACCACTCAGCCACCTGACAACAAAATGTACTTTCCATTGGTCACATATTAAAATCTGTCTGAAGATTTTTAAGTAGATGGCAGGAGTCCACATCACTATGGAGATTAAAAAAAAAATAAACTCAATCACTGATCTACCAACAAGAACATTGAAGACAGTTCCCACACTGTCTACACATTGTCCACCCAATGTCCAGATTACAATTTCTTCTTTTCAGACAAAGGCAGAATTTATTATGTCTGAGTGCCATAATTCCCAGACCAGCAAGTGGCACTGGAGATGTCTTAATTAGACAAAGTGATTTCCTTTAGATGATTAAACGTCTACTAATGGGTTGCGAGTCGCTGGCTTCAGACTTATGATAGGAAACATCCACTGAGCAGGATTCTCCTCTTAACAGGAAGAGCAACTCAAGACACGTCCTGCTGACTGAAACCTGTCTGCTGAGTCAAGGTAGCACATTCACAAAGGTGGTAAAACTTTGTACCATATCAAAGATAATATTATTTATCACCTTGTGAAACATGTTGCCAAAAACAAGCCCAGTTTTCCCCTAATTATTTCAGGTCACAGATATTGGTCTCATGAGACTCATTTGTGTTGGGAAAACTGACTATTCACTACTGACTAAAAAGCTAAAAGTCATACAACAATTAATAGAAATGTCTCAATAACGTTTTTCAACGTTTATAAGGTTCCTCTTTACGGTATAGTGGAAGTAGCTTTTCTGTAGTAAGATTATTGGATGGGAAAAAAATCCTGCAGATTTGCTTAAGGGAATGTTACAACCTTGTCAGTTTCACTTTTGTTATTCATAAACAACATTTCAGCAAGTTTGAGCCAATATGTGGAATATGTCAGACAGGAGTCTGTGCTTGAGAAACGTTTATTCACCTCAGTTACAATGACTAGGGTCTCTCATAAACACTGTACATTATCACATTAGCCACAGCACTGTGGCAAAGATGGCGGATTAATGTGCAAATGTTCATGTGCAAATATTTCTGGTCACTGATTATTTGGACAGACTTGAAATGTCTTGGATGCTCTATGATTGTAGAGCATATTCTCAAAGTTAACATCTTCAACTGTGCTAAAGCATGATTTTGACCTGGTTTTACAAAGACAATATCTGCACAAAAATAATTGAGCTATATTTAAGTTATTTCATTTTGTCATCTATAAGGTACTTTGAAAGTATATTAAACCAACCAGAATGGTGAAAATGGGTTGTTCTCTATGATGCAACGCCTTGAAAGAACCAACAAGGAAAAGAATGGAACCCAGCTGTACTGTCTGTCTAACCTGAGATTATGGTCTGCTCTATACATCCTACTGCTCCACTTCCATATTCTACTAATCTTTCACTAATCCCTGGTCACTAAATTTAGATATTCTGCTGATCCAGTAGAGACTAGAGCAGAGGTTACGTGCAGCTTCTGCCACATTTGGTTGTAAAGATGAAGCAACATAAAATGTGCATGTCCTGGTTACTCTAACAATTTATACAATCTGTATACTATTTATCTCAGCATTGCACAGCACGCTTCTCCTCACCCTCACTGTTGCCAGTCTGTGTAAGACTCACATGGCGCGGCAATCTACATGGTTACCAAGTTAGAAATGGATTTTAGCTCTTCAAACGAGACAAAACTGTGTAAAAGAGGCTACAAAGCCGTAGTAAATAACCTGTTAACTACTCTGTAAACATGTTAACAATTGCTTTGTGTGACAGGAAGCGGTTCATGATTCAATACAAATTTACCATTGTTTAGGGATTATATTCAAAAGCTGTGTTTGGGTTTTACAATTCTTTGCTATCTTGTGTAAATGTGTGTGTGTTCATTATGAAAGACAACATTTAGATGGTCTGCTTAAAATATACAACACAATGGGACACCAACCCAACTCATCACAATTTTCACTTGTTTCACTTCATTCAACCTGACACCTGATATTACAATGTCATAGTGAACAACATCCTAGATTGTCAACCCTAACAAGACATCATTACAGCAGTGGAATGGGCCGGTTCCATTCCTACAGCCTCCCTCCTGCCTTCTCTAGACCTTGCTTGCTTGCTTGCAGCTGTGGGGGTGGCTCCTTGGCAGAGACAGCCAAAGAGGCAGGCATGCATATGAGTCTGAACAGGTTGCAGACTAGTCACATTCCTGTGGAGATGCAGGGAGGCAGGAGCAGCGAACACAGCAGACCTGTACAGCACACAATACTCTGTTCTCCTTCAAGAACACAGGCTCTAACATACAGAGGGTTGGAGATATATAGGGCAGTGGTCCCCAGCCCAGAGGACCAGGGTTGGGGACCACTGATTTAGTGGGTCAAGAACACACAAAAAACACAAGTGTGTATGCAAAGTAAAAATTTAAAAACGTAATACAAAAAAAAACATTGTCTGACCCTACATACAAATAACAATGGTGTTGATAAAAAGTATTTTTAGTAGTACATAAGGGTTCCATTTGAGAATCTGCTTAAGACGTGTTTTTTAGATGTTGTTTATAAGATTCTGAGCTAAAGTATAAGGTTCAGAACTGGTTAAATATAAATATGCAGCGAGAGAGAGAGAGAGAGAGAGAGAGAGAGAGAGAGAGAGAGAGAGATTACATATATACACACACACACACAGTATAGGTTGTGTGCATGTGCCAAAAAACGGACCCTGCCCTGGCCCACACCCCCAAAAATGGGGGTTTTCTGTTACCACGTTTTTACACAGCTATTGAGCCTTCTTTCCGACCGTTTCATCGGCACACTTTACGGGAATAACAGCATGCTTGCAGGAACTGTCATCTCCATGGAAACTGATCATTTTGCCTAGGGAGGGTGGAGGGATATGGAGAGGTCAAGACATTCCGTTTCCTTGGAAACTGCACACATTGCTCAAGCCTTGAGCCCGCCCTTCCTTTGACACGCGCTCTGAAGGGGGGGTCAGAGTTTTTTAATTGGCTGAGATTCTGCCTCTAGGCTTAACGCCTCCTCCGTGACAGGGTCGCACACTCTTAAAGGGGAGAGGAACTCTTCTTTTTTTAACCCATTCATTAAATCCAGGCTATAGGATAGTGCGTCACACACGAACATAAAAGTCGGTACACAGGATTACCAATTGTGGTCCCAGACCAATAAATGAATGGTCCTTTGTATAGGTTTATTTTTTACGGAACATCATAATACTTGTCAGACCATCTAGGCAACTATCCAATTCAAAATAGATAAAAGACACAGAAAAAAAAAACACTAGTAACGTTTTTTAGCATAGCATTTGGGGTCCTAAATGGCATATTGTTTTTTTTGGCTTTAACTTGGCCTATAAATACAAATAATGTACAAACCAATAAAATATTAGGTGTGACATATTGTCGCTAAATTTTGTTGCATGTATTATTATTTTGGGCTCTTGCAAAAGAAGATGAATTGATCGATAAAGAACACGAACCTTACCGTCCACACATGGTCACACAGTGAGTCTAGGACTCATCAATAGACTGCGACACACCCCATCAAAACAGGAAAGAAATCATGTTATTCGGGTAAATAAAGTAGGTTAAGTGTTCTTTCATCATCCAGATATAATCAAATAGGCTTCTCAGACGTGCTACACGAATACAAACGTGCTTCTTCTTTGCTTTAGCTTTGCGCCCTGCGGATTGTTTTCGGTTCAAAGTGTCCAGGAATGATGGAGGCAAATGGCTCTTCTGAACTGGCAACGGGCGATTTACGTTTTAGTCTGATTACTTTGCCTTTAAGTTCAGAAAGCATCTGCCTGTCTGGCTCTGAACGCTCCGCCTTGATATTTTACCTACAGTCCTGCTGTAAACCAGTGCTTGCAAGTGTCCTGTGTGCAGGTCTCAACTTCAAATCCCACAATGCTTTCATGGTAGGTTTCCCAAAATTGTCGTTCAATCAAAAGGCGGAAACTGTAGTTTTTAAACTCTAATTTGGGTTTGCATGACACTGACAGTCAGAAATCCTGTTCATGCTGCGCTCCACAACACATTTTAAGATGTAGAATTTATAGCCAGGGTAACACATTTGCCTATATGATTATGGGATGCAACATGTAGTCTCATTTATAGTTTTATCGAAACTTACACATTTGTAAGAATAACTGAACAATGTTCAGATGCTGAAAAACGCATAGGATATAATTAGCCGGAAGTTCATAATAAGAAATAATGAAAATAGACAAACACACGATTTAAAAGTAAGGATAGGGCAATAGAACTACAGCTATGTAGATAGATAACATTTGAATTGATTTTTTTTCTGCCCCTAATCTTGATTGTGTACATCCGCCACATCATAGTTTTAATGTAGACTATGCTTTATGATGCTGGGTTGCATGTAGTGTGTCTGACATCTACCATCTTAATCCAGTCCTACCTGAAGTGGATAATGTTGCATGATGGTTGCATTAACTGGGTAGCATAATCAGCTGTGTAATGTGCCCATAAGAGATGTTCTGGAACTATAGGTTTGTTGGAGAAAAGAGTACGGTATATAAATGCTTTAAAACATTTTATGTGAGAGATACAATTGAGTAATTAGGCATGTATGCTTATCAGTACCAAAACATAGTACAATAAAATTAGAAAGTGTACGAAGTAGACTTAAGTAAAGTAATGTTTCACGGGACTTTCCATCAATCTGTTGGGTGTCTGTTTTTCACAGTATCAAAGTGTATTTGTTTATTAAACCTAAATGTAATACACATTAGACATACAATATATAGCTCTTGAAAGCCCAGGACAAAGTGTGTCCCCTAAGAAATGTTTCTGGTTTCTAATCATAGCAGTGTGTCTTTTTCTCCCCACTGTGCTGTAATCACATGGAGAGCTCAGGTGTAACTGTTAAGTGATGATGGCTTTTTATACTCTTTATAGCTGAACCCTGATTCAAACAGAGGTATGTACAACATACAGCTACACTGTGTACACTAAGGGCTCCATAGAGAAGGCTTTATCTCAAATATACCACAGAATGTTTCATGATGAGTAGAATAAATGTAAACACAACGAACACGCACACACCTGAACAGGCATGCATTCTAAAAATACACAAATGGCAGACACATCCACAAGGTCCACATATTCATATAAACAGATATAACTCTCACACACACAGAGAGACAGACACTCACACAATACACAATATCCATCTGTGTGTAAAGAAAAAGAGAGGCTTATCACTATTCCAGTTTGGTAGTCTGCCTTAGTTACACATGCGGTTATTGATTTTTTTCCCCTCTCAATGCATAGCTAAGAGAAGGGCCCTCCGTTCCCATGTATTGTTAAGATGCAGCAGCAGTTCTCCTCTAGCTAAGGGAGAGTGGAAGTGTGGTATGTTTGAGAGAGAGACAGAGGGCTGATGGTGGTGGGGTGGGGGGGGGGGGGGGGGGGGGGGGATGGGGGGGGTGTTGGAAAGGTGCATGTGTGTGTGGAAGGAGAGAACCAGAGAGGGGTAGAGAGGAGCAGATCTGAGACAGCGCTGGAATAGCTGTGCTGCGTTAGATGTGCTGTATCTGCATGATTCCCCCATCATTTCCCTTCAAGGATTTTCAAGCTGAAGTGTAGGGGAGGGGGTAAAGGGGGAGAGAGGGATGCAAGTAGCAACTAAAGTAGGTATGCTATGAATTTGGCTGTATGGAAATTGGTCTATTTGTGTGTATGTACCCCAAATTCATAAAGTTTCTATAAAGATTGTTTGCGACTCTGCACAACAAGTTTGAAGACCCTATGACAATTACCAGAAATCTGTACATACTGTTAATTCATTAGGATTTAGAAAATTAAGGTTCTAAGGAAGGACCATTCAAGGATCTAAGGAGAACCATTCCTTCACTGAGCAAATCTCTCACCAAGGCATCATTGGGTGCTTACATGAGGCCTCTTTGACTAACCTCTGAGGTTTTAAATAAGATTCAGATCAGGGGACTATGATGGCAAATACAAATGTTATGGATTTGGAAATATGTTTTGAACCGCTTTGCTTTCTGAAGATCTAATGACCTCTTGGTGCCCGTTAAGGGAAACAGGTTTTGACTTAATGTCTTCTGGTGCTTGATGGACTTGGTTGCTATGTAGTCTAACAAGGTTACGTATGCTTTTGGAGGTTGAATAGGGCTGCAACATCTGCCTTTGTTGTCAAAAACTGTCATTTGAGTTTAATCAGACTCGATTAGTTCCCAATCAAGGTTCTAATAAGATTGATGAAACTCCAGGTACTTTGGCTCTCTTCTTTGGATCAATGATCCAACTCTGATCCAACTCTGATCCAACTCTGATCCAACTCGTCAACATTTATTTTGCCACAAACCTCATCACCATGCATGGAAGCCGGCAACAATCGAATTAACATGAAAGTTTCTTATACGAGCAGGCTCATCACACCTCAGCTATTTTACATGTATTCATTATTACCAAATAAGGTAGATTTCCAGCAAGTAATTATAGTTGAACAGACTGTCTAATTTGTGAAGGTAAACAAACTTTTGTCTCATGTTATTTCCAGGTAGCACTTTCCTTTACCGTGTTGACTGCGGACAAATGGGAAAATTAATATTTATTCCCCCAGACAAATAGTATGTCACGGTTGCTGATTTAAGAGTTGATAAAGATTTAAAGAAACTTTCTGAAGTTAAATGCTGCTTGGAAAATACATCAATTATATTGATAATTATATTATATTCATTGGATTTTCAAGGGGTGGCAATGATAGTGACATATGTGTTTTAAAAACACATGGTTATGTATAAAAACATTGACTCATTCAATTAAAGCTGGGATTCCTTTTATATATAAAAAATCAACGTTTTCACAGCTTTTTTTGTCATTGGTCATGTTTATCTAAATGGCTGATCTGTATTGACTTGAAGTAGATTATGTTACCTTAATGTATTGATCCTGCCCCAAAAATGAAGGGCTCCAAATGTTTTAACAGTTTTTGAAATAACAATATAATATTATTATGCTTTTTATATCCTCTTATAGTTGATATTGTATATGCTCAACTGAACAAAAGAAACTCCATAAACATCTCAGATCCCTTAAAGATCTCTCTGGCAGACTAATCATTTGCTTAATGTTGACCACAAATTGTGAGCAGTATACTGCATATTACAGATCCTGAACATATAAACACAGATATATTTGATTAATAACGTAATTATTTAACAATGTTATAATAGATTAGAGTTTTTTATACAAATCATTAGTCTGATTTAAGTTTATAAGTTTTACATATACAGACCTCAGTTTGACCTGTCACTGTTTAGTGCATCTCATTCCAGATTGAGAAAGTCCATTTGGAATTTGAATGGCACAGAACAGCCGCCTTACTCTGATTGGCTCTGAACGACACCTGAAGGCGGACTTTGCATGTCAATCAACAGCAAAGCAGCGCGCTCATTGGCTGAAGGCGAGGTGGGCAGACTCACTCTCGAAATATATCTACTCTGGCTAAGCGCTCCTAGCAAATGATTGCTTGCTCGCACAGAGAGTGTAGCGGAAAGCGTGTTCAATGTTTCTCCACAGAACTGACTTAAGCCTTCGCCCCCGAACGAAATATCGTGACTTCCACTGAGATAAAGTCGGTTTTCTTCACTGGAGAGTAGGGGGAAACGACTAAATAATTACAATGATCAACACTATGGAGTGTGCAGTGGATGCACAGAGCCTAATTTCGATTTCTTTACGAAAAATCCACAACTCCAGGACGCAAAGAGGAGGAATCAAGCTGCACAAAAACCTCCTGGTCTCTTACGTGTTAAGGAACGCACGGCAGGTCTACATGAACGAAAAGTACGCGGAGATCTACAGAATGCAACAGTACGAGGAGGTGATGACCGTCTGCAACGAGATCCAGGAGTTAAACCCACTCGACCTGCCCGAAGACTGCGAGGAGCAGAGCGGGGACTGCTGCGGCAACGGCGGAGCGGCAGAACCCGCCAGTCTGTGCGGCGCGCTGCCGCCTGTGTGCCACCTAGGAGCGGCGCAGTCAGCGGCGCACAGCCTCTCACTCCAAAGCGAGGAGGTCTGCAAGGAAACAGAGCCTTCCTTCTACCGAAGCTGCTGTGCCGAGGCTTTCCCTGTGTCGAACTGTGACTTTTCTCCAGTGAACAACATGCACTGCAACAAAACCACAGTGCTGGATCTGGACACACACGTAGTGACCACGGTAGAGAATGGGTACCTGCACCAGGACTGCTGCGCCTCCCTCCAACAGTGCTGCCAGGGCGCACAGACCCCATCAAAGAAACGCAAGGTTGACTTTGGTTATTATCTCTCAGATATCGAGGAGATTCCGGATTTTACACCATGTAAAAGAGCCAAATTCGAGGACTGTTCATATGCAAATTCGGAACACTTGGACCCCTCGAATATTTCCAATCTGATCTCGATCTTCGGCTCGGGGTTTTCAGGGCTGGTGAGCAGGCAGGCGGACTTTGAACAAGCCTTACACGGACACTTCTGTAGCAAACAAGCCCTGGCCAGCCTCGGGGCATGGACTAGAGCTATAGTAGCTTTTTGACTCCATGGTAAGCTAGAATCAAACACTTTATGATAATTGTACAAAGTCTAAATCAAAATCGACTTTATTTTTTACAAAAAACCTTGCTATTTAAACATTGAACAGTTTTTATTTGTTGGGTTTTGTTGTTTTTTTGTATGGGGAAGGAGAGAGAAAGGTTGTCAGGCTACCCACATGTGATGTGCAGGCTTTCCTTTTAAACCGAAAATGTCGACATACACATTGTGAATTTTATCTAAACGAAGTACATTTCGTTGCCTTAAACCCAACGCATACTACTGCTAGCTGTTGTTTCAAACATTTGAAGTGGTTGAATGTCTCTTTTACATATTATGTTTAAGAATTGCTCTCATTTAAAAAGTATAAACACAATACTTTGGACACACTATACAACGAAGATCCAATATCATGCTTTTGCCCTCCTCAGTCTAAAAAATGTGTCCATTACGATGGCTTAGCTAAATAGCGTTCTGTAAACAACAAAGCACATGTATGTAAGGTTTGGCTTTATTACATAGGCTATTAGCCTACATATCCTATCTTGTGTCTCTTTGGATGAACATTGAGTAAAAGCTTTTACAAGCAGGACCTATGGTATGTTTTGATCACATTGTCAAAGTTAAGAGCAATCAATGTTCATAACTAAATATGAATCTTAGCGCTCATGAGAGATGGGAACATCAGCCATCTCAATTGGCCCCAACTTCTATCAAGCCAGAATTGGAACCATGAAATACTCCAACTCCCAGAATGCACAAGGAATCCAATAAATCCAGGTATTTTTGGACAGTTTTGGTCTGTTGAGCATAACCCCCCCCCTCCCCCTCCCCCTTAATCTTTCACAAAGTTTGACCGAGCCTTTACAGTAATTCATGATGCCAACATTACTTGGTTTTGTGAGTTTTGTTTAATTTTCTAAAATCTTAGACCTTTTGTTTTAAAAAGGCAAAATCATAATTTAGCCATACATCCACACATTATATAAGCACTATGTGTACTGAAATGACGTTTTCAGGCGTTCTCTCCATATTTTGTTGGTATTCTTGTATTTTTGTGCATATTAAATTGTATATCACCGGGTAAAACTGTTTTAGAACATATTTGTTAAAAATTTATAATCTTAATAAAAAATGAAAATGATTCTGTCTTGTTTCTTGTGTCCCCACTCACTGGAAATCTTGGCCTTGGCCTCATAATGTGACAAACACGTGAGAATAAGGCTCTTAATTGGGAGACTGATGGCCCAAAATCTACTGTTGGACTGGCCAACACGATAGTAGTAGGCCTACACTTCTGAGTGATAAGCCTAGGTCAAAACTGTTTATAGTTATAGTAAGTACCAATGAAACCCACGTTTATTATCAGGATATCAGGACATATGAATCTTTAATGATCACAGAAAGCTTTCAAAACGCTTAAAAACCCTTTGATTGGTCTTAATCCCATCCTCTTACAGGGTTGTGAATGTGCTGTGCGCGTTGCAGAAGCACATCCCGCCTTTTTTCCAGATATTTTTTTTACCCCAAAACTTGCAGTCGTGTTATCTCTGCTACATGCCACTTGGTGGTGTTCTTCAAAATCAATGAATGAAGGCTTTAGAGAGGCTGTGTAGCGGCACCTCGGGCTGACCTCGGCTCTGCTGCCCTCATCTCCCCCACCCCCCCCTCCCCCCCCCCCCCCCCCCCCCCGCCATCCCATCTCCACCCCCCTCCCTCGCTCTCACCCACCCCGTTTCCCACCCCTCCTCTTCTGTCTCATTCGTTTTTATTCCAACCAGAGACCTTTCGACTCCTTTCAATGAGATTCCGCAGTAGGTCGAACATCATACTGCTGCGTTATTGTCTTCAGTTCTCGTGACTATTTTCATCGTTCCTCCATATTTGACGACATCACAATAACGCAGCCGTTAGGACAATACCAAAATGTGTGTCGGATTATTTAAACTGTAGTCTTTATCCCACAGGCTGAGGCAGTTAACGTTATCCTAACTGGAAAATGAATAACATGTAGGCTAGGCGACACTACTAAGGACTAATGTGAATTTTCTCAACCTTAAAGGCTACATTACAGCCTGAAATGCGTTCATTTTTGTTATGTATGTTAAATGTAGATTATGGGCGAACAATCGTGCCATACAATTTCCGCGAAAAATATTTTTGGGAAACAATTTTTGCCTAAATAAACTTGCAGGGTTGCTCTCCCATAGCGGGTTCGGTTCGTTTCGTAGTGTAGAGCGAGCTCCTCCACGTGGTGTGGAAGGGAACAGCAGGCTGCTTCATGAAGTGGTGCAGAGACCAAACACACCACAATCTCCTTTAGCATTACTCAGCAAACCATTAACTACTGGGCCCCAAAGGTTTTCAGATGCATGCATACAACACAAAACAATATCCCAAATAAATAACATTGAGAGCAATAACAAATAATACTTGTATACACACATTATACTAATTGTGTTCTTTATGTTTAACTTTATATGAATAAAATTTTCAAGTCACCCTTCACTAAAGAGAATGGGAGTCAGGTGGCTCAGTGGTTAAGGTGTTGGGGCTCATGATCGGAAGGTTGCGAGTTCGATTCCCGGCTGTGGCTACGTGACATTGTGACCTTGGGCAAGGAACTTCACCTACTTGCCTCAGGGGGAATGTCCTTGTACTTGCTGTAATCAAGTATCATTTGCTCTGATAAATGACTCAATGTAAAGAGTGTCCCTGACTAAGTAATTAGTTTACCATACTAGTATGAGATGATTACTAAATAGGAAACTGATAACTGCTAGAGTCGATGGTTTAAAAATCATCTTGATATTGAGCTCATACTTAAGTACTAAATTGCTGTTTGGTCAAATGTACTTTGGACATTTTTACAAGATGTCTCTAAAGTTATTGTTTTGCTATCTGATGAAAGTGTAACAGGAACGACTGCATCTAAATCATTCAGTTTATAAAGAATGCTACTTGGCAATAAAATTAAGTTGTGCCATTGCTTGACTTCAACTGCCTACAAAGTTAAAGCCAAGTTTAGGTTAGGATACTACATGCAGTTATCCAATACAACAGCAGCTGGAATATGGATAGAAAGAGCACAATGTAAGAATAACCTCAATGATATAAAGAATAAGTGACCATTATCATGTTAACGGGAATTATGAGGTCCCATGTTTTCCTTTTAAAGCACTTTATGACATGCTGTTGAAGAAGTTGGACACTTAAGTACCCTAACCCGTGGTGAAGAGAGGTACAGTAGACCACACCTCTAGTCCTGTAGCAGCTAAGAAAACTACTGAGATCATCTTGATAGTTCATCTGTAACGTTGACAAGGGTTGTAGTGGTCAACTACATTTTTGCAGGTTTCAACCAAACTGAATTCACCTCATAAAACATGCAGTGTAGTCAGTGTACATTGACACACTCTAGGTATCTACTCTTAATACAAACACATGCTTTCCTCTTTGAGGACATCTTACCCGAATTATTTGAAAACATCTGATGATTTGTAACTGTAATCCAATCATGGTACTTAAGCCATATTTTGAGAGTTCAAAAAATATGAAAGATTAGGTATTTAATCTTTTGTTGTTGTTGATGACACAGGCATTACTGGGAAGGAGGAACTACTTAAGAAAGGGGAAGTATTTGGTGTGGAGATCTTTTCAAGTTCACTTGAGAGGCCCATGTAGTCAAGAGGAGCAAAGGAACCGATCATCAATAGTGTTTAGAGGAGGGGAAGACTGAATGTTTTTAGCTTATTCAATCGGTCCATTTATGAATCACACTTATAACCCATTTATGTAGTTCTTACATAACTATCTAATAAAGAAGAATCCATTAGACTATTTTGGTTTTTATCCCTTTAAATAAAGACATTGTTTGAGGAAAATTGGAACATACGCTACAAAATCAAAGCCGTTTCTGTGAACATTTTAACAGTCCAAAAAATTTATATATAGGTATTATGATTTATATTCTGTGGAAAGCAACACTGACACTGACAGATTTGTGACAAAACTGCACAAAAAAACGGTCTAAATAAAATGGAAAAAATCTGAGATTATTCAAACAAAAACACACAGCTACAAATATGAGAAGAATTCAGAATAGTTTCAAATTCTGAATCTCTTAATAACTAAGAGTTCAATGTATCTTTCTACTAACACTAAGTACAAGCACTTTGCTTCCAGTTGTGTGCCATGTACCAAGAACCATCCAATGTAACTGTGTTTTCAAATAAATAAGAGACTTGTTGTGATTGATGCTCATTATTGCAATGTTTAGTAAATGACAACTTTTTGGACCATAGGAACACACAACAAAACAAACCATTTCCAGCAGTTGCAACATTCAGTGGGACATTTATGATCTAGAAGCCCCACTATAAATGATGGTGGCATTAATTACAATGATGTGGAACATTTGTTGGGTAAAGAGACACCTAACAAGGGGTCATTGGATGCTACTGTTGGTTGGGTGGTGGATTGGGTGTTTGGTCTTTCCGTCTTACATGAGATCTCTCCATGACATGGTTATGGTTTGGCAGGTTGAATGGAGAGGAGGCTTCCAAACTTGAAGTGCTGAATGACCGGGAAACTTCTCCAAACACTAGACAGGATGAGGAAGGCAAAGAAAGGGTTACTAACTTGAGTAGATATGACCTCAAACTTCTTAACCGAACTGAAACCGGATTAAATACTAGTCTTGACAAGAACATGCTTAAGACTTATACATGGCAGAAAGTCTTTAAAATCAATTTACTCTGCTTTATACACTTAAAACTACCAAAGCATCATGAGGAAACCTTGAAATTCAATTATAGGCAACAAAACCAGTATATACGCCTGGATATACAGATTAATTGATTAAAGAACCATTTATAAAGTGTATTGTGGATAGTTTAAAATCATAAGTTAATGGTTTTGAATCCTACACAGCATGAAACTACAGTACGTGTATTAAGTTCAGGAGCGGAGAGGCGAACAAACCCTACTGTATTAACTTGAACACCTCATACAGACAAAGCGTTTGTCTTAATCACTCATCTGTTTCATAAATGGCTCATAAATAATATAGATCTGAGAAAGTAACGCGGCGTTATCCAACTGTTCTGAGCTGAATGTTTGGTTTTTGAGTGCCAACAAAAGGTAAAGAGAGACTAGCTGAGGTTGGAAGAGAAACAGAGATGAGGAAAAATGATGGAAACACAAAGAGAGTATAAAAAAAGGAACTATGGGTAAGAGAAGCATAATGAGGAAAACGTAGAGCTGTAGAAAAAGAGAATAGACCTACACTGAAAGCAAAATATAGATCGAAAGCCACAGAAGTAGAGGGAAAGAGGCTGAGAAGAGAGAGGAGCCTGTTCCCTGTGTGTGTGTGTGGGGCCGGGGGAGGGAGAGTGGAATGCGAGCCTGCTGATGGCTGCTCCAGGCTTGGAAGGAGAGGGGGGAGGGGTGGGGGTGAGAGTGTATGGGCGGAGGGTGTGTGGGGGAGGTGGGGGGAAGGGGGGGTGGAAGGGGGGGGGGGGTGAAGGCAGACAGTTTGGCCCCTCAGCTCTGGGAAGAGTCACAGGCTGCACTCGAAAACACAGGATGTGGGCTCCTAGGCAGGAGAAGGGGGTGGGGCACACACACACACACACACAGTTCTGCTAACTCCTTTCCTCTCAAGTTAACCCTTTATTATCACACTCCCTCTGAAACAGAAAGGTACGATAAAATCGCCCCTTTAAAAGTTTACAGTGCAAAGCAAGCTGTGACTTAAATATTACATTATAAACCTTAAAACTACAGAACCCAGATGCTTCCACAACTAACAGATCTGAACAATGAACAAAAGTAATGATTGACATTTAGGTTCCCTTTGAATGTGTTCCTCAATTTTTAGCACAGGTGTCACCGTGGTACAATAGAACCAAGTCAAAACCTGATTTTCTGGACAATAAATCTGCCTTTGGGAGTATTTGCGAAGCAATTTGAGAAACATTTTGAATATATTTTAAGAGTATGTTGGAGAGGAATTAGGAGGAAATTACATTCTGGTTGAAAAAAATGAAATAATAATAATTTTGTATTGACATTAATGTGCTGAATATGCCTAAAAGTGTATCCCACCTCTGCTTTGTACATTCGGATCAAACCCTGGTTCACTTTGGACCAGGTGGGGAACGGCACTGATGTTCCACAACTGGTTAGAGTGTTCGGCAAATGGACCCGTCTTCATCTACAGAAAGAGGGTGAAAAATACATATTTTTGTCATTTAACAGACGCTCTTATCCAGAGTGACTTAAAGCAAGTACGGTGAAGTGCCTTGCCCAAGGACACAAAGTCACGTAGCCACAGCCAGGGTTCGAACCAGGGACCTTGTGATTACTAATCCGACACCCTCACTGCTCAACCACATGACTCCCAGAGAGAAAGACAGAATGACTCAAAGAGAGTCAGGACAGTGAAGGGGTGAGGAAGGCAGGGTTAAAATAGGAGAGGGGAATGGGAAATATATCAGATATAAACCATTAAAATAAAAAATCTGTTAAATTCAGCACACATCAGACTTTTGAATTAATTAAAATAATGAAGTAGAGTCAAAACTGGGAGGAGCAACACATTGACATGTGACCTTTCAGTCAACATTCCAACCTTTTTTCATTATTTAGGACCTTACATTATGTTGTGCGTATCTAAATATATTTTAAGAATGAAAAAAACATTTCAACTAATGAATACCCTGGATCTGTAGGGACTGAACCCTCTTCCCATAACCCCCCTTCTTTTCCCAGCACCTCCTTACCCAGAGGGCATCTTTTGACCGGGGCAGGAACCCTAACTTAGTCCCTGGCTTCCCTCAGGCCTCCATCCACCAACCCCCCTCTTAGACTACACCATTTGCTATGGCCTCATGTGAGGAAGGAAGGGGGGAGGGGAGAAGAGAGAGATGAGAGGCAGAGAGGGAGAGAGGGAGAGAGGGATGGGGGTGGGGTTGACGGCGGGTCCCTTGGGGAAGGAGTGATTCACAACAGTATGTGGGGAAGGAAGTGACTCATGTGAGCTTAGGACTACACACACACACGCGCACACACACACACGCACACGCACACGTACACAATGTGTGAGCATGAGTGTAAAACAGAGCAGTATCCATTGGAGTGTCTATGTGTGCAACGGGAGAGCATGGAAAAGGAATGGAATGTGCTGATGGCATACGCATCAAGGAGCAAGCAAGGTCAAAAGACACAAACATACACACACACACAAAGCAACAACTATGGTATTCGCCATTTTCACGCAAAAGCTACAACAAGAGTAGAGAAGAGGAAAGTGTGATATTAAGATTGAGGAAAAATTATATTGGGTTGAGTCAGGGGCCCTGAACCACTTCTCTCATTGATGCAGTTTCCTCTATTTCCCCTCTTTCCTTTCTCCACCCCTTCTTTCCTTCCTCTGCTACAGGAAACTGAGCCAGAGAGAGGGGGAGCGGGGGTGGGAGGGACGGGGGGTGAGGGTGGGAGGGACGGGGGGGATGGGGGTGGGAGGGACGGGGGGTGAGGGTGGGAGGGACCGGGGGTGAGGGTGGGAGGGACGGGGGTGGGAGGGACCGGGGGGTGAGGGTGGGAGGGACGGGGGGATGGGGGTGGGAGGGACGGGGGGTGAGGGTGGGAGGGAGGGACGGGGGTGGGAGGGACGGGGGGTGAGGGGTGGGAGGGACCGGGGGGGTGGGGTGGGAGGGACAGGGTTGCTGGGGAGGGAAGGACCAGGGGATGGGGGTGGGAAGGACGGGGGTTGCTGGGGTGGGAGGGATGGGGGACGGGGGGATGGTGGGGGTGGAAGGACGGGAGTGGGGGCAAGAAGGATGGGGGGTGGGGTGGGAAGGATGGGGGGTGGGGTGGGAAGGACGGGGGTGGGGGGTAGAGGGAATGGGAGAACAGAGACAGTCTGACCATCATAGAGAGAGGGAAGACAGAAAGAGACAACAGACAGACTGTGAGAGGCTGAAACACAGAGTGGTAGAAGGAAACAAAGAGAACAAAGAGAGACAACACAGAGAGAAACACAGAGAAACACAGAGAGAAACACAGAGAGAAACACAGAGAGAAACACAGAGAGAAACACAGAGAGACACACAAAGAGACACAGACACAGAGAGAGAGAGTCAGAGAGACAGAGTCAGAAAGACAGAGACACACAGAGACAGAGAGACAGACTGAGAGAGAGTGGGACGTATAGAGACACGGAGGGAGAGAAGGAAGTACAGAGAGAGAGAGAGAGAGAGATAGAGAGAAGGAAGTAGCGTGAGGGAGACAGAGAGACAGAGAGAGGGAGACGGGTAGAGAGAGAGGTAGAGAGAGGCCCTCAAAGCAGCTGGAGCATCTTCTATTAATGTAGCCTGGTGTTGGGAAGGAGATGGGTGAGGAGGAGGGAAGAACATTGGTGGGTGGGGGAGGTGGGTAGGGAAGAGGTAAGGAGAAATGTTTGGGAGGGTGACATTGATGGTGCCTCCTCCCCCTCTTTACTTCTTCATACTTCATCCCCCCCCCCCCCCCCCCCCCCCCGCCATTATATTTATATTTTTTTTAAATAATAAATTCCCACTCCTTTTTTGGTCAAGTGTCCAAGCTAGATAACTGATGTGCTGTTATACACAACACACTACCTTTTCCTTACTGTGTGCTTCTGGGCCTGACTTTGGCCTTCAGCCTCATTTTATTTTAATTCCTTTGATCAACATGTGTGATCCTTGTGAGACACATCTTCCCACTCACCTCATTTATGAATTTAATGCACTCCAGAAACATGTAGTCTTTGTAATTCTCGTTCACCACTTTCTCCTCTACAAAGTGCCTTGGTTCAAGTGTAGGGTGATCTGAGACAAAGAGTGAGGAGAAAGGAGAATGGCAAGTACTTACTTCTTTACACCACTGGGTGGCATCCTATCCATTTACAAGTATGATAAAAGTATGTTTGAGTTCCTATTTAATTTAGGAACCATCACTTTATTTAGAGATTTTTAATGGACCTTTCCACATTCAGTTTTCAGAACTTCATGACTGCAGTAGATAATGTTTCAGACATGCGACTTGGACAAGTCAGAGGGCAATTTTGCTCGTATCATAGAAGTCAACATTAAGCCCCGTCATCTCAAAGGACTGCATGGGTGAAAAATAAGCTATTCAATGTGGATGGTTCTGAAATCAGTGATTTTCTCACAGTGACTTAACTTCAGAAAATATACATTTAAAACAGTTTTGAAGAGGACAAAAATGAACAAAAAGGTCTCTGGTATTAGGATTGGGTTCTTACCTACGAACTGGGAACTACCCCATATAAAGGGAAGGAACTGGAAGTCATCTAGACCCCAAACCCCTTGGCTCCCAGCTGGCTCCATTCTGTAGGTGTGCTGAAGCTTTCTCATTACTGCCAGATACCTGACCAGGTGACATGGATACAAGACTGCTGAATTAGCAATGACAAGCTGCCGCCATTAGAAAAGTATTAGCATTTGATGTTGGTTCACACAACAAACATTATTTCATTGAAACAAGAGCCCAGCCTACCTCTCAAACACCTTAAAAATGATGGCCAACTGGTCGTCTACCCTGAGAACTCCTATTTTGCAGAGACAACAAAGGAAGCTGGCAAACGCAGCTTCATGACCTGAAAACACAACAGTCAATCATCTGCTACTGCATTACAACTCCCATCCACTGAGAAGGTCCAAGGGGGGATTTGTGTGCAATGGTTCTTGCATGGGCAGTGAGAATGGGGTTTGAGTGGGACTGCATGTGCGCTTACCTGTCCCGTAGTCTATTCTAGTGGAGTTGCCCACAGCCTCCTTCAGATACACAGCTATCTCTGGAACTGCTGCACTCCTATCTGCTGGGATCACTTCTGCAACCAGTGCTTCTGCCTCCTTCACACACACACAAGCACACGCATGTCAAGTCTGAACCTTTTCACATCTGAAGCATGTGCCACTGCATGTGTCAGTGTATGTGTCGTTACATGTGTCGTTACATGTGTCGTTACATGTGTTCTTCCATGTGTCGTTACATGTGTCAGTGCATGTGTCAGTGCATGTGTCATTACATGTGTTGTTACATGTGTCGTTACATGTGTTGTTACATGTGTCATGTATGTACTAACCTGGTCCAGCCTGGCATACCAGGTTCTGTAGGCTTTGTTGCCAAAGCGTGAAGGCTGGTCGACAGGAGGGGTCTCATCGATCCAGTGGTCTAGAGTGTCCAAAAGACCCAGTAACTTCTCTATTGTCTGAAAAAGAATGCTTCACCCTTATTATTATTAGCATGGGTTTCCTAAGAACTATTAATTATCATTTTCAATGACAACCTAATCAAAATAGTTCAGTATAAAAAATGAATATTAATTATAACTCATTAAAACTTTTCCTTAAAATTTCTCTAAACATGTTATTGCTTTGTTATTATGGGATACTGTGTGTAGATTCATGAGAGACATTTTAGTCAATTTAAGAGTTGATGTAATAACATATGGAAAAGGTTTTGGTTTGAATACAGAAAGCTTTTTCTTGCTTTTGTACAATAATCCATTATTTAATTTGCATTTCCAAGTAAATGTACACATAGATATACAAGTACTCTATTTATTTTCAGCAGGAACTTAATGCAACTGTTATACTTTGGGTACAAGAGTCTAAATTTGGCCAGTTTTTTAACCCAGATCGTTGACCACCAGATTTCCTACTTTAATTGTGTTTGACCAGACCAGCAGGTTGACCAGACCAGCAGACTGACCAGACCAGCAGACTGACCAGACCAGCAGACTGACCAGCCCAGCAGTTTGACCAGACCAGCAGGTTGACCAGACCAGCAGACTGACCAGACCAGCAGGTCGACCAGACCAGCAGACTGACCAGACCAGCAGGTCGACCAGACCAGCAGACTGACCAGACCAGCAGGTTGACCAGACCAGCTCATACCCACCTCAGACACTTTGTATTCGCATGTGAGTTTCTTTCCCTTCACTCCCTCATTCATCGTCAAAATGAATCCCATGTAGTCAGCATAGGCCTTCAGAAAAAGGAGAAGAAATGAGGATATAATATGACTTTGTACAACCACGGTGCCTTATTATGATGGGGCAAGGATTTGGGTAGGAAATCTGAAATGCTTTGAATGCAGAGTGTGGAGATCTGAGAAAACCTTCCGTATATCCTGAATGTATAGGTAATTATAAACATTAATTTCATTTTTTTCAATGAAAGGATTGTGGATCCTAATAAGGTGTTTTAGTATTAAAATGATTTTGTATTATATAACAGGTGTTATATAGACATATATATGTCATATATATGCCAGTGTGAGCTACCTGTGATCGTTTCCATTTCCCCATGTCAGGAACCATACTGATTTCTTTCTTTGGCACCATGAAGGTCAGATTGCTCAGAATAGGGACTGAGTCATCTTCAGGTGAGGAGCCTCAAGAAACAGGAGACACAAATCACAGAAGATTATAAATGTAAACACTCTGTTCTGTTCTTTAGAAGTGAGGAGTTTCCTATTATTTCAGTCTATTTTAGGTGATGCCTTGCACACCTCATTGCGGGTTTCGATATTCTTGTAAACTGTAAGACTTTATTTGCATGCATAATCCATTGTGTCCCATCTAAAGCAATTAAAAATCCTCGCACCTTCAAAAGTCAATTACATTTGATTTTTTTTCCAAAGTTTACTACACGTCAAAAACTGGGATATTGTGGGAAATAGACACATTTAGATCAGCTAAAGAGAAAGACTTGCCAAGTGAAGTTTTATTCCTTGATAATAATTGTATTGTAGCGACCCAAGTAGGCTGGTAGCTGGATAGGCTACTTCTAGATTACGGCAGCTGCTAAATATGAAGCATTTCAAAATCCAAACATGATAAATACTTTACAATTTAAGCCTGACTCATTTAAAGATACTCTTCAACAGCAGCTACTTCACTTGGTTGGTATGAAAGTTACTTTAATAAACATGATCATCATTTGGGCAGATGGCCAGATGTCAGTAGAGCTGCAGAGATGTGGGCTACACAAGAGAAAGAAGCTCAATATGTAGCAGCACAGTCCTGATGAAAGCATTAGTTCATATCAAATCTAACCCTGCTAAAATAAAATAAAAAAAGGTTACTACGTCCCCACATCTCCTATAATAAGTTGTTTCTTCGTTACCTGACTGTTGTCCCGTCTCCGCCATGTTTTGAAATAAGTGTTTAATTTTGACAACATAAACTTTGACCTTTCACCTGCCTCAGTTCATTTAGACAAACTGGATGAACATTAAAGACTCATCCTATCGGTACGGAGGACTAAAGCACTTCAGCATTTTCAAGAAACGCTCTTTTTATATCGTTGGACACGTGACTTAGCTACCATAAAAACACATAGCCTCTTTTTTAAATATATATGGTGAATCTGTGATTTACAGCGTTTTTGGTCATTGTTGTAACTTCTGAGGGATCTGTATTTAGGGGGTTTGGGTTTAGGATAAACCTGCAACCTCTTGGTCAGCAGTCAAACATCTCCAAACCTACAGTGGGTAGCGGCAACACATAGGTGTTGGCTCCTATCAGAGCCATATAAAACAATATTTTATCTTTTTATATTATTCTGGCTTCCATCAGAGAGGAGCTGCAGCAGGAAGAGGCGGGACTTCGCTTTAAGAGTGATCATGTTGACTGTCTTGGTAACCTTCTAGACTCTCTGGAAGTTAATAATTTAGCCTTCGTGTTTTCCGTCCCCCACCGTCCTTTAACACACCGTCCTTAAACACACGGCCTTTTGGGGGCGTATTTCTGGAAATCACGATGTTGAGTATTTTGTCCAGGACCATGGTAAGTGGAAGAATTTCGCCAAATTCCAGCATTTCAGTATAACGACGGAATAACACTCACTAGTGCCAGCTTGCCTGCTATTATTAACCATCAGGTGCAGGTTGGTGAAACTATCCAGCGAGTCAAAGAGATCTCACTATTAGACTTTGTTTGCCCAGTTTGCACTGTTTTAGCCTGCTGTGACCGTGACTCTCTGTCTATCACTGTGGCAGCTGACAGCTTTTATCTTCAGTGAAATGTTGTTGTGTGAGCAAATACCGATGTGATGAACAATTGAACACATTGCTTAGTAACTTAGTGCTCCTTCATGACTTTATGAATATAGCCTCAACAACACTTACTGTACTGTTACTGTACAGTAACCACAACATACTATTAGGAATAAAGTTCCACACTACCTACGTTACTTAGTCTATCTTGGAAGTACAAGGGTGATATCAAGATCTATTTACATGATATTTCTGCTTCTGTAGTTTTTGATTTCGACCATGTAGCCTGCACCTTATTATAGGGAAGTAAGTTATCAAGTCTGTAACTGTTTGCTATATCTGGAAGAACACAAATTAGGCCTTTAGATCTACGTGAAATCATAAAACACAAGTGAGTAAAATATGGTCTTTATGATTAAGTCATCTTAAGTTGCAATCTTTTGACTGTTTACAACGGTAGATATATTTGAGGCATAACGTGTTTTCACATGAACAAATCATGTGGACCATCTTTCAATATCTCTAGGATCTTTGTTCACCTTTCCTGGGTTAGCGGCCACACAGTCAAACAGTTATAAAGTATCAGCTGGTTTCTGCATTGTTTTTCTTTCTATCTTCCCCAGTTTTTTTCTGGTGTCTTTATAGCAGGTCCATGGCAAGTGTAAACTGGAAGTTGAAGATTGTATGTACAATAATAAGAAGTAGTTTTGAACCAGGTCCACATTATTAGAAATTTTAACATACTTTGTATAGCTCAATAATAAATCATAAGTAATTTCGTTTACAGACTTCTATCTCTTGCCTAAACTGAGGTTGAACCATCGTCTGTTTAGTGTCAGTCGAACGCTTGCCTTATTGTGCCTCTACATTTTATCAATTTATGCCATCCCTACAGTACATACGTTTGTAAGAATAAACGTACAAAGTATTACGTATAAACCAGGGAGTCAGATGGCTCAGCGGGTTAAGGCGTTGGCCTCATGATCGGAAGGTTGTGAGATCGAACCCCGGCTGTGGCTATGTGACGTTGTGTCCTTGGGCAAGGCACGTCACCCTACTTACCTCAGGGGGAATGTCCCTGTACTTACTGTAAGTCGCTTTGGATAAAAGCGTCTGCTAAATGAATAATTGTAAAAATGTAAATATATCATTTTTATTGTATCTTCTCTCATAGGCAAAGACGGGTATGGTGAAATCCAGTTGCTTAGTTAAGCCAGTGTCTGTGACGCGGATCACAGGTCGCTACCTGGCTCACCAGGAAGGACTCCCCCACCTCCCTGTGCCGCCACTGCAGCAGACGTGCCAACGCTACATCACGGCCTTGGAGCCAATCGTGGACAAGGAAGAGCTCAGTCACACCAAGGAGCTGATAGCTGAGTTCCAGAAGCCAGGGGGGGTGGGGGAGAGATTACAGAAGAGCCTGGAGAGAAGAGCCAGAAAGACTGAGAACTGGGTGAGGGAGCTGGACCGATTTCATCTAGCTGCAGGTAGCCTCATTCAAAGCAACGTAAAGTGATGAGGTTACAGACAGTATATATTTAGACCTCAACATTTCTTTTTTATGTCGAGGTCTGGACTCTGAGGTGGCCGCTGAGATTTTCTTTCTCCGTTAAACTATCAGAATCAGAATACTTTATGAATCCCTGAGGGGAAACTCTAGGACCATGCCTACCGAGGCAACCAGACAAAGTATATTTATCAGCGCCAACAAGCTTCATAAGTATCAATCAAGGTTTTAACTGTTACTTAAATCTTCTTTTGTCTCTCACTTTCTATGTCATCTAAACGTACACGTACACACCAGCTCTCAGACTGGTGGTTGCAAACAGCCTATCTAGACTACAGGATGCCTGTGGTGGTCCACTCAAGCCCTGGGGTGGTCCTGCCACGCATGGAGTTCAGTGATAGGCAGGGACAGATGAGGTGAGACCCTCACACACACACACACAGCATCTGCTTTTCACCCACTATAATATCTGGGGTTTAACACCAAAATGGTGTAACAAGAAACATCCAGCAGCTGTCTTGTGGACAGTAATTATGAATAAACAATTAGGGTTATGCAATGAACTTATTTCTGAAAACAAGCAGATTATTTAAAAAGACAGTAATTACATCTTCATTACCATCTTGCTTTAAATGAAGGCGGACTGCCCCAAATAAGCACAGATTGACTGTCTTTTCTTGACCCTTGTACACCATTGGCAACTGGATGGCAAACCATAAGGTAGCCACAGTGTGCTTTACACCTTACCAGACTAGACCATGACCTTTGTACACACTAACCCACTGCCTGCACTGTGACATTAGGAGTATGCTAGCTGACTCATCACATTGACTTATATCAGTGGTTTTCAACCCTGGTCCTCAGGGCCCACTGTCCTGCATGTTTTAAATGTTTCCTTGCTTCAGCAAACCTGATTCAGATTAATGGGTCCTCATGAAGCTCAGCAGAAGCCTGATAATGACAATGTATTTGAATCAGTTGTGTTTGAAGGGGGAAACATCTAAAACATGCAGGACAGTGGGCCCTGAGGACCAGAATTGAGAACCACTGACTTAGATAGATGTGAAATCAGCTGTCCATAATGAAAGAAAATAAGGCACAGATGCAAGATCAATATCTTAAATGTTTGTGATTGATTATGATTGATTATATGAAAACCTACAACAATCTCACACCCTCTAAACAGATTTGCTGCCAAACTGATTGCCGGAGTTCTGGACTTTAAGGCAATGATTGACAAGTGAGTATCGCTTCATTATCCTAGATGAACTTTAGCCAGGCCGAACACAAAGCTACCCATTAAAAAGCCATGCTAAATGAATCAATCAGATTTAAAGGGATTTCCACTGTTTCTAAACGGGCTCAAATGATTCTTTTTTAGACTTGGTTGTAAGTGCAGTTGTCATGGATCTTGATAAACAGCGAATCAAACCAATGACAACACATGTCCACACTTGGCACCGCCCATCATGGTCACAGTGGACCAATCATGCTCTATTTAGGAGCTGTATACTGTAGTAGCCCTCTACATGTTAGTTACTACTTCATGCTATAACAATGTCCCCACGTAATTAAGTATGTCCAAAAAGCACAGACATAGGGATATAGATCTATTTGATTTAATTAAACTTGTAATCAATTGTCATCAATACAACAAGATTATATTCTCGTTTGCAGTAATGAAAGTATGAAGACACAACCATTCAAATATGTTTGTACTGTGTTGTCAGTGAGACCATCCCAGTGGAGTACCTGGGAGGGAAGCCCCTGTGTATGCATCAGTACTACCAGATCCTGGCATCCTGCCGCATCCCAGGCCTGAAGAGAGACACGGTGGTCAACCATGCCCAGAGCGCCCACCCCCCCACACACATCACTGTGGTGCACAACTTCCAGGTACAGGACACATCTCAAGGGAGGTGTGTGTGTCTGTGTGTGTCTGTGTGTGTGTGTGTGTGCGTGTGTGTAAAGAAGTCTGGCACACATGCACAGCTGTAGATTTGCACTAATGGACCAAATCATGAAAAAGTGCCATAGACATCAGTATAACTCTATTTTTGCACATGTTCCAGTTCTTCGTGTTGGACGTGTATAACAGTGATGGAACCCCACTGACAGTGGACCAGCTGTACGTGCAGCTGGAGAAGATATGGAACTCCTCCCTGCAGACTAACAAGGAGCCCATTGGGATTCTGACTTCCCAGCATCGCAACACCTGGGGGAAGGCCTACAACAACCTCATCAAGGGTTAGCACAAGACGCAAGCCGTTTCATTGCATGGATTTCTTTTTTTAGGTCTTGCAGACTTCATGAGAAAGAATGTACTGTCATCTTAAATCGTCTTCATCTCAAGTCTGCAAGTGTCAGACTCGTGCCATCGCGGGCCAAGAGGGTGCAGGTTTTCGTGTTAACGAAGCCACTTCAGCTGATTTCACCAACGAGTTTCTCCACCAAGTAGAAACAAACTCGTTAGTGAAATCAGCTGGTGTAGTGGCTTGGTTGACATGAAAACCTGCATGAGTTAGACACCTGTGATGTAGAGGCTGCACTGCACGCCACCTTTCAATGATCGTTCCCTCTTCACTGTTCCCGTCCAGACAAGACCAATAAGGAATCTGTGCGTGCCATCCAGAAGAGCATCTTCACTGTGTGTCTGGACGCTCCCATGCCTCGTGTGTCAGACGAGATGTACCGCAGCCGTGCGGCCGTCCAGATGATCCACGGAGGAGGAAGTCGCTGGAACAGCGGAAACCGCTGGTTCGACAAGACCCTGCAGGTGAGCCCAGCGGCCACTTTAAGGTCAAACGTACACACTTGCAAACACAAACACAAAGCATTATAACTAATTATTGCTACTTTTATAACATTCTCCAGACACAGATTTATTTGCTAGATTTCTATTTGTACACGCCCTAGAGTTGAACCATTCCACTCTTTCTAGTTTGTCATTGGTGAAGATGGGTCATGTGGTCTGATCTATGAACACGCCCCTGCAGAAGGCCCTCCAATTGTTTCCTTGATTGACCATGTGGTTGAGTACACGTAAGTGAACGCCTACTGTCTATTGGTTTGATTTTAATAACCTAAATGTATGTTATTATTTCTTTGTTGTTTAATTTCAAGACTATAATAATCTAATAATAGTCATGTTTTGTATGAACTCTATATTCAACCACATGTCTAGTATAGAGATATTACTTGCACTTACATAATAGAAATACATTTTACATTCTGATACACCGGACAGGCATCTGACAAAATGTCAGATATACAGTAAATCATTTGAGAATTGTTTTCTATTTGTTGTGCACAAACAGGAAGACATTTGAGATGGTCCGTTCCCCCATGGTGCCTCTGCCCATGCCCAAGAAGCTACGCTTTAACATCACACCTGAAGTCAAGAAGGACATCGAAAAGGCCAAGCAGAACATGAACATGTGAGCTACAACTAAAGTCCATGAAGCGTTTCACATACCACCATTTGCTAAAAGCTGATCTTTTTTTACTTTAGTGTTCCAAGCCCTCTCCTATAACCAGTGACAGTTCTTGTTTCACTCTCTACCCCACAGAATGGTGCATGACCTGGATGTTAAAGTGATCGTCTTCTCCCACTTTGGTAAAAATGTCCCTAAAGCTCACAGTATGAGCCCAGATGCCTTCATTCAGATGGCCTTACAGCTAGCCTACTATAGGTAAGCCCTGGAGAGATATGCTCCTATTTGTTCTATTAGGCACCTGCTTATAAAAGTACAATATACAGTATTCTTCCTCTACATTAGTCTCCATCTTTCTCCTCACCACTTCCCCTCTGTCTTCCATTGCTGTTATCTTCCTCCCTCCCTCCCCCTCCTCTCTGCCTCTGTATTTCTGCCCCCCCCCCCCCCCCCCCCCCCACCCCCAGGTTGTACCAGCGATGTTGTGCCACATATGAGAGTGCCTCCCTGCGTATGTTCAAGCTGGGCCGTACAGACACCATTCGCTCTGCTTCCATTGACTCTGCCAACTTTGTGAAGGCCTTCGATGAACCAGCGATACAAGTGAGACAACCCAGTTCAAAACGGATGTAAAAAAAAGGATTATAGTTGTTCATAGAAAAACCAATTTAATTTTGTATTGTGATACTCGGATGTGTGTGCTTTTGTAATGATCGGATGGAAGTGCTATGTAATGCTGACTTGAGAGCTTAATCTACAATTGGTCAAATGTTTTGAGTAATATCTTGAATTGATCTCATCCTTGGACAGAACACAGAAAAGGTGGCTTTAATGGAGAAAGCTGTGCGAGCACACAGGGCTTACACTAACATGGTGAGAATATTTACACTACAGTTACACTAGAGTTTACAATCAATAAATTAAATTTTTAACACAATATTTCCTATTCTATTTTAGTGTATTTATTGTGTGAATGAGATATATGAGAGGACTAACCAGTTATCTTGCTCTTCTATATGTTTATTTTGGACTCTGTCACTAGGCCATCCAAGGCCAGGCCATTGACAGACATCTCCTTGGCCTGAAACTGCAGGCGATAGAGGATCTGGTCTCCCTACCCGAGATCTACATGGACACATCCTACGCTGTGGCCTTGCACTACAACCTCTCCACTAGCCAGGTGAAGTTTGGCCTTAGAATCACAGTACTTCGGCCTTTACACAAAAGGATCATGGGGTTATTGTTGTACCTTACTAGTTTGGAGTGATTCAGTGAGTTCATGGCTCATGGAGCCCACAAACCACCTCCCTCCATCGATGCCAGGCTGTCTCTCAGAACAACCTCTTCATATTGGACCACCTACCTTAACTAAAACCTCAGAGAATCCTTAGTGGTTTATGGTCAGGCTCCTGAGCCACCAGGACAACCTGCTGCTCTTGTAGAGCTGCAACATCTTAGGATTCTATAATCATATGTAGGGAGTCAGGTGGCTCAGCAGTTAATGCGTTGGCCTCGTTATCGAAGGTTGTGAGTTCGTTTTGTCGGCTGTAGCTATGTGTCGTTGTGTCCTTGGGCAAGACACTTCAGCCTACTTGCCTCAGGGGGAATGTCCCTGTATTTACTGTAAGTCACTTTGGATACAGGCGTCTGCTAAATGAATATTTATTCATGTCTTTTGTCTTCTCTACCTCCACAACCTCTACCAGGTGCCAGCCAAGACAGACTGTGTCATGTGCTTTGGTCCGGTGGTGCCTGATGGCTACGGAGTGTGCTACAATCCCATGGCCAATCACATCAACTTCGCCGTATCTGCCTTCAACAGCTGCACTGAAACGAACGCAGCACGCATGGCCAAGGCCCTGGAAGATGCTTTATTAGATATGCGAACCTTACTGGAGCAGACACCTAAGGCCAAGCTGTGAAAAGAGGCTGGAATCCACTGGAAGATTCAATGTGAAACTTGAGCTGAAACAGGTGTGGCTAACGCATGGCTAGGTTGGGAGACATTAAAGGATATGTGTGTATTGTGTTTTTGTACAATGTGACTGACTGATTGCCAGCCACTGTGCCATGCTGCTTGATTCAGAAGATAAAGCCAGTGAAGGCTTTTTGTAGTGTCAAATATGACATGACATGTAAAGACTGTACAGACAGGTAATTATCAAAATGTTTGATGGAAGCAGGTATATATTTATCACGATTAACACTGTTCCATAATAAGCTTGATGTACCACATTCATTTCAGGTTTGCGTGTGGGGGGATATTTGTTTTTATATTGACTCTAGTTATGGCTAAAAGCATTGGCAGTGATTTACATTTTAATATATCACACAATATATAACAACAATTTTCAGTCTTTTACTGAGCCTTGGCCAAATGACTGCAAACATAATTTCACTAATCATATCAGCCCACGGGAAAGAGTGACCCAGGTCTAGTCAGGCAAAATCACTATAATTCTGATTAGATTTTAATAGCATTGATTGATGCGCCATGTGTATTGTAGCCAGTAGATGCTCAAGTACTGAACCAGCAAACCTTCCAAAATGTATACCAATCCTTTTGGCCATAGTATCCAGACCCTGAGTGCATCTGATGTGCAAACACTTGTTAGTCATCTTTTTTTACTTCATATGTGACATAGCTGCTGAACACAAATGCAGCAAGTGCACAGATGATGAAAATAAAACAGAATTGATTCAGTCTGATGCAGTATTTCTTTAAATTCCTTAAACACGCTGCGAAAACTTGGTAATTCCTTGACTCAATCTGCTTGTAGGCCACATCCACTGTTCCCCAATGCTGAAATTCATACATTGAATCGAGTAGTTAATAGTCACAAATCTCCAAACCAAACATGCCACTGGCCTTCAAGCACCAACCTGGGCCTGGCTTTGACCACCCTGACGAAAGGATAAACAACTTATGCTGAATTATTTCGAAAACGTATTATTACTAAATCCCCCCTCTTGTCATCAAGGTACCCCATGACGTCACGCCTCAACTTCACCTTTAAACGTCATGTGTTTACGTCACTACGTACACGTACCGTACCGGAAGTGAATCCTAAAACCCTTTCACAGAAAAATGGCGACTGACAAAAGAATGTGGACGGGAGTGTTTATGTTAGTTTTGTTACATCTCAGCCAAAGTCACTGTAGGCTTCATCACCTAGTGCTCAAGGTAGGTGTTAATGCGGAATGTGTGTTCGCTGTTTCACAGGACCAGGCTGGTACCTCATTGGAGCCTCCAGCAGTCAGTCCCAGGCTGGGGGGACTATGGGGGGGATCCTGGGGGGGATCATGGAGCAGCATCCATACATGCAGCATAGCCAGCTAAAGGTAGAGGTTTAAGACAGGATACGATGATTTAACTACTGATACAGTCACCTAATTTAACATTGACAAGCTTCAATCTTAATATGTCAGAGAGACTTGTCTGGCCCTCGACCTAACTAGAGTTAGATAAATACCAGGAGATGTTCTGTAACACCTTGCCTATATTATCTATCTAGTTAACCTGGTTTGTTTATGCTGCTACTCAAGGACACATTAGGGTGGGTGAAGATGCGTGATTATGTGGTAGAGTACAGATCATCTGTCCGTGTTTAGATCTAAAGGTCGCACATTGTTTTTAACATGGCCCCATCATTTACATATACATGTAGTCATATATCAGAAGCTCTTATCCAGAGTGACACAGTAAGTACAGGGACATTCCCCCCCTGAGGCAAGGAGGGTGAAGTGCCTTGCCCAAAGACACAAAGTCATCTTGCATGGTTGAGAATCGAACCGGCAACATTCTGATTACTAGCCCGATTCCCTAACCGCTCAGCCACATGACTCCCCTGATAATACCGTAATTACTTGTCAGTTCCCTTTCTATACAACACAGTATGATTTCACTGTCCCTCTGACTGTCACATACACAGACTCTATGATACTATCATAGCAGTAACCATGTTACTCTGGTGTCTTGTTGTTGCTACACATGTGAAGCTGTTACCAGCAGATTCTGTACTTGGTCATCTTTAGCCTTAAATGTTTGATGAGGTTTGAAGAAAAACCTTTGAAGCAGGATTGGTGTACGAGGACAATGCTACTTCTCCTCCCAAATGCCATCATCAGCAAACAAAATATCATGATTTTACTTCAACTCATCAAGTATATGTCAAATATAATGCCCTCTGTAAATATCAGAGATTTCCATAGAGTGTGTACATTTGCTTTCTACCATAAATACTTACTTACTTACTTACTTTACTTACTTAAATACATTGTCAATCCACAAATTAAATAAAGAATATGCATCCCTTGATTTTTATGATTTTTCTCAGGATGACATCAGGCAGAAAGTCCACTTGAATACCTTTGGGTTCTACAAGCATGGGTATATGATTGTGAACATGTCGAGCCTAACCCTCTCAGGAGAGAACTCGGACCAGATAGACAGCTCCACGGTAAGGAGGCTTCAATGTATCAGTGACTGGTTCCTGAGGGAGAGAGAAGTTGAACGTCATCATTTTTGTCTCAGTGTCAACTTTAGTAATTCATTTGAAACACTTTTCAGTATGGATTTTTTTATTTTGTTTCCTGGACAGTTCATTGATAATGATTGGTTTTCAGGTTGGATTTAGCCTGGATAGAACAAGCAGTAATGGATTCTCTACCTACTTGGTAAGTTTGCCTTCTTTAAGTCACTTGAATCTGTGTTGCCATATTGTCTTCACACCTTAAGGATGGGGCAGTAGTTAGGAGGCTTTTGGTCAGAATTTCCATGCAAACACTTACTTTACTCCGATCACTAAAGTGATTAAATGATTTCAAACTTCAGTCCTTTATAGAAACAAATACACACAGTAAGCTAACTCTTGGAGCACCTAACAGTGTGTGTATGTGTGTATGTCTCTGTGTGTGTCTCTGTGTGTGTCTCTGTGTGTGTGTCTGTGTGTGTCTCTGTGTGTGTGTCTGTGTGTGTGTCTGTGTGTGTCTCTGCGTGTGTGTCTGTGTGTGTCTCTGTGTGTGTCTCTGTGTGTGTGTCTGTGTGTGTCTCTGTGTGTGTGTCTGTGTGTGTCTCTGCGTGTGTGTCTGTGTGTGTCTCTGCGTGTGTCTCTGTGTATGTGTCTGTGTGTGTGTCGTGTATTGTACAGGATGAAGACCTGGACTATTGTGTACTGAAGAAGAATCCCAGTAGTGATGTTCCTGTGGCCATGATGTTATTTGACTTTCAAAAGGAAGAGTGAGTTCAACACCCAATACATTAAATCTGACTCAGTTATCACTGGGATCTTCTGCACACTTGTTGAACCAGAATACATGATATTCTGGCATTGGGTTATTAGTTTGCATTTTTAAGCATCTTCCTTTTCATAGACTGGCAAACCTGGTAATTATTTTCAGTCAATCACTAGCATCTCACAGTATTTCTACTGAACTGCAGAACTCTGGACGTCAACTGTTATTTCTGACAAACATGATTCATGTTTTCAGCGTGAAGATGAAGATGTCCGTGGATGAGAACCAGTTCCCCAGTATCATTAGCGGTTTCCTTGTAGTTAAGAAGCCCTCAACTGGAGAAGACCAAGAGAAAACTGCAGAAGGGAAAGCAGCTGCCCTCTCCCAGACAGACCCAGATAATGGGAAGGACTCTGGTAGGTGTTTTCCCCTCATCTCATACCTCAAGTGAAAAGACAAAATAGTAGCTAATTGTGTTAATACCTTCTTACCATTCTTTATTGATAATTTCTTTAAATGGCATGAACATGCCAGAATATAGCTGTGTTCTCTTTTTGTCAATGAGAGAAGTTAAGATCCACATAATAGAAGGCTTTTAGTTTGACGTTTATCTGTTGTTGTAAGATATTAATGTGTTTTTTTTTCTTCCCGATGTTAGGTGGGAGTAGAACCAGTAGAGATGTTTCTGAGGTAAGAGACTCAATCCATGCATTAACATCAACCTGCCTGATTATTTTCCAGAAATTACTAATAATAACAATGACTGTCTTCTCATATCTGGAGTGACTCACTCCACTTTTCACTTCTGCAGAAAAAGACCGAGGTGCTTTCATACTCGTTCCAGGTACAGTGTTTCTGCTTCAAAAATCATAATGTGAAAAGTCAGCAGTATATACTAATTTAAAATATTGATCTGATAATTCTATTGAGGATATTGCTAGTAAAATTGTTTTGGAACAGGATAAACTAAACCTTGGGTTTACTTACAAATATATTGCAATCACTTTGCCTCTGCTCTATGGCACTATTAGTGCTATTAATCACAGATGGGTCATACTGTTTGTTTTCCTCTTTGCAGTTTCACTTTAATATCAGCACGGATGAACAGCAAGGACTTTACAACTTTTATTTCCACAACTGTAAAGATACTTTAATAGAAACCCAGAACCCTTTACGCTTCAGCATGGAGGTGAGACGTCATAACTTATGTAATAAGTAATAATATTTAACAGTCAAATCTACTAACTTGATGACATTTTAGTGTTTAGTCTGCAGTCTAGAATATACCCCTCCAACACACACACACACACACACACACTTTCATTTCACTGTTATGTGATAGATAATCAAAACTACTGTAGACAATGCTCTGACAATGCATCCTACTACCTGATACAATTAAATAAATAAAAGATATTGATGTTGGACACAACCTAATGTTTATGTCACAAATAAAGAAAAGAAAAAAAATCCCTTCATGAATGTACATACTTGTGTGCCGTTTCCAGATTAGTATAGTGGAGAAGAACCCTGACAGTTACCTGTCTGCTGGTGAGATGCCCCTGCCTAAACTCTACATCATCATGTCAGTGTTCTTCTTTGTCATCGGGACCCTCTGGTTACACATCCTCCGAACACGCAGGTAAACACTGCAGGACTGGCATAACCACTGAACAGAAGCGTGTTCATAAAGCTTCACGTCAGCGTTAATCTGACAATAATGTGTTTATTTCCCCTTTTCCTGATGTATTCAACAACAACCAGCAGAGGGCAGTATGTAGTCAAACATGTTCTGGATTCAAAAACCTTCCACCAAATGTTTTTATTTGTCCTATTTTTTCTCAGGACGGATGTGTACAAGATCCACTGGCTGATGGCAGCTCTTCCCTTCACTAAGTGTCTGTCACTCATCTTCCATGCTGTGAGTCACTGAGGACTGAGTTTCTACAGTGTTTTTATATTTTATCTTTATTTATCAAGCAACTTTACTATCAGCTTTTTCCATACGTTTTCACTACACAAAATACATACCTGTAATATTTACAACTGAATATTAATTGGACTTATCATATTATTTCCCTCTATTACCCTTTATCAGCTTTGAGTGGAGACGTTGCATATTGTTTTTTATTCTTTCTTCAGATTGACTACCACTTCATCTCAAACCAAGGTTTCCCAATTGAAGGCTGGGCTGTTGTGTATTACATTACCCATCTGTAAGTTCTGCAGCACTACATTTATCCAACCCAGAACTTAATTATCTCTCATTTGTCCCATAAATTGATTTAGCGCTTCATAATGGTGCACAAAGTTACTATTCAGTAATACAATTATACTGTCTCTTCATGAATACTTAGAACTTTGTGTAACTAATATCTGATTTCTGTTGTTAGACTGAAGGGGGCACTACTTTTCATCACCATTGCTCTGATAGGGACAGGCTGGGCTTTTGTTAAGCACATCCTCTCAGATAAGGACAAGAAGATCTTTATGATAGTCATTCCACTACAGGTAACACAGCCTTAATGGATGATTTCCCCAAATGTCAAAGCCATTAACTGAGCACACATCAAATGAAGTCTAGATTTGTAGTGTGCATTGTTATTTCGCATTATAAACCAAATTAAACCTATTTAAGTTTGGAATTAAGTGAGCTGAAGTGATTCCCTTGCATTACTTCTAGGTGCTGGCTAACGTAGCTTACATTATCATTGAGTCTACGGAGGAGGGCACTACAGAATATGGCTTGTGGAAGGAGATTCTGTTTCTGGTTGACTTGCTTTGCTGTGGGGCCATTCTATTCCCTGTGGTCTGGTAAGCTTATATTTGTTAGTGGTTTGCCAAAAGCCCATAAGCAACCTCAAAAGAAATATATTAGTAACAATATTTTAATATTTACGCTGTTGTGTAGTAAACAAGTCAATATTGTTTGTTAATATATATGAGTAAAGGAAATCTACACCTATCAAATGTAAGATTAATTACATTATGACAACTTTATAAATAATATTCCTTACCCCCCCTAACAGGTCAATAAGACATCTACAAGAAGCCTCCTCCACAGATGGAAAAGGTAATCTGCCTCTCGTTCAAATATCCCACTTTAAATTTCACACGTTATTCATTCACCTTCAGCCCAAATCCACAAGCCAAATGTCAGTTTTGTTTGAATGACTGTACACATCCTGCAAAGACTCTTAAAGTTATTCCATCAGATGCTGAGCCACCAGTTTGGTTTGGAGAAAGGATATGTATATTTACAAATCTTTCCATTTACCGGTACAAGTTACAAGTGGTTGAAACATTTTGTTTCTTCTGTTACTGCTTTGCACAGTGGAGTACATTTAGGAAAAAACGGTGGAATACATTTATTACTGAAAGAGAAAACAAAAAAATACTTCACAGAATCATTGTCTGGTATGGATAAAAACCTTGCTAGTGAACCTCTTCCCTTAGGATCACAAACTTCTTTTCCTACTGTAACATATCTAACAGTTCCTCAGAGCTGTTTATTTGTGGGATGAAGTTGACAAATGACAAAATCACACACGCAGTATTATTATTAGTAGTGCTGTCATGGGATTTTGGCCTTGCTTGGTGACTAATATGCTTTTTTGGTCTTTGAAGCTGCCATCAATCTTGCCCAGTTGAAGCTTTTCAGGCACTACTATGTGATGGTGAGAAGCCTATTTTCCTCAGTATATATACACAGACACACAGCGTACATTCACCCACCATCATATCATCCTACCATTTCTAAATGGAAACGCCTGAGAAAATTGATGTCTAAGTTTAGTACATGTGTGGGAATGAAATCAGTGTAAATTTGCATTGTCCAAATATCGGTCGATGACTTGTTAGTGTGTGATTATACTATAATTTAAATGATTATCTGTTATTTTTCTCTTCCCTCTAGATCGTATGCTATATATACTTCACTCGTATAATAGCTATTCTCATCAAATTCATCATGCCTTTTCAGTGGAAATGGCTTTATCAGGTGAGTGTATTTTTATGCCTTCATTTGTCCATGTTCATAGACCCAGTTTGTTTGTCTGGACACACAGAACTGAATAACAGCAGCCTGCAGTGGATCTCGTTATCCCAACGATTACAGTGTAGTTTGCCCACATCATATTTGTAACACTAATGCAATTTGTCTTGACTAGAAGTCTGTCTCATTTCCTTATCATGCCCCTCACACCTTTTCATTTCCCCCCCTCTTCCTACAACCCCCTCTCCTGTGCAGCTATTGGACGAGCTGGCTACTCTGGTGTTTTTCTTCCTGACGGGTCACCAGTTCCGCCCTGCCTCTTATAACCCCTACCTGCTGCTGTCTGCTGAGGAGGAGGACGACCTGGAGATGGAGGATGTGTGAGTAACTTGCCACACACCAGCAATGCTTCCTCATTCCTCATTCATTATTAAACGATGCAATGCTGTTCAATGAGGTGAGAGGGTGGATGTTTTCTAAAGACTAGTTTGACACATTTCTGTGATGTTTTAAAGGTTTTCTAATTGAACAGTACAAGAGTAAAGATGCAAATTAAACACATAATGGGTGTATTACAGTCTTTAACAGGAGCATTTAAATATTTACAAAGTTGTCTTTGTAAAAGCAGATAGTTTCCATCTCATCTAAGATTAATACAACTGAAGAGTTCAACCATGTTGCACATTTTTGATGATACCTCACCTCGTAATGTTCCGTTGCAGCTGTGTTCAGGCACAGTGAGTCAGAGGAGGCAGCTGTGTTCAGACACAGTGAGTCAGAGGAGGCAGCTGTGTTCAGGCACAGTGAGTCAGAGGAGGCAGCTGTGTTCAGGCACAGTGAGTCAGAGGAGGCAGCTGTGTTCAGGCACAGTAAGTCAGAGGAGGCAGCTGTGTTCAGGCACAGTAAGTCAGAGGAGGCAGCTGTGTTCAGGCACAGTGAGTCAGAGGAGGCAGCTGTGTTCAGGCACAGTGAGTCAGGAGGCAGCTGTGTTCAGGCACAGTGAGTCAGAGGAGGCAGCTGTGTTCAGGCACAGTGAGTCAGAGGAGGTAGCTGTGTTCAGGCACAGTGAGTCAGAGAGGAGGCAGCGGTGTGGCGCAGGTTTGCCATCTGTTAAAACCCCAGGAGGGCAGAAATGACATCCGACTCACAGTAACCCAGTTATAGGGACATTTTTAGGGACTGCACCTACTTCAGCCTACATTCAGCTATATTCCAATATATTCCTTTGTCCTTGTCTGTTTTTAGGGTCTCCGTGTCCCATTGATGCTTAATCACTGTCAGCTCTTTCTGGGCCCTCTCTCTCCTCTTATTCTTCCCAGTTATATACTTTTTAGTCTTTGTACTTTGCTTCATAATGGATATAGCTAGTGTGTTCCTTCAGTCCACCTTCCTCCAGGCACTCTGAGCCTTGTCGCTCTGCTTTTCATTCCCAGAAATAACCAGAGCAAGTCTGCTTTTTTCTCTCTACAGATTCATTTTTCCCATTCTGTCACTTTTCATTCAGTACAGGACAGTTTCCCCTACTAAATATTTAACAGGGTTATTCAATGTACTCATGATAAAAAATATGTAGTATAAAATATGAAGGTCTTCACCTCAAACATGCTTCAATACCACCTCCAGTGACCTTGGGGTTACTATTTTAATAATGTGTAATCACACTGGATTAGTTATTGCGGCTAAATGATAGTTTTGGCAAAAAATGCATCCTGTGTAGAAATCATCACACAGCAGTAAAAAGTAGGCATCCATAAATCTGGAAGAACTATAGTAGTTTTAACTAGCCAGGCTGCCACCTATATACAGAAAGTTCACAAGAGTTGTACTAAGTGCTTAATCTGCATTTAATTTTGACAAAGGCTCTTCAACCAATTATTGTCTACACTCATTAATTTATGCCCTTTATGACAAAGGATTTTTTATAACACTATGCGCATTTCCTCTCAAGCATGTGCCATGTTTACCAACAAGAAATAACTTTTGCGGCTGCTGTTGGCTGACTGGGTCCAGGATACCTTCTTCCCCTAGTCCACCTTCTACCTCCCTGGCTCTAGGATACCTTCTCCCCCTAGTCCACCTTCTACCTCCCTGGCTCTAGGATACCTTCTCCCCCTAGTTCACCTTCTACCTCCCTGGCTCTAGGATACCTTCTCCCCCTAGTTCACCTTCTACCTCCCTGGCTCTAGGATACCTTCTCCCCCAGTCCACCTTCTACCTCCCTGGCTCTAGGATACCTTCTCCCCCTAGTTCACCTTCTACCTCCCTGGCTCTAGGATACCTTCTCCCCCTAGTCCACCTTCTACCTCCCCGGCTCTAGGATACCTTCTCCCCCTAGTCCACCTTCTACCTCCCTGGCTCTAGGATACCTTCTCCCCCAGTCCACCTTCTACCTCCCTGGCTCTAGGATACCTTCTCCCCCTAGTTCACCTTCTACCTCCCTGGCTCTAGGATACCTTCTCCCCCTAGTCCACCTTCTACCTCCCCGGCTCTAGGATACCTTCTCCCCCTAGTCCACCTTCTACCTCCCTGGCTCTAGGATACCTTCTCCCCCTAGTCCACCTTCTACCTCCCCGGCTCTAGGATACCTTCTCCCCCTCTGCCTCCCAAAACCTCCCTGTCAACCCAGGTGTTGGAACTGGGTCATCAGCTCTGGGAACTGGCATCATAGTTGTTGGAGCTGTTAGTGAACTCAAACTCAGTCCTGATTCTGGAATAAACACCAATGCAAAAGGCTAAACATGTTCTGAAAGTACCCCAAATTCTAATCAAAACACTATGGATAGGTGTATTCCAAGCAACAAACAACATTTTTGCAATTATTGATTGTTATTTATTTACCCTCTGCAAAAAGACATTGATTCGTTTAAACAGCATGGTAATGTTTTTATACATTTTTAGAACTGTAAATGTTTTTGACACTGACCCATATATATGTATATATTTGTTTCTTTTTTTTCCCTTCTTTTTGCAATCTTTAGCATTACCACCTCAACAGCAATGGGAGATGGTGTAAAGATGTTGAAGAAAGTGTCAAACGGCTCTTCAGAGGAGAGGGAAAGCATGGCGTGATGGGAAATGCAGTTCCTTGGTTTGCAGAGTACTACATACCCACATTACTTCAGCTTGGGTGGTAGATCCCTCTTATACAAAGGTTGACTTATTTGTACAGTATCTAAGTGTATATATGTACAATATACTGTATGTGGACACTAAATTAGAATTTTTCAGTCAGTTCCTAATAACCCAGTTTTTTGGACTCATTGTTTTCTCACTCTGATGGTTGCGCAATATTTATTTGACTTTGTCATTGCTGTTTATTTTAATTTTGTATATAAAGTAGTAATCAAAAGTCTTCAACTACACCAAAGTCCCTGCCTCAACATACAAGAAGCTTGCTACACAAAGTACAGACTATTTTTAAAAGAAGCCTTCTTAGAAGGAAAACATGTTAATTTTTTATTTATTTAGAGGCTGTGTCTTCACCTTGCCTTCAAAATAACATCAGTTCCATGTTTTACTGCATTGAATTGCCTCTGGTTTTTACTTTGGCAGCTCTGGTTCATTAACCTTCCAAATGATACCAGCTTGCTTCAACTATGTTGAGGTCAGGGACCAACTCTGATGTGACCAGTGACTGTTCAGGACTTTGGTATTCTACTGTACAGTTTATTAACATTGCATATGAGTGCATCCACAACTGGAGTTGTACAATGTGTGTATATATTGACTTGCCTTGATATATATATCCTATCTTATAAATATAGAAAGAATACTTCTAAAACACTATGAAAGTCAACATTTATTTTAGTTATACTTATGTTGTGAATTAGAATTATGCAATGTGCGCTTTTACTGTGGAGTGGTACTGTGAATGTGTTGAGGCTGGTAAAATGTTTACATTTTTGATCGTTGGTGGTTAAAATTCCCAGTCTAGCTCATGGGTTTCTAAAGGAAAGCAACAACATTGGAATACAAATATAAATATCGATGTCATATGCTTCAACACCCGGGGTTAGTTAAATGTGAGGGATGGATGGATTGATTATTATTGAGGTACAATGCAACTCCCTAGTCACAAATAAATGAATGTCATTAATTACAGTCAGCATTGCCAAAGCAGAAGCTTGAGTCAGAGAAAGGGTTGAGTGCAGTGTTGCTTTGTAGATAACTGCACAACCTTTACAGACAACAAATGAACCGATTGGACAGTTCTGCTGCTGTTATGGTTGAGGTTTTGCATAAGGCCAGATGTGCTTGGTCTAATACGCTTTTTTATTTGTGTTCTATTTTTAAGATGGCTGCTTTCTTTTTGAATTTTCATCAGGGTTGTGTTACACGTCTTCATATTAGCACCTTAAGTTTCCGTTAAGATCTATGACAGAATTCATTAATGTGAAAATACTATGTTCATAAAATACTATGTTCATAAAGTGGCTTTTCACCATGTTTATTGGCCTTTTCTCTCATTTTTATTAAGGCTCTGGGAAGTGCAACGTAGCCACTCTATATACCACTGGACCTAAGTTAACATATTCTACAGTGCTGATTTATGATAAACTCATGGCTCACTCTTACTGAGTCTGGTAAGATATTATGACGTAAACGAGTTGAGAAATTCCTCTGCTTCTCCTTGATACGTCTATAATTTCAGAGGTCTAGTTCATGAAACCACAGACCTCACCAGTGCATCATGGGTACTGTCTAACAGTCTTTGGTAAAACTACAATCATTTAGTAATTTGAGCTCAGAATTGTTCTGGAAATGAGATAGACCCTGCCATGTGGGTAGACATCTGCAGAACATATACAGACCGTTCTGTGTATGTTTAAGTAGTTAGATATAAGGTTAGTCAGATATAAGGTTAGTCATACTACTTTTTAAGTGCATGAAAAGAAGCCATTTATCTTCTTTGAGCAGAAAAGCTGTATATTTATACGAAGGGAGACAGACAGAAGAGCAAACGCTAGTAAAGAGGGAGGGGGGGGGGGGGGGGGGGGGGGGGAAGTGGCTCCCGTTGCCAGGGGCAACAGTATCAACACGTCTCTCAGCCACACACTCCCACCCTCTTTCCGAGCAGGGAGGCAGACAGGGAGCGCTCTTCTTTGTGCCAGCTATAGCCCTCCATGTGTCCCTAGCCTGAAGCTGGAACATTTCCAGGGCTTGAGAGATATCCCTGGGCCTGGACACCCCCCCCCCCCCCCCCCCCCCCCAAAAGAACACATCTCCTTTCCTTGTTCTCCACAGGGAGTTTCAGTTGCAGCAGTGTTGGTGGCAAGGCAGGATCACAGGACGCAGGAGGAACACAACATAGTGGATAACAGCCCCCTCTCCTCTCCAGACTCGTCTTGCTTGCTCGGTGCAGTCTTTCTACTTAAGGAGGGGCAGGTCCAGCTATATCATCGTATTTCTACCCCTGTATTTCTTTGATTTTATTCTTGTTTTTTGTTTTTATTTTACCCTAAGGCAACTTCCTGTCCTACTTTGATAGCCAGCAAACGAGCAAGTGCCCCAAAAAATGTTGCCATTCATTTAGAATGAGCTAGAATATCTCAAGTGTTTTGAGGTTCTTGGCCGAAGCTTATATCACCGTGGGTACCTGGGAGCCATGGGGAAGTCCAACAGCAAACTCAAGCCTGAGGTTGTGGAGGAGCTGACCAGGAAGACATACTGTAAGTGCTCTTTCTTTCTATGCACTTGAATTGCAGTGGCTAGTGAATATTTTAACCACATGTGGCACACAGTCCCATTTTATCAACAAAATAAGTGGACATTTTAAATTTAGTTACGACTTCAAATGAGGTTAGTCAGAAAGAAATGAAGGATGTGTGTTATTATGTGGGATATGAACTGACATTCAGCACCATGAGGGGAGTGTGGTATCTGGAGGAACACCCCCTGCAGAGGGGAATAGAGGTGGTCACAGAACAAGGTTTCCTGCTCTCACAGTGGGATTCACAAGGCGTATCCTAATTATGGGTGTGTGTGTGCCAGTGGTGCCTGCTGGCGAGGGAGTACAGATGAAAAGGACTCGTTAGTTTGGAGAAATATCAAAACCTTCAGCTGGTAGTGAGTCTATTAGTTCCCTGCATAGTCATGTGTCTGAGTGTTGAGAGTGTTGAGTTAGTAATCAGAAGGTCCCTGGTTCAAATCCCGGCTGTACCAACATGATGTGGTGTCCTTAGGCAAGGCACTCCACTACTTCTTGCCTCAGGGGGGAATGTCCCTGTACTTGCTGTAAATCGCTCTGGATAAATTATATGGTAAGTTAGGCTTAATCAATTTCCTCAAACTTATAAGATGCTTTTAGATGGTGCTTTGCTCTGGTACCTTGACGCAAATTGTTAATAAAAAATACATATTCTTAGTCATTTATGTTAGACATTATGACAGGCTTATTTCTCAATAGGGATCTTTGGCAGAAGTATGCAAGGGTGATATACAGTATATATATATATATATATATATATATATATATATATATATATATATATATTATATATATATTTATAGAGGGACAGTATACATTAATAGTCATTTTACAGATAAAATGTAAATGCACCCAATTTTTGCCAAAAAGCTAGTTTCCATTGGTAGTACCCCTGCCAGAAGGAAAATGGCAAAGTTACCTATCAATTAAAATAATAAATTACAACCCTATTTGGGTATAGGAAAAAATAACCACATAGCTTTTTTTGCCATCTGTCTGCAAGCTTTTCCTCTCAGTCTGTAATTGCTTCTCTTTGACAGAGAAATGTGATGTGTAATTACAGACCTCTTTCCCTCTTTATTCTACCCATTTCACTCTATATATGTTTTATTTTGCTTTACCAGGTCCTCATTCTTTTCTTATCAGTCCTTTTTCCATCTGATTACAGCTTCTCTAGCCTTATTTCTGGTTATCAGCCTGGCCGTCTCATATGAAACACCTATCTGCTCTCCCTTATGAAGCCAATCTTCTATCCCCTTTCCCCCTCCACTCTCTAACTGGAATGAGGATGAACATCTACACATGGCTGATTGGGGGTGCAGAGGGCTCACAGCCCACTAACAGATGGAAATGTGAATTACTAGTGGAAATGTATTAGGACAGAGAACAGAGTTTGCTCATCTGCTCCTGCTCCTCATATAGAGCAGAGAACAGGGAAGGAACACTCTTGGATACAGTGTTCTCCCTGGCCCTGTTTATCAAGGGCTGAGTAGCATTGTAAGATTGCCCACTGTACTCTATGTGGGAGATACCAGAGTACAGGACAAACTGTAAACATATTTTTACTCAAATCCTTCTCATGTTTATCCATGAGCAGATTATTAAACAGGAGTAGATTATTAAACACGAGCAGGTTATTAAACAGGAGCAGGTTATTAAACAGGAGCAGGTTATTAAACAGGAGCAGATTATTAAACAGGAGTAGATTATTAAACACGAGCAGGTTATTAAACAGGAGCAGGTTATTAAACAGGAGCAGGTTATTAAACAGGAGCAGATTATTAAACAGGAGCAGATTATTCAACAGGAGCAGGTTATTAAACAGGAGCAGGTTATTAAACAGGAGCAGGTTATTAAACAGGAGCAGATTATTCAACAGGAGCAGGTTATTAAACAGGAGCAGGTTATTAAACAGGAGCAGATTATTCAACAGGAGCAGGTTATTCAACAGGAGCAGGTTATTAAACACAAAAGCAAATGATGGGGGAAATAGCATCCACAAACTGAAGAACAGGCTTTCTAATCCTAACATTCCTCCTTTTCTGTTGTCTCTACAGTCACGGAAAAAGAGGTTCAACAATGGTAAGTTTTCCTCATTTTTGGTCATCAAGCTCATTCCTTCCAGCTCATCATGCTCTAATCTCTCTACGTCATACATGTTAAACATTCTGTCCATGCATGTTTCAATATGGTGACAGATGTAAACAGCATAATCTAAATCATCTTTACTTTCAATGTTGCTTCCACCTTATTTATCTCATATAAAATACCATGCAGAAATATTTACACTATTGGTTCCAGCAACCTTCTATTTGAGTCCTCTGTTGCCATGGACACCAAACGCAACACGTTACACTGTATTTTCTCAACACGATCTTGGATAGAAATAGAAGAAAAAATGCAGGCACACAAAGACGCTGCCAAACTGCTTTCATCAGCTATCCTAGTTGTTACCACCACAAGTAAAAATGTAGACAGTGTATAAACTGTTCCCTTCACCACAAACATGAAGATCACAATTTAATAAAATAAAAAAGTAATATTATAAATGACTGGCTGGTGTAGATTCGAGCATGAAACTATTTGCTTGTCTTGTTGTACTGTACATTAACATGGTTGACATGGCGTACAGGCTAAATTAAGTTTCATGAAGGATCATGGTTTGTGGACAGGCAGGCAGGGTGGGAGGAAAGGGCTTGGCAGGTGAGGCAGACAGCACAGGTAGGTCAACAAGGTGGGTAGGATGGGCAGGATAAAGTTACAGATAGGCAGGCAGACAGGACATGTGAGTGACTGCAGGACTGATGTACCCTATACATAGACCCCTTTTTACCTCATCTTTCTAGTTTTGCATCTCTTTCTTTTCCGATTCTTCCCATTTCTGAAACCTCTTTTTCCCTGAACGATTTCTTCACAGGTACAAAGGCTTCATCAAAGACTGCCCCAGTGGTCAGCTAGACTCAGCTGGCTTCCAAAAGATTTATAAACAATTCTTCCCCTTTGGTGACCCAACCAAGTTTGCCACCTTTGTCTTCAATGTCTTTGATGAGAATAAGGTAACAGGCAGACCATGTCCAAGTATAGTTTTAGGTCTTGTCTGTAGTTGTGTGTTTGTACAAGTATGTGCAGATGGATGGCTTTGTTTGTCCAAACTATTTTAATGTACACAGTGGATGACACTTTTGTATAGTGCTATTTATTAAATGAATGGAAATGAAATATGAGTTATTCCTTGCCTACCCACTTCTTCTTCACGTCTCATATCTTTCCATTCTTATTTGTTGTTCCTACAACCTTGTTCCTTTATCTCTGCCTTTCGGCATTTCTGCCATCTTTCTCTGACTCTCTCTTTCAACACTTTGTTCCTACCATGTTCTACACTGTCTATTTCTTTGCAGGATGGGCGTATTGAATTCTCAGAATTCATTCAAGCACTGTCAGTTACTTCCAGGGGCACACTGGATGAAAAACTACGATGTAAGAGAACACCATTTAATTCACTGTGACCTTAACCCAACCACTGTTTTGTTCACCTCTCAGAATACCTTTGTTCATTTTAATTAATTCATGGCGTGGGTTGTTGTGAATTCGCTGGATGCAGTTATAGGTACAACATTTTAATAAAGGACCTCCTTTTTAATTGGTTGAATAAGCACACTAACTACACAGTTAGTGGTGTCAGTTTTAGGAGTAAAGTTATAATTTTTTTATTACAAATGGAAATAACCAACATAACTGGTTCTTATGTGTGAAAATGTCCCTTTGGGCTTTAAGGTGTTTAAGTAACTGCTGAAAGGTGTGACATCTTTAATTAAGAAGCTTAAGGTTGAAGTACGGACTCTTAATTACACTGAACCGATGTCAAACCTCACAACAATCATCACCTCATCATCAGTTGAAAAGCTTTGATTTACAGTCTTGTCTAACGGTAATGTTGTTCATGTAGATGTCAAGACGTGTTCCCATGTGCTGTTTTCCTGGCTCTCACAGGGGCCTTCAAGCTTTACGATCTGGACAACGATGGCTACATAACACGAGACGAGATGCTGAACATTGTAGATGCCATCTACCAGATGGTGGTACGTCTTTCTGCTTGTTTTCCCGCCCTTCAAATTAGTGAAACAAATGGTCATTTCATGTAAAGATTTGGTCGTTGTGGGTCACATGCAGTGTTCTTTAGGGTCTGTGTTTGTGTGCACTCCTTTAGGGAAACACAGTGGAGTTGCCAGAGGAGGAAAACACACCTGAGAAGAGAGTGGACCGCATCTTTACATTAATGGACAAGGTAGAGGAAAACTGATGTTAGAACCCATTCGGATTCTGATTAATATAATAATCCGCAACATAAGGTCTTGGGTTTTATTTGTCTGAAGGTCCTTTAGTGGCTCAGACAACGTTCAGACTTGAACCCCTTAGAAGATGTATGGAGAAACCTTAAGATTGTAGTTCCCTCTCTATTCAATGTCTCAGAGCTTGATGGAAGCTGGAAGGACAGATGCTAAAATCTAGTTGTGCCAAGCAAGTAGAGGGATACCCAGAACCCAAGGTTCATACACATTAATATGAACAAAATCTCCCTTAATAGGTATCTGAAATTAGTGCCATTTTGGTTCCATGGGATTCTACCTTCTTGTAATTAATATCTTTATAACAATGTGATGATTTGACCCAAGCTTATATCAACATAAAGTAAATATACATGCAGTGCGACCTTTTAGTAAATAAAGAATAATTCCAAACGCACAGTAGTCAGTATCCATAAACGAAACATTAAAATGTGATGTTTTTTTTGTCAGAATGCAGATGGTGTGCTGACTCTGCAGGAATTCCAGGAAGGTTCCAAAGCAGACCCCTCCATTGTTCAAGCGCTATCGCTGTATGATGGGCTGGTGTAGCACAGCATAACCTTGGTTCTCCACACTGTAAGTACTGGCTGACTCATTCAAGAGAACCATGTTCACTTTCTACAGGCATATTTGATTATATATAACAGGAAAAGTTTGCACCCATATTAAGGAGTAGAGAGTTGAGATTCTTGACAGAATTTCAGGATCTACTGAACTGATGGAGAGAAAAAAACGAAACTTGAACTATTTTAGCTTGTAAACAATTAATTTGTATTTGAAATATGTTGTAGAAAAATGAATTGGTCTCTCTCCATCCTGTAGTGTGGACTGTTAATCTGCTCCTTGTTATCTGAAATGAACTGATCTGTTGCCTGTTCTCAACTCTTACTCTTTCTGCCCATCTCGCCTCAGCTGCTTGAAGAGAGCGTATGAACATGGACTCAGTATTACTGAAGTAGTGTGGATCTTGGTACGATAAGACCCTGGCTTCTATAAACATCAAGGGGGGGAATCACCATTGACATTGTTATTCCTGCTTGAGAATTGTCCTAATTTATGAGGGAGAAAGAAGAAAAAAGAAGAAAGCTGGAATTCAATCTGAACGTCACAGGAGAGTTGAAAAACAAATCTGATGACATATGATCCACAAGTTGACTATGTTCTGTTTATTTTGTTAATGAGTGTCAGTATGTCAGTAGAAGGAGCAGACAACTGAAGAACATTGTTGCTAGGTACAAGATGATTCACTCATGGTCATCGGAATGCTTACACACCCATTTGTTCATTGTTATTTGATGTGTTTATAGCATTTAATGTTTTATAAAGTAATGCCTTAAATATTTATTTTGCACAAAGTACATTTTAATTGATGTCGTTGATTTAAATACCGATGAATACATTTGAATGCCTGCTGCTGTAATTTTTTGAACAGGTATTATGTATATTAAAGGCAGGGTAGGTAAGTGTTGCCAAACCAGCCAAGTTTCAAACCAGAGTTTGAAAGTATCCAAACCCCAAAATATTCCCCGCTCGCCCTTCAAAGCCACTCCCTCAAAATACATGAACATGCTACCTGACTGTTGTGATGAGTGCATGGGCAGAGTCTGCAGGTGGATAAGTACTAAGGTAAGCAGCCTGTTCAGTCCAGTTGTTGCATTCGGTCCAAAGCAATGATTGGTTGTGTTTAATTTCACCCTGCGATGGCTACTAATATCTGATTGGTTTAATTTGACAGTTTGTTAATTTATTGGTAGCTATCAATATGTTAAGTTTATTTAAGCAAATGACACAAAGCTTCTCAAAAACATACCTTGCCTTAAATAAGTAGTTTAATGACTTATATCATATAAGTCATGTTGACATCTAAGCAAATCTTCAAGGTATTATACTACTGTACTGCAAACACTCTACAGTCTGCACTGTTTAACACCCTGACCGATTTATTATGATAAAAATAAAAAGTTGACAGTTTAATTGTGTTTATATAACCGTGGGAAGTTGGTATGATGGTAAAGAGTTACCGGTGTCTCACTAAGGCATTTCATGGCTTAGTTTCTCCTGTACTAAGTGGTGTATAGTCATGCACCGAGGAACCTGCAAATAACCTGAAGGGTGTATTTTTCTTGGTTTTAGATGTTATTAAACGTTACTGAATTCATCAACATCCAAACAGATAAATATTTGCACATTCTATAAAATGTCTGTCAGTATTTCATAAGGGACCTAGAGTGGCAAAGCATGTGGCATTTCCTGTGTGTGAAGTGACCATTGTAACCTGTTATATTGGCTGAATGAAATGTATCTAATTTATTTAGTCACTATGGTTTATTATTTTATTGATTGTTTTAATAAAACAAATGTGAACTGGAGCAGAGAAATGTTTGACTGGGGCCAAAAGTGGATGTGGAATGTAGTCAAGACCAATTACAAAGTACAACTTGGCGATCGCCCCCTGGTGGTCTGAATGTCCTCAATGTCGCTGCTACGATTACAACGGCTCAGACTCTGGCTGCAAATGGCATCACCAGCGCGAGATGGCAGCACCCGTATCCGGGATATTTTGCCTTCATTTTTGTACAGTGGGAGGAAGCAGAGACACTTCTATGGGTTTACCCATAGACATAAAAGTAAAATCCCCTTTTATGTCTATGGGTTTACCAGTATTATCTGACCAGTTATTTGACCAGTTGAAAACCTCTGTCCTAGACAATAATAAAGAAACAGGCCCTCATTTGGTTAAAAAAATTATATTAAAATAAACATTGTTGGTTCTCAACTCCCAAGCCTAACAATTTGAACATAAACGTTCTTATTATTATTTTGACTGTTGTATTAAATTGATAATTATGTATCCATAATAAATGTACATGATCTTGTTCGTATTATTGTATATTTGGGAAAGAAAGATTAGCTACTTTTCAACTTTGTTAATACGGAAGAAATCAACCGGAAATGATCATCTTTTTTCGGGCTTCTCCCGAGCTGCATGTTTTTCACAACATGGCGCCGTTAGATCTAGATAAATATGTGGAAATTGCAAGACAGTGCAAATATTTACCAGAAAACGACCTAAAGGTAATTTTGTATGAGTGCGCATATTGTGATTATTATTTAACACTATGTGTAGCAAATAATAGTTGTGCTAAAATTAGCTAGGTCATTCAGAAGCTAACAGTTGAAGGAAACATTACAGGGGAGCCATTAGAGCTATTAGCAAGCTAACTTGTTTTTTCGGCTAGTTAAGCAGATAATTTAGTTAGTAAGACTTTCGAAACGAACTAACCTTGCTAACTATCTACCAACTAACGAGCAAGGTAGCTAATTAAAAGGTGTTTTTGCTCAAATCAGTTATTGACAACAAGTCAGCGGTGAATACGGAATACTGGTAACCGCTAAATCATCCAGGGCAGCAGCATAGTGATCGCTGTTTAGATTGATTGCATCAAAAACTTATTCTACGTAAACTTGCCTATCAATGGTTTTTGCAAGGTTATCTTTCAAACTATATAGTTAATTGACTTAATATCTCTTATGTTGCAGAGATTATGTGACTATGTGTGTGACTTGCTACTAGAGGAATCAAATGTTCAACCAGTCACCACCCCTGTCACCGTTTGTGGAGACATTCACGGTCAGGTAAGATGTCTTTCGAAGTGATCAGGATCAGAATGACTTTATTGATCCCCTAGGGGAAACTCTTTAGCAACAACGGCTCACATTCTCGTCAATGCACTCGGGGGTATGGGTCTGCAGGGGTCTCCAATCCTGGTCCTCGAGGGCCGCTGTCCTGAAGGTTTTAGATGTTTCCCTGCTCCAGCACACCTCCACAGAGCTTGATAATGACCCTTCATTAGAATCAGATGTGCCGGAGCAGGGAAACATCTAAAACCTTCAGGACAGCGGCCCTCGAGGACCAGGATTGGAGACCCATGGTCTAGGGGTAAGAGTAATGGCATTACTCTAGTCTATAAGCTCTTTCCTATACGTCTTTTTGGGAACATCTCCAACTTCCAACAACAGAAAAGTTTATAGTGTCATTATGTTTTTCAGCCTACTGACTTGCATGCATGCATATGTTTCATAACACTTTACTTTCTGCTTATTCTTCTCAGTTTTATGACCTATGTGAGCTCTTCAGAACTGGAGGACAAGTTCCAGACACAAATTACATTTTCATGGTGAGTAATTTTTGGTGGGTCTAGACACTGTAGGCAGGGTAGCCTTTAATTATAATGGATTGTGTCACTGCTGTCTTCTGTTTTATTAAATATTAAGTGTTATATTTCTCTGCTTATCTGTTTGTGCTGCAGTTGGCTCAAATAAATCAAATGTATGTTCATTTATTTTCCCCAGGGAGACTTTGTTGATAGAGGATACTACAGCTTGGAAACTTTCACACATCTGCTAGCCTTAAAAGCGAAGTGGCCAGATCGCATTACACTTCTGAGAGGGAATCATGAAAGCAGACAGATTACACAAGTGTATGGTTTTTATGGTAATAATTCTATGTTTTCCAAATATGGTGGACAATTTAATTGACCCCTTCAAAAGCTTGAATGGTTAAAACATATCAGTTGTCAATGTAATAAGACCTGTATTTCTATTCATAATTCATTAACCCTGGGTCATATTAACTAAGCCCAGTGTAATGTACAACATGCATGTTTTATTTGATGAAAATGTTTACTACAAGTACATAGATTTGTGAATTTCTTGCCGTATATATTTCTCCTAAAAACTGAGTGAACATTTAAATTACAGCCTAACAAAATAAATTGTATTGTGCGGATGGTTTGAATGTTTCAAATTTGTGATATATTTAGTATGAACGTTTATATTTGTTTCCATTTTCCAGATGAGTGCCAAACTAAATATGGAAATGCCAATGCGTGGAGATACTGCACAAAAGTGTTTGACATGCTGACTGTTGCTGCTGTGAGTAAAACTAATGATTTACTTTGCCAGAAACTCTTATCGTCTTATACATTTATATGTAAAATATACATAATTTTACTGACTGTACAACCGCTTAAGGTTTTCAAAATGGATAATTAACTTGAGCTTGTTTTCCCAGTTGATCGATGAGCAGGTACTCTGTGTGCATGGTGGGCTTTCGCCCGACATTAAGACACTGGACCAGATCCGCACTATTGAGCGCAACCAAGAGATCCCACACAAAGGAGCCTTCTGTGATCTTGTGTGGTCCGATCCAGAGGATGTTGACACCTGGGCTATCAGTCCACGAGGAGCAGGATGGCTTTTTGGTGCCAAAGTTACTAATGAGGTAAACGCCTGTTGCATTTGCCTCTGTCCCATAATTATTTTGGTTCAAATGTATTAATAATACATGTAAATCCTTTCTTTGGGTTACCGGAGGCTATATTCTTGGGCACTAAATTGTATCTGATGGCTTTTTTCCCAGTTTGTTCACATCAACAATCTGAAGCTGATATGCCGTGCACATCAGCTGGTTCATGAGGGTTACAAGTTCATGTTTGACGAGAAGCTGGTGACTGTGTGGTCAGCACCCAACTACTGCTACCGCTGTGGAAACATAGCGTCAATCATGGTCTTCAAGGATGTGAATACACGAGAACCAAAGCTTTTCCGTGCTGTTCCAGATTCGGAGCGGGTTATTCCACCCCGAACAACAACACCTTACTTCCTGTAGTTTTAAGATTTACTAATATTCTCAACAAGGTGCTCCCTGCCCCCCTCCCCTCCCTCCACCAACCCACTAACATGGTATTTGCTCCATCCAGTTTGAGTCTAAACAGTTATGTACCAGAACCTGTCAGCTGCAGATTCCCATCAAGTTTCGTAAGTAAGAACATGTTGTGAACTGTATCTGTTCTGGAGAGAGCTCAACTTTGTCTTTGGTAAATCTGTCCATGACTTTTAAATTGACTCGGTCTCCCTTTGATCATGCCCCATTCCTCCAAATTTTATTTATAATTCTTCATAAGTCATCGTCTATTAAATTTTTTTCCTGCCGGACTGTCATTTTAAAGAAAAGAACTGAGAGGTTTTTGTCCATTTTAGAAATTACAAAACAGTTAGTAATTTTCTGTTCCCATGTCAAAGTGCCACCATATCACTTGAATGGTTGCGCAGACCACTTGAACATGTTTTTTGTAGTACATTTCAGTCCTATTTTAAGATCCAGTAAATGTTGGCCTTGTACGTACGAAAAGCCTGTTAAACATCTAGAAACAAATGTTTTTTTTATTGCTGGAAATAAAATATTATTTTAACTTATTTATCTGTGGAGAAATTCCCTCCAGCATCCGTTGTTTCATTTAATAACTGAAGTGAGGTTTTACTCTATCCAGTTTCTTAAATTTCAATATTAAAAGGAAAAACATTTGTGGGGGAGGGAGTATCTTTTGGCATGGTGGTTGTAAAGGTTTTATACACAATTTTATGTCTTAGTTATCCTTGTCTTATTGTTTTAGACAGCCGATTACTTACCAATTGAAAATAAAATACTTTAAACTTAATGTATGTTTTAATTCATACCTTTTAGTTTAATTTGTATTATGTTCATAGGTATATCCTGAAACATACTATACTTTGGACAGTACATTACATTTTCCCAAGATCAACATTGGAGGGGAGGGGGGGGATCATATTTTGCCTAGAATTTTAGGGGTTGTATCACCCTTAGGATTTCGGCCAAAGCCTCCTCTTACCAACTGCATTCCGACTACAATCCCTAACTCCATCTATACGTTTTTCACCTACATTAAAGACCGAAATCTGAATCCCCGACTACATCACGGGCACTGAGCGGTCGTTTCACAAAATCCCTCACTGCACCTTTAAGGACTCCGGCGCTGTATGACCTTTATTTTGAAATTCGAATCCAGATGCAGCAAGGTATACTGAGCTCGCTCTCGCGGCCACCCAGGATGCTGTGGTGACCTAGTAGCTGCAAGCTGCTGCAGGTCTACTAAGATAATCAGACAACTGAGCGACATTTGCCTTCCCATTGATTAAAACCGGGAATTCAGTCCCAGTTTGGCAGCCGAACAGCTGCATACAGCAGAACTGTCACCCAGTAAACCAAGAAAGAAAGTCGGTAGCTTGCCTTGAAGGAAATGCTTGAGAAACTAAGCATTGGCTAGCAAGCTAGCTAACATTTACGACTGGAGGATAAGGGTCGCAGCAGCGCATCATTAAACAGCTGTGTTGTGTCTGTTAGCTGGGGAACTGTTCTGGTAAGATCGATTGCTGCCTATATAACTATAACGTTAACTGGATGACTGGCTTGAGCATGTAACTAGCAGCGTCCCGATACTAGAAACTAGTCTTAAGTATTAAGCGCCACACAATGGAATTGTGTTGAGTCGGTCCTGCTAGCCGAGACAAGCCAGTCAGTAATGAGCTCAACCCGCTTGGAGCATCTTCTGCCTGTGTGGACCTGCTTTATTATACTAAGCAACGATGTGGAAAATATTCACTTGAACAGATTTACGCAATTTGAACCAGATTTGACATAGTTAGGGTTAGAGCTTCAGGTTATGGCTAACCCTAACCCTTATATACCATTCATAAAGACCACCCATCATCCCATCACTTGCAAATATTTGACATCCTCGCATATTGAAATCAGGAATGTGCTCATTTACTATTCTTATTTAATTCTAATAAAGAAATACGTTTTATTTAATTCTTGAATTTATGAATGACGATTATATTAATGAATATGAAAACATATTTTTGAAAAAGCACAATGTTAATGGCAGCATTTATACAGAAATCTATTCTTGTTGAGGTGTGGAAAGCTTGTTGCCATGACTGGACCTGGGGCTGAAGATGACATCCCATCAGGTGAAAGGAAAACTGTGACTGACTTCTGCTACCTGCTGGACAAGTCCAAACAACTCTTCAATGGACTGAGGTCAGGGTTTCCACTAGTTTAAGTCTTACATGTTTATTTTATATGTATTCATATTATTTTCATTTTTAACTGCAATGTTTGCATCAGCATCTGTTCATGTATACATATTTAGTGGGTTTGCTGCTGTATGTTAACTGATTAATAGATGATTGGTTTGACAGCGAGATCTGACCTTTATGTATTTATTTCTATGTGGTACTATGTTCTGTTAAAATAGAGACCTTCCACAGTACGGACATAAGCAGTGGCAGTCCTACTTTGGGCGCACCTTCGATGTCTATACCAAACTATGGAAATTTCAACAGCAGCACAGGTCAGTTGTTCCATTTTTAAATATTGTAATGCTCTTTAAAGACCTTAAGATAGTGTCTACTGTTGTTTGTGTGAAATCTTTATGATGGAAGCCTTCAGCTAATGTTACAGGTGTGTACGTTTGGTGACAGGAAAGGGTGTTCGGTTCTTGAGTCCTGTTGGGGTCAGACTAGGGGTCAAAGGAAGACAAGCCAATTTTATTTTTTTATATTAAAGAATTATTGTTTCAGGAGTTAAAAATTAAATGTAAAAGTCAAATGTTTACATAGTTATGGCTAAACAGTGCTTCCTTTTTGAGTGCAGGCAGGTGCTGGACAATCGATATGGTCTGAAGAGATGGCAGATTGGAGAGGTTGCGTCCAAAATTGGGCAGCTTTACTATCACTATTAGTAAGCTTTATCATATATTATTGTTGTTTGTACTGTCCCCATACACCACCAGATTAGAGTGTCCAATTCAAAATGTATAGAAATGGTTTACCACATTTTAAATACATATACAGACGTGAAAAAATTTGTGGTACCCTTCGGTCAATGAAAGAAAAACTCATAATGGTTACAGAAAAACCTTAAACCCGACAAAAATTATAATAAAGAACAATTATATGAATGTTAACCAATGAAAGTCAGGCATTGCTTTTCAACCATGCTTCAACTGAATTATTTAAAAAAATTCACTCATGGAACATGCTTGGACAAAAATCATGGTACCCCTAGAAAAGACCAAAGGGACATTCAAGGTGTGTCTACTAATTAGCATCACAGGTGTCCAAGATCTTGTAATCAGTCAGTGGGTCTATATATAGGGCTCCAGGTAGTCACTGTGTTGTCTGGCGACATAGTGTGTGCCACACTCAAGATGGACCAGAGGAAGTGAAGGAAAGAGATGTCTCAGGAGATTAGAAAGAAAATCATAGACAAGCATGATAAAGGTAAAGGCTATAAAACCATCTCCAAGCAGCTACATGTTCCTGATGTACAGTTGCACATATTATTGTAAGATCCATGGGACTGTAGCCAACCTCCTTGGACGTGGCCGCAAGAGGGACATTTATGACAAATCAATGAGACGGATAATCCAGAGAGCCCAGAAAGACTTCTAAAGAGATCCAAGGTGAACTTCATGCTCAAGGAACATCAGTGTCAGATCGCACCATCCATTGTTGTTTGAGTCAAAGTGGACTACATGGGAGACGACCAAGAAGGACACCATTGTTGAAAACAAATCATAAAAAAGCTAGACTGGAATATGCCAAACTACATGTTGACAAGCCACAAAGCTTCTGGGAGAATGTCCTGTGGACAGATGAGACAAAAGTGGAACTTTTTGCCAAAGCACATTAGCTCTGTTCACAGCCGAAAAAAAACATTTTAAGAAAAGAACACTGTCCCTACTGTGAAACATGGAGGAGGCTCTTATGTTCTGGGGCTGCTTTGCTGCATCTGGCACAGATCGTCTTGAGTCTGTGCAGGGTACAATGAAATCTGAAGACTATCAAAGGATTCTAGGGAGAAATGTGCTGGCCAGTGTCAAAGCTTGGTCTCAGTCAGGTCCTGGGTCTTGCAAAGGACGCAAAACCCAGCTAAAAACACCCAATAATGGTTAAGTGTAAAACATTAGACTATTCAAAAGTGGCCTTCTATGAGCTCTGACCTCAATCCTATTGAGCATCTTTGGAAGGAGCTGAAACTTGCTGTCTGGAAAAGACACCCTTCAAACTGAGGAGTGGGCCAAACAACCTGCTGAGAGGTGCTGCAGTCTCATTGACAGTTACAGGAATTGTCTGATTGCAATGATTGCCTCAAAAGGTTGTGCAACAAAATATTAAATTAGGGGTACCATCATTTTTTGTACAGGCCTGTTCCATGAGTTAATAAATAAAAAATCAGTTGAAGCATGGTTGAAAAGCAATGTCTGACTTTCTTTGGTTAACATTCAAGGATTTTAATTTATTATTACTTTTGTCAGATTAAACGTTTTTTCTGTGACCATTGTGAGTTTTTCTTTCATTGACCAAAGGGTACCAACAATTTTGTCCACACCTGTAATTAGGTTGCAGTATGACTTAAATGACTTAAATTCCCCACTACAGTAGTTTTAAAGGGATTGTCCAGTATTAGCAATGATGCCAAATGCTGTATACTGTAACAATTATAATTATTTTAACAAAGTTATATTTAAGTACTCATTTATTTAAGTTAAAGGTCTTCAATTAATTTACTCGTAAATAATGGATTTACCTACGGGTTGACCTCAACCAAACACATGAACTGCCTGGCTTGGGAAGAGCAGAATCAAATAGATAAATCGTATTTTGATGTTTACAAGCATTTTGAAATTTGTATCATGGTATACTATTTAAAATGTATGTTGAGATTCATATAACAATGACTGGCAGAGTACAACATGACTGTCCTTTTGATAAGTAAAGGAAACCCATGGTGATATTGATGTGTTTAAAAAGTGTCAGAGACAAGGCAAGCCCTTTTATTTCAGAATCAGGTTTAATCGCTATGCAAGATTTACAAACATAGAATTCACTGTGGCAGAAAGGAGCAAACATAGAACATATGTGACATAGTAATAAAAAAAAAAAGGATTACAGTTTCAGTTTCTTTGTTACAGCCTTCGTACCTCTGAGACAAGTTACCTGAACGAAGCATTTTCCTTCTACTCTGCCATCCGACAGCGCTCCTATTACTATCAGGTTAACAAAGAAGATAGGTATGTTAAGTTGTCTTGTTTTAGAAATACATGGAGGGATTCTCATTTAGCTGGCACTGCTGTTTGAGCAATATGTACATTACTAATAAAATACTAATGTTCAGTGTAAGGAGTGCATATTTGATTGTGTGAATGAAAAAAATAATATTTAATTAATTTAACATTTATAAGCAGCGGTGGTTAATCAAATTCCTATATGTTTTAGTAGTTAATCAAATCTTGTTTGATTTAATCCGTTTGACCCCTTCTCTCTCCCCTTGTCAGGCCAGAGTTGGTAGTGAAGAAGCTTCGATATTATGCTCGCTATATAGTCGTCTGTTTACTGCTGAACAAGATGGACCTCGTAAAAGTTTTGGTCAAGGTATGGAACTTTTTTTTATGAACAAAATGTTGTGCTTCTGTGATAAGGGAATATAAAGAGTCTATTGTAGGGATTCACTTACTTGTCATTAATGGCAACAATAGTTGTGTTCTGAAATAATGTTAAAGGTTAAGTTCAAATGTATGTCCTATCTTTATTGTGACCCCATTTTGACATTCTGAATTGCAGGTTAAGATATATACATGACTCATTGTTTAATGAACACTTAATGTTAAGGATCTTAATGTTTAACCATCTTCTCTTTAACCTACACTTAATATTGTTTGCAGCTTCAATCTCAACATACTCATCAACAAACTCTATGCACTTATATATTTTAACATTTTTATAATGTCTTGTTGTTTTGTAGGAGCTGTCAGAGGAAATAGAAGACTACACTCAAAGATTCAATACTGAAGATCAGTTAGAATGGAATCTTGTTCTACAAGAGGTGGCAGCTTTTGTGGAGGTCAGATTCTTAAATAACATCTTATTTTGTCAATCCAAACAAATTTCATAAGCCAATAATGCATTAAAAGTTGTCCATTGTTCGTTCCATTGCCAGTATTTCATGACTAATAAAAATTATTATTCTAACTTTTATGTATACAGAGTTTTAATATACGCAACTAAGAAATACTGAAATAAGTCACAGATTTTTAAGTGGCTACAGAAAAACACACAACTGTCCTCAGTGTGTTTACACCAGGTGATTCCATACAGTATGGAAATGATTGGTGCTTGATATTCATGCATGTCTGGGACTGTTCAGTGTTGTGTATACAGTCAGTTCATCATTACACACCCAAAGTGGAGCAGTACAGTGCAAAATATCAAAAAATGAGTCAAGATGTGTGTTCTGACCTAAATTCACAATGGTCTTTAAAAAGAAAGGAACCATCTCATTGCACTTTCCTGCCGAATATAAACGTCCATATTTCTGTCACACTCATGCAGGAATGCTTACCGTGCTGTATGTTGTTGTTGTTGTCCTATATTATTTGAGCAGGCAGACCCAGTGATGGTCCTAAACAATGAAAATGCTGTTGCGGTTACCACCAATCGACTGCAGGAGGGTGGTGTGCCTCCACTGGAACAGGGAATGGTTGTAGGACAACTTATCCTGGCAGATGCGCTCATCGTTGGCAACTGTAACAACCAGGTATTCACTCACTGTGATTTCTTAAAAGATGTATTTTGGGGGTTTCGTTGTCTGCCATAAACCCATGGTAGAAAAGTAATAAATAACAGTGTATAAACTTTTGGAAAAGTACATTAATGAAGGGAGTCAGGTGGCTGAGTGGTTAGAGCATCGGGCTGGAGATCAGAAGGTTGCCAGTTTGATTCCAGGCAGGGGCAACATGACGTTGTGTCCTTGGGCAAGGCACTTCACCCTACTTGCCTCAGGGGGAATGTCCCCGTTTGTGCTGGAAGTCCCTCTGGATAAGAGCATCTGCTAAATGACTAAATGTAATGAGGTAGCTTGCTGATCTTGGTTGATCAAATGTAATTGGGACAAAATCTGTTGCTGCTTTGACCTGCTCTCAAACCTGACTGCTTAAAATGTATTTATTGTTCAGGGCATTGCTTAGAAATATGATTAAAAAAAAAAACATAACACTACTCAAATATTTAACGTTTAAACCTGTTTCTCTCCAATTCTTATTTTATTTATTTTTTGGTAGGTGAAATTCAGTGAGCTAACTATCGACATGTTTCGCATGCTTCAAGCTTTAGAACGTGAACCGGTCAATCTGGCTATACAGACAACTAAAACAGGGTCCTTGGTAAGTGTAACACATCATGAGTGTCTTTCAACTCATCTCAACTTCGTCTTTCAACTCAGGGAATCTGTGTGTGTCTGTATCTTAAAATGGTATTTTAGGACAGCAAGTTTCAACAATTCTCAAGAACTAGGCACAAAGTTCATATTTAGCATACTTTAGAATGCAAAATTCAGTGCCAATGCTGGCTAGCTAACAGAGCAACAGTTTAAATTAAATATAGAACTTGAAAGTATTGTTTTTTTTGTGCTGCAAATGTGTTTTGCTTTGTGGAAAAGTAAGTACATTTAATGTGTTTGTATGTCTTTATAGGAACCTAGCGAGAAGCCAGCTAAGAGAGAAAATCCTCACAAGTATTTACTGTACAAGCCCACGTTCAGCCAGCTGTACACCTTCCTGTCTGCCTCTTTTAAGGTCAGACCCTGATGTTTGGCTGAGTCTGCTCATTTAAATTTGTTAGCAAATCTCAAAGTCATCAGTTATTTGATCAGATCAGTGTGTAAATATGTTGTTTTGGTTTACGTTTAAAAGTTTGATGTTAGGATCAGTGACCGATTCTCTTTTGTAAAGCTCTCTTGAAAGCCGCTTTCGATAAAAGTGTCTGCTAAATGAGTAAATGTAAAAGGGAAATGATCTGAATCCTGATTTAAATCATATTTTTTTGTAGGAATTACCAGCAAACAGTGTGCTGCTTGTCTATATCTCAGCCACTGGTGTCTTCCCTACAGGATGCTCAGATTACGAGGGTATGTATTCATTATATGTTCATTATATGAATTATGATATGTATTTTTTTGAATAAAACACAGTTATTAGCTAATTTGCTGGAATGACACACCTTCATCAAATAACTAATTTAGCCGTTTGCTGAATAGCTAGTCATGTTGGAAGGGGTAGGCACATAATAGTATTTTGCCATGTGTGAGTCTATTAATAAGATCACGGTTATTGTCTTAGAAAAATCTATTGGTTTGATGAGTTCCCATTGTTTCCACAGGACCATATGACTTTGGAGGAGTTCTCACTAACACTAACAGAGATGTGGTGAACGGAGAGACACAGCAGAAGAGGAACCATGCTCAGAAAGAAATGCACTGGTGAGAATGAGTTAGTGAGCTTTCATCAATACAGTGTTTAGATAGCTTGCAGTTCTTTTAGGACCACCTGAGTCTATATATATATTATACATGTAGAATGTATGTCTTGTATTATAAGTATATAAGTATTACATGAAGCTGATGTCTTATCTGTTTTCAATGTGCTCCAGCCTTCATCCTGGAGACTTATACCCCTTCACCCGGAAGCCACTGTTTGTCATAGTGGACTCTTCCAACAGCACAGCCTATAAGGTTTGTTGCGTTGATTTAAAGTTTATTTATTATGGACCATATGTCAAAGTATGTCGTAATAATTATATCACGTACACCATATGGCTAAAAGCAGCTAACACCTGAAAATCACATGAGAACGCATATTAAAGTCTGCAATATCAAGAAGATATGGCGTGACACTTATCTTTTTTTACAGAATTTCTCAAATCTCTTTGGCCAACCGCTGGTGTGCCTCCTGTCTCCCACAGCTTATCCTAAGGGTATACAAGGTACAGTATCAAGCCAAACATGTGTCAGTGTTTACATCTAAATAAATACCATGTTACCTAGCGTACCATCTAAATTAAGATGAGGGAAATGCCAAGCTAATGTGACAGGAACACTGAGTCAGACCTGTGTAGGTTTATATGAAGACTATGTTGGGAAGTGAGGGGGGAGTCAGAGGGTGATCAAAACAGTAATAAAAATAATGAAGCAATACAGCAATAAAAAAAGTTCTGATTCTGATCAGTGTTTATAGTCTGATCTAAAGTACTGTTACATAATGCTACACCATGTTCAGTACTTTTAGGAAAATTAATATTTGTCACATTTGATGCTTTTTTTAGTTTGTTCTTCAATCATCATCACTGCTACCTTTATTTCAGATCAATCCCAGCGTGGAAGCCTTTTCACGCTGTTCCTCTACTGCCCCCTAATGGCATTTTTGTCCGTGTGTGGCTTGAGCAATGTGCGCCAAACATTGTGGGACAAAGCTCAAGAGTTTCTGCGCAAAGTGAATCGTGACATTGGCCAGATGATGACACGGTCACGAACCATAGGTATCTCCCAGCTTTGTGAATGACATTTTATTTACGTATGCATGTATAAGTATATTTACACATACACTGTTGAATTAAATCCTTACAAACACATCCCACAAACTATAAATAACATTGGCTTTTTAATGTTTAATGTTTTTTCCCCCCACCACATCTTGGTAATGATTAGACCTTAAAAAGGCCTATTTGCTTCTATACTATTCTGTAAAACATTTGAATCTAAAAAATACAATAGTAGTAGATTATTATTCAATATTATCTCAATGAAAATGTTTTTCGTAGATCAAGCCTTTCTACAATTTTATGGAGACGAGTTCCTCCGATTACTTCTCGTTCGTTTCGTGTTCTGCTCAGCTACTCTGACACTCCACAAACTCTTCCGGGTAAATCACTTGTGCAATTACTGCATTTCTCATTATTATTATTATTATTATTATTATTATAATATGAGATATTTATTATATTATAATATAATATATTTATTTAAGTGACAAGCTTGCATTATATTTTCCTTCTCACAGGAATCCCGAAGCTTCCCAGAGTCGTATCCTCAGCTGCCCAAACAGGAGATTGTGGAGAGCAGTGTTCTACAGAAGCATGTTCTGGAGCTGGCAGCCATGCTAGATGTGCAAAACCTTTTCTGGAACGATGTGCAGGAAAACAACTAAGTGAGATGGACTAGTCAGCAATTTCATAAGATATACAATAGGACTTGTAACACTTGTAACAGACAGAGCCCTTACTGTCTACTATTACAGGTCATTTAATTGCTTTAATTGCTCATACGATTACTTTTCCTTACATATTACATATAAACCTACATATTAAATAGATGAATCTGCAAAGGAAATCAACATGGTCGAGCTATCAAGTCAGTACAAGGCACACAAAGAACACAAGAACCCCAAAATATCTGTAGACCTTTTCCACCACTGCCGGTTATGATTCCAGATGTCTGGACTGCAAAAGACATGCATTTAAACTTTAGGGTAATCCTCAGCATTATTAGTATTTATAATTTATTGGATCAATTGTTTACCATACACTGCAATTGTACAAACGTTTAAGCAGTTTTATGTATTTAAATATTGTTCAAAATTTAGGGCCTCCCCCCACCCCACCCCCAAAGGAGAAAAAATTACTAATTTAATTATGCCAAGAAATATGACATTCAAGTTTTGCATTAATCTTTAAAGTATTCCTCTGACGCAGTAAGTTTGTATGTGTGCCTGTGAGCCCATCTGCTTAAATATCAACAAGGCATTAATCAAACATTCCCAGCAAACTATATTATAAAAAGGTGTAGACCCAGCTTTCTACCATTTATACATGTTTCTAAAACATCAACCATAGCCAGACCCTTTCCCTATTTTGAAAGAAAATATCAGTTAGTTTTTAAATTATTATTTTCCCATCCTTATAAATCCACATAAATAATTTATAGTATCAAGTGAAACTATGGATTCATTAAAACAACACCAATCATTACACTAATTGACCAATAGGCTATGCTTTAGAGTCCATTTGTGTTAAACTCATGCCACCAAGAGCCAAGAGGGGGCAGGTTTTCACTTCAACTACAGTACATCAGCTGATTTTACTAAGTAGAGAAACTCGTTAGTGAAATCAGCTGGTGTAGTGCTGGGTCATGAAAACCTGCACCCTCCTGGCCCTTGATAACACTAGTCTGACACCACTGCTTTAGACATTAGGTAAATTGACATCCTGTGAAGGCTTCCTTATCTCAGCTCATGCTTGTTCAACACAATGTGGCAGTATGCTGAAAGGTGAGGTTGCACTGAAATGTATTGATCTGGTGGTACTTTTCCCCCCAAACTTAATCAGTCATTTACGTTGATAAATAATGGGAAAGATTGTGAGGGAGGTGAAGTTAATATCACTTTCAGTATAATTGTAGAAATATAGAGTACAAATTGTGAATTTATTATGGTTGACACACATTGTAGCTAATAAAAAAAGGAGGAATCTAGTTTAAATTAAGGTTTGAATCATGCAACAGATGTTGGGTGCAGTAAATAGGTTCTAAAAGATTGCTTGTGTTTATTTAGGATTAGAAGATCCATTCTTTATACTCATCTTATACAACACGCTCAATTTTTATACCAGGGAGTAAAACTTTGTGAAATATATAAAACAAAGGTATGACGGGGAAAAACAATTGTAGTACCTGACTAAACATGTATGCAAAGTCCCTTTTACATATGTGCACTTATGGAAGCAATTCCAACTGAGTGTTCCGTCTTCACACATTTTTACCGTTCCATTTTCACTTTTTTGCCTTGGTAAATTACAGAAACTAAGTGAAGTTGTTTTGAAACTGACGGTGAACAGTAACGTGAATATTTGCCAAAGTTTTCTGTGTTTTTTTTATTTTATTTTTATTAGCTGAATTGTAATTTAGATACTCAGGAATATATGCAGCAGTATTTGAGCACACATATGGAAAGCATACTATTCTGAGGGCAGCACAAAAAAATACAAAAATTTTACCTAAAAGTTCATATATTAAGTTAAATACAGGCACAAAAATTCAGTAAGATTGTTGATAACATTGAGCAGTTGTATAATCATTTTCCTGTTGAGGTAGGTTTGTTTTTAAGAACACTGTGCATTGTAACCAAAGGGTCTAACACTTTATGCTGCTGTTTTTTGTTGAAGTAAGCCTAACCTTTACTACAATGACATTTCATCAACATAGTTGGCTTTTTTTTGTGTGTCAACAATTTAAGTACGGTAGTTAAATTTAAACTTTGAGTATTGTCACTGCTGATGAAATTAACATGTGAATGTGGCAGAGTAGAAAATGTTATAAACGTGAATTACAGGCATGAAGGAGGGGGGGTTAAATACTGTGACATCTGCTTACTAACAAGTTTTTAGTTTGCTTTAGATTAAACTTCATTCCATTTTTGGTGTCCATTGCCAATTAGTATTTTACCCTTTAAATCGGATACAAATGGCTTTTAAGAACACACTATTATGTATACTATAACTATCAACTTCTTACAGAAGTGAAATAGACCCTGGTTTGAAAACCTTTAAATATAGTTTCAATAGCAGGTAGTGTTAGTAGGCACCAGCATATCTTGTGGAGATATTCAAAATCCTCTTTTGACTTTGACAAGATTTCCAGAATTTTTTTCCATAGATACATTTGGTGTACACTAATGCACTAAAATGTTTATGGTATTGGTATTATATTTTCATATTTAATTTTACTTTAAGTAATATTTTATGGATGCATTATATATCTTAAACCTCAGATTATTTTTACATTATTTGCTTGGTTCTTGAAAAGTATAGCAGCAGAGCGCATCCATTTATTATTGTTGCTCCAGCTCATGTGGTAGACCATCAATCAAAAACACAACCTACTTCAATGATGGTGAGTTTGGGAAACTAACATCAAACCGTAATCTATTTTATATGACACCCCTACTTGCATTCATTCCTTAACTGGTATACTATTGCTAGCCTTACTGGAAAGTTAATTCTGCTGCTTGTTGTGTTTCTTTGCATGTCTATATCGTCCTTAGCTTATGCTGCCCTGTATATGTCTGTGTTACTGCAAGTCTGTTTAGATTTTTTCTGCATGTTGCCATGGTTAAATTAATTTATTCTTGATGGAACCAATAGTGGATGTGTATCGTAACTGAGCAAGCAGATGGGGCAAAACAACTGCCCTCTTACAAGCTTCTGGTCACATGACAATTTGTGAAGCAGTTATTTTTACATTACTAGGAAAATTTGAATTCTGAAGTCTAAATTAAGAAAGCAATCATCTTTTTAAATGTATATTTGTGTACTTTACACTGTGTATAATGTATGTTTACAGACACAATAATAGCTTTTATCACAGAAAAGTTATTGTCTGTTGTATGTGTGTAGTCAAAGTAGTTAAATGTACAAAGTGTGTGAAGAGATATGCAGTCAGCATATTGTGAATGGTGCATCTTTTCTGTGGGCCCTTCTGTCTGTTCTTCAGCCTACATTCCAAGGACATGGAGAGTGAAGGAGGAACTGCCACTGTTACCCTCTCTGTAGTACTATAGTAATGGTACAGTTTTATGTGATAATGATCATGGTAGCCTTGCACTTTACTGTATGGAAATATGAACTTGTGCTGTTGGTAAAAAGGCATGTCAAAGAAGCATACATCTATTTAGTTTTTATTCCAACTTCTCTCTAACCTGATAACCTTTGAATATTTTGTGTGTTAATCACAATAGTCAAGAATATTGCTCAGTGGTAACAGTGACTGCAAAGTTTTTTTTTGTGAACATTGTTGTAATAAAGATCCTAATTAATGCTTCTTAATTAGAATACAACTTTTAGTTTGTTTGGGATAGCATGATAGCCAAGCCTAAACTCAACCCATTCATATTCTGATCACACTGGACGATTAGTCCAGGTCAAATGGAATCACAAGCACAAAAAAGGCTACAATGGCTTGTCTCAATGTACAGTAAAGAGCACACTTTTATACATATATTATGGTATAATTTAATGTTGCTCTCTGTGGAAGAAAAAAAATATAAAACTTGTAACATAAAAACATGTATTGTTTGGTTTGTATGTGCACATAAGAGTGGAACTGTTTATATAAATGCTGTTGTCCTTATTCCAATGACCAAAAATCCATAACTTTGTAGCCAGATGGCAATTAAACTAGAAAATGGTAGATACTGTAAAGATGTGTGCTACAGCTTAAGCAGTTTAAATGTTATTTTATATAACTTGAATGCAATAAAAAAAATCTTTTTTTTTTTTTAAACTTAATGACTACCTGACAAAGTCCCATTTGGGGGAAAAGGTCTGCATCTTTTTTATATATGGAATATAGACATTTGCAGTTTGCTTTCAAGGCCTTAAAGAGTATGCTCATACATATTTAGTTGTTTGTATTGGAAAGCATGCCAATATAAAAAAAAAAATATATATATATATATACATACATTGCCACAATTAACAGTGTGACTTGAATGGTTCTTAATCCAACAAATTGTATTCCATCAGTATTTATCCTTGGGAAACCAAACACATGGTAGCACTGTAATTGCAATGTGAATATTAGCTTTCAAGCTTCCTCACAGTAGTGCACTGCTCCACTGATATCGTTGATATGTTGGAAGATTGTGCAACCGTTAAGATAGTGTTGCTTATTTGACAGACCAAATATTATTTATTGAAAATGCTTTTAATCATCTATCCACTAGAGGTCAACACGGGTCCAAAACTTCGTACCTGGACCCGAAGAGACTCAAATCAAAATGTATTTGTATAGCCCTTTTTACAAGCAATGTCACAGAGGGCGTCACATGCCCATAGAACTGCCCCTCAACCAACCTAAACCCTCAAGGAAGACAAGGAAAAACTCCCAGGGCATGGAAAGCCTTTTGTGACATTGCTTGTAAAAAGGGCTATACAAATAACTTTTGATTTGATTTGCGAAAGACACCGTACTGAACGGTTGAATTTAAACTAAAATAAACATGTGAATGAATGAATGAATAAACACATGAAAAGCATCACCGTTGAGTCAGTCGGTTAATAGTATATGAGTAGTAGATGTAAAGGAGAATGTTAGCATATCAGCACAACATTTTCACTTCCTCAATAGCTGGATCTTGCAATAATACGTAAACTATAAATACATATGTTTAAAAAAATTGAAATACTTACATTTTATGTTTTGGCCTCTTGAATGAGACTTACCAGCCTGTAACATCAGCTGCTGCCGAGGCCGAGGGCTGAGTTTGTCCATCTTCATCTGCGTCTATCCCTAATTTTTCACCTCTTTTAAAAGAAACTTCTGACACTCAACTGCGGTGACATTTTAGTTGTGTGCGTGCTGCAAGGCGCACCGAGTTATTATTTCTACTTTTCTTCTTCTACAAGTGTCAGTTAATATGCTATTTGCCACCCAGTGGTCAGGGGTGTTAATTGCAATCTGTCAAAATGACGGACGGCCGTCAGATTTTTCCGTCGCCGTTTAAAAAAAACGGTCAATGACGGAAAATATTCGGTTAACGCGACTCCTGGTACAAAGCAGTGAAATTTATACAATGATAAAGTGTAAATCAGGTCAGGTCCATCATCATGATCTTCACCTCAAAACGCTCTTTGGAGTCCTCTAACTGCTTTAAACAACTTCTCCACTCCAAACTCTGTGAATGATAAAAATCCACTGTAAGAGAAACTGCAACAGATACGCTTCATTTCATGCATGTACCAGAGTTACATTTACATTTATTCATTTAGCAGACGCTTTTTTCCAAAGCGAATTACAAGAGAGAGAGTTGTGCTTAATACCATGTGGGTCGTGGATCAGATGGATGGCAGATAAATTAAACACCTCAACCTTCTGCCTTTGGTGTTTATGTACAGAAAACATTGTTGGATGAAAAACTAGTTCGAATAACAGGAGACGAATAAGATAATGTAAAACAAATCTCCTGTCAGAGACAACACAGACATCACTACTGGATGGTCAGTAGATCAACAGACCTTGAGGACCTTCATAGCCTTCTCCATTTTCTTCTTGGACTTGGATGTTTTCTTGTTTGTCGAACATGTGATAACAGTGTGAACTTCCTTCTGCTCACTAGAACAAGCTTGCTTGTCAACATGCACACTAGGGGCCACACTTGCCTCAGACTCTGAGCCACTATCATTCTTCTCATCCTCTCTTTACCCAGGAAGAGCTTCATGCCTGCTACAAGGATCTGCATGGGGTGAGGAAGAACATTTACATGGATGCTGCCAATTTAATGAAGCCTTCAGGGGTCATCATTAATTTGACAGATAAGTGACTTTCTCTGCTGGTAAAATCTCCAGTGGTCTTCACACTATTTGCAACCAACTTGGTTTGGTGGTCAGGCTTTTATAAATCAACTTGCTGAGCATATACAGAATAGATCTTATTCAGTTAGGGGCCCTGTACCTCATGGGAAAATGTAAAGTAACCATTAAAAGTAACTATTACAATTACAACTAATATTACTTAATGCCTAAACTTTCAATTTACACCTGCTTTTCCTTGTGTACAGTGGCATTCCTGGATATTCCTCACAAGATCCAAAACATTCTTACAAGAGATCCGTTGCAAAATAGGGTAGGACATTTTTTGTCAATGTCAAGGTGTTGATCCAGTGTCAGGCACAATTATGCAGATTATTGGGTCCTGACATGTACAACTACAAAATGAGAGCTTCTCAAGGTAATTGTTCAACCAAAAACCCACTACAAAACACATGCACACACATTTCTATAGCATTATAGTATATTGCAGCTATACAGTATAACCTGTGTTTTGTTATAATGACTAGCAACACTTTTAACCTTTTTCACTACAAACCTTTCACTCATTGCATTTATTCAGGGAATATATGAGAACTCAAAATTATACACTTATTTTTTCAGAAAGTACTTCAAACATAAGTGTATACATTTATTTATTGTAACAAAGCAACTGGTACACTTAAATGTTAACGTGAACAGTTATCCAGTGGAAAAGGTGGAGAAATACACCAATGTAGCTTCCATGTTAGTCTACTTGGTCTTAGATTTTCTCTCAACATAGTCAGTTTATTTGCAGAGCTCAAAATTACAAGGAATTTTTTGTGTTTTGTTTTTATTAAAAATGTATATTTCAAACCTCATGGGTAAAACAATACAATGAAAATTCAAATCAACAAACCCAAATGCTGATGTGTTCAATGCCCACTTTCCCTACCACAAACCATTTCACTGTCCACCAACAAAAGTATCAGTCTGACCTCAAAACAATTACAATAGTTGACTGAAACAAGCCAGCACTTTCAATCAGTTCCATTAGTATGAAGAGTCCAACAAAAACCAGTGTGAATTCTATTAGGCTCCTGAATGTCCCTTCCTCCCTGTTTGTTGTGATGGTCTATATTAAAAAGGGCGCTAGGGATGCTATGATTAAGTTGTCACTGCACCATGGCTTAATCTTTTATTCAAATCACAACTTGAACAGAAACCTTATTTATATATCTTACATGTAAATCACTAGGTTCTTTTTGTCTACATAAAATGACGTGCAGATTATGATTTCTTTTCTTTTCTTGTATTGGTCTTTGGAGATGTGTGGTAACTCAATGACACGTGAGACTTTCTAGATGGCAGCTACTTGTCCAGATGGCATGTCCAGTAAATTAACTCATTTTGAGACATGATACAAACAGGCAAAGGCGTCAGGAGAAGAGAAGACGGCACAAAATAGAAAAAAAAAAAAAAAAATCTTGCTCCCAAGGGTCAGGATGATTATAGGGTAAAAACCAGAAAGGGTATTGGTTTGAGTATGTCCTTGCTTTTAATCATCCTCACCATCATCCTGAAAGTTTAAAAAAAGAAAAATTAAGACTTAAAACAATATTTAGGCTTTGGGAATACAACCCAGACCCAAATAAGATCATTTCAACCTCTGGATATAAACACAGTATGCATCCCTTTTTTATGACCACATTTTGTTCAAGTCTTACTCTTAAGAAGGATTTCATGTTATTCTCACCGCAATGGGATGTTACACATTACCCAGTAAGAAAGTAAAACTGAAATAGAACATTTTTATGAACGTTCCAACCCTTTACTAAGTACCTATAGCTCAGAGTAGAGCTGGTTGTAAGCCCTGGTCCTCAGGAACCCCTGCCCTACCCTAGCCCCATGGATCACTAAAGTCTTATCTTATTTGCATCTTAGAGTGACCATCAGGTTCATCACCTCCGTGACCAAAGTACGATTTAGCTATTTTTCTGCGTCCCAAAGCAGTCTTGTTTTTACCATTATAGATGGGTTACTGTGTTTGGATTAGGATGAGGGAAATGATCTGCAACAACTGAATAAATATATCCTGTTACACCTCCCAGATAACAGAAACACACGTTTCAACATACCTCGCCATCTTCACCATCACCATCTTCATCATCATCTTCTTCACCATCATCCTCATCTCCTTCCTCATCAATATCCTCCAAGCCCTCTTCATCATCATCATCATCCTCACCATCCCCATCATCTTCCATGTCAGGGACCTGGGAACATTAAAGAGATGCTTGTGTTTCACGTTCTTTTACACATAATCAAAAAGCATTGCATTACAAAGAGCACCTAACGGGGTGATGCATGGCTGCTCATCAGGCACAACCACAGCGCCCCCTATTGGCCTTCAAAAAGGTTAGCGTCAACTAGCCACTGTTTAAGAAAGTAAATGTTAGTGACCTACTTACCAAGTAGTACTGTAATGGGTTAGGCCAGATATCATCCTTGATCACTTCTCCAAGTTCATCAGCTCCTGCATCAGAATGATCCGTAAACCAGGTGAAGAAGCTCTCTGGTTCTTCATGTTGTCTTTTCTTCCCAGCCTTGTTCTGCGTTTGGGCTGCACGCTTCGTCAGGTCCTGGACAATACACAAACATTTTGAGTACAGGCCCCTTTATTAAGTTCTACAAACAAGAAAACTCATAATTTCAAAGAATTCATTCTCAGCATTTGTAAATATATGATCTTTACATTACACATTTTTACAGCTTTCTACAGGTACCATATTATTTAGGTCCAGGTGGTTGTGGGGGAACACTTAATTTGGGAATTATTTGGATAGATTTTAAGATCGTATGCAACATGAAAGGAAAACTAACCTTCCCAGCTTTCCATTTAATTTCAGTCGACTTTGATGATGGATCCCCACTCTCGTTCAGGTGAAACTCTTTTGAAAGAACTTTGTTCTCAAAATATGGGTTCTCGTCAAAGTACTGCCAAAAATCAATACAAATTACAAATTAGGCTTACACTTATTTCAGTATTTGTGAAATTGACTTGCGTGGAAGAGAAAATCCAGATACTTACAAAATCTATTCTATATCCTGACTTGATGTCCTCAAACTCAGTCACCTCCACTCTGGAAAGGTAGTGAAGTGCCTCCTCATCTTCCTCACCAAGAAGAGCTGAAACTGGTGCAACAAAATACAGCAACCATTTTAAATGTGAATAAACACATTAGCAGGGAAGCACTTCATACATCAGGAAGTACTCAATTGCAAGTGTTCCTACATTTGCACAAATGTGCCTTTTTCAAGAAAGACATTTCAAGCCAAAAATACACAATTAAATTAAAATAATTATAGACAGTTTCCTAAACGTCCTTAAATAAACACACAGGCAGCAAATGCCAAAGCTATATAAAAGCATCAGTATTCACCTTGTGGATGGTTGACAAATGTTGTGACCCAGAAGTTTGGTATTTTTGCTATGAGTTCGGACCGCTTCTGAAAGAATGGCTGGCGTAATTTATTGTACTTCTGCTCTACTTTTAAAATTTCCTCACTGGCCTGTTCGTTCAATCTAGAGGACAGAGAAAGAGGTAATGTTAGAGCCATGCTATAAGTACATATCTAAAATGATCACATGTAATTACATTATAAACAATTCTACAATGGAATACTCCTGCAAGAATGAGGGTCGGCACAGAATTGCAGTATAAAGTTTACCTGTCGATTTCATTCTGTACTTCATCAATATGTTCAATAGCTTCTTGCTGCTCCTTTTCTGGAAAGAGCAGACATGCTACATATTAGTTTTTTTTTAATACAAATAGTTTCATGCATACCAGACGTTGCTTCACAACAACTGGCGCTAAAGCGTCTGGGGCGCGTGGCTTGAATGAATGGGGGGCACGCGAGGGGGGGCTTTTACTTTGAGTCTGTGACAATACTAACTTTATTTTGTACGTAAAAAACTACCAGTAATATGTAGCAGCAAAAAAGACCAAACATATGCTTGTGGAAAAAGTTACATGTAAAATCGGTTTACATTCATATTGTTAGTTGGCCAGCTGTTGAAGGCGGCCTGAACCCTGTTAGCTTCAGAAGCCGCTAGCAGCCATGGAGAGATAACACCATGATAACAGGCTAAATCTTGTACTGTACTGCGTTAACAAAACGCTGTACCGAATTCTACATAGAAATTTAGATAGCGATTACATAACCCATTAAAAAGCATAAAACGAAGTCGTGCAAACTGGTTGTGGGTGCAGTCTATTTAACTTGGCCTGTTGTAGCAAGCTAAACGTGCGTGGCACAATGAACTTGGACAAACATGGCTCCTATCTGCTGTGTTGTGTTGCTCAGATAGTTAGCTTGTGCCTTAGCAAGCTCATCAAATCATCAAACAAGGGAGTCCTGCTCACTAGCCTGATAATTGTGACCCACGTCTTAGACAAACCGCCGAACAAGACACAGAAAAGCACGTAACACTTGAGTTGCATTACTATCTAGTTCATAGACAATGAAAGATTAACAAGTGAAAATGGCGTTGAACAAGGAGGCCGCCATTCCTTACCGGAGGTCTCGTCCGCTCCGTCATGATTTGAGTTCTCCTTTCTACTCACTTTCGCCGCCGAGGCCGACATGATTAAGGAGAAACACAGATTTGTTTTAAATGTGTAGGTTTCGCCTGTTAGTCTTCTCTGGGAAGAGAATTGTTTATTACTCCTTAAATGGCTCGCGTCTACACAACGTGTGCTGTGGTGAACCCGAGCTGTATAACCGAAGAGGTTGCGCACGTGCACACCCCCAGCCAGTAGCGCATGCTCGCGCCTCCTAATAATGCACGCGCTTTCCGAAAGTCAACCGAATATTCCGCTCGCTCTCGCAGGCCGAACAAATCCCAGAAATATATAACTGCACTGCAGCCAAGCAGCAATGCCTCTCAGTGCGAAACCGATCCCAAACTATATATTTCTAAATGCTCCAATCTATGTAAAGTATTATAATGTTATAATAATTACACTAGATCACCTATTGATAGGACAAATCCCTAACGTAGTCGTAGTGACTGAACAAGCATGGCACCGTACGGTTATGGCGCAGCGCAATAAAACTGAAATAAGACGACAATCACTCTTGAGGCAAAATTAAAAATAGGATTTAATTGCCATTCATGAGCGCCGGTAAACAAATGTAGGTCTAATCAAAATGCTTTCTTGATGATTTCGCACGAGCCGTTTTATTTAGACAAACAACTTTACACCCCCCAACAGTAGATGGCGACGGTGCACTTTATTGGAGTTGAATACATTCTGCCCTCCTTAACCAGAAGAAACCAAAGCAGCTACAAAACTGTTGCCATGGTAGCATTACCTAGTGCTGAAGAGGCAAGAGAAATCTAGAAATCCACAAAATATCTGTGATTATTTTGCCTTAAATCACTATCTTTAGGTTAGCACTAAAGGGTAGCTTGTTTTACCATGTCAGATGCTGGCGAACTTATCTGTTCATTACTGATTTGTTTGCTGGCAGAAATAGGGGAGAAACAGTGTAGTTTGGTGAATGTGTGTTTAGTGTGTCCTTGGTTAGCTGTCGAAAACCATGTTTAAGGATGAAACAGCTGCTGCCGTGGGTGTCGATTCATTGTGGAGGAAATCACAGCAATCTGCACAGGACTCGGTATGTTCACATTATGCCAGCAGAATAATGGGGAGAGATTCATGTTCAGAGTCTCCCCAGCCTTTAGTGATGTTCTAGACAGGACTGATTGGCCATAATAACTTAGCAGGCTTTTAAGTTTCAAACTTTCATCATTTCATTACGATGGAGCGTACTGGCCACATGGGAACCTTCCTCTTCTAAAAGCAGCGGTCTGAATTCATACTCTCAGTAGGCATAGACTTGAATCTAGTAAAAGTCTTACTGGTCAAATTATAGGCACGAATGTCACATGACTAACTAGATATGACGTTAATGTTAAGTAACCCACTGTCATTTGGGTTTCAGAGAGCATGTCAAACTCAACCTGTCCTCACTGCGGATGTCCAAGTACAGTCTCTGTCTGTGTCAGAAAGTGACACCCAGACAGACCCACTGGACCACCTCACCCAGCTCCACGATGGGGACACACCGCTGGCCCCTGGGCTGAGGGACTTTCTCCACAGTGTCGAGGACATGGTTGTCAAGGAGTTAGAGAAAAATGCCCGGAGTCATGCGTTTGATAGATTTGATGTGAATTGGGAGGATCAGAATCAAACGGTAGGGAAAAAATCAATGAGTCCTTCGCAGGCAAAAATATTATGAATGGCTTTGGAAGTTCATGTCAATCCCCCACTAACCATGTTGAAAGACCAGCTTGATTTCCTTCCAGCCTGGTCCTGGGTTTGGTTGCTAGATCATTTAGAGAGGGCTTAACCCTCAAAATGGTTAACAAATGGATTTCAAAGCACAAGCATAAATAGTTTTGACCTGATGCTCTACATGACTGTGATGTATAGGTTTCATGCCTCCATCGTCTTCAGTATCCTGAAGCCCAGGAGAGGGGTCTGCATGTTACCAGTGTATCCTGGAACTGCACAGGGTCCGTCATCGCATGTGCCTTTGGTCGGTAAGTTTGCTCTTTATTCAGGCTGTACTGTGCTTCACTGGTCAAAGTGGGATCACTGCACAGAATAAACTTCCCACTGATAAAGATGTACTCATCATACACCACTGGTGTCAAACTCGTGCCATCAAGGCCCAAGAGGGGGCAGGTTTTTGTGTCAACCAAGCACTACACCAGCTGATTTCACTAAATAGAGAAACTCATTAGTGAAATCAGCTGGTCTAGTGCTTGGTTGACATGAAAACCTGCACCCTCTCGACTGCACAAATTTGACACCCCTGTAAATTAGATTAGATTCAACTTTATTGTCATTAAACAGGTAAGAGTAAAGGGTAACAAAATACAGTTAGCATCCAACCAGAAGTGCAAAACAGTTATTACAACAGAATATAATTGTATACTCATATATACAAATGTACAGCTGTATTGTACAAGATGACTACAGTATTTAACAAATACATCATGCATCTCCAAAGTACAAGAATCCACATTTATGATGACAAAATCTAGTGTATAGATGACAGCAGTGGGATTTTTCCACAGCATTGATGATGGAGACTGGATCACAGAAAGGTCTTTTATTTGTACCTGGAACCTGGATCGTAAAGGCCTTGACCCCAGGCGTCCCGACACGGTGATCGATGTGGCACGGCCCGTCATGTCACTGTCCTTCCACCCCTCCCGCCCCTCTCTCATCGCTGGTATGTCAGTCAATTAAGTTCTGTTAAAAAACGTTGGTGCAATTTGCATACTTCTCCCCCAGTTTCAGCGTGGAAGAGCTTTACTTACTTTAAAAAAGGGTACTAACTTGAGAGAATGTACCAATCAGTAATCTAAAGCCTTTCATAACAGCCTTTTTCTTGCCATGTATTGCAGGGGGTCTTTACAGTGGAGAGGTGGTTATCTGGGACACAAGTCAGACACAGGATCTTGTATTAGCACAAACAGGAATGTCTGCCAACATTCATAGAGAGCCTGTCTATCAGGTACAGCATTTTTTTCTTCACAGACTATTTAGTCTATGTCAAATTATTCAGAAATTGTATGGTCTAAATAAACTTTTGGAGTCATTTAAGGAAACCATTGAAGACCTACGTATTAAATCTTAATGTAAATAAAGCAGTGTATGTGTTGTTTCACCAGGTTGGTTGGGTCCCAGGTCAGAAGAAAGGAGAGCTTGTAGTTCTGAGTGCTGGTTCAGGGGGAAAGGTCTTGCTGTGGACTGTGGATGCAGCCAAGGCAGAGCTGGGGCTCACTGCAGGATACGCCTTAGTCAGACAACAGGTGCCTCAAAGTCCTCCCAGCAAGTGGATGGAGAAAATGCTAATATAACATGTTCTGAAAGCAGTATGATCTTTGGCCAGTTAGTGAACATGAGAAACCTGTCCTTCCATGTGACCTGTAGGCCAAAGGAAGCAGCAATGTGGGGGTCACCTCTGTGGCCCTGTCCCCCTGGGACCCAGACATGTTCCTGGTTGGCTCCGAGGGTGGCTTGGTTCTGAAGTGTTCCTTCTCTGCCCAAACCCCTGCCACCACACCTTCAGCCTGCGAGAACGTAGTACTGCGAGCACCTATCCAGTTCGCTTTCAGCCAACAAGCAGGTCCCATCCATTCTGTACACTGCTCGCCTTTCCATAGGTAAGGGCTCGATCTTCTTTGAAGTAATCTTTCGTAATTGAAGTAATCTTTCGTAATTGGCAGTAAATTCAGATGATAGTTGCTTTTTGGAATCGGGAGTAGGGCCTGTGCTTTCTCTCAAAATATGTATACTTAATTCCTCCACTCAAATGTAAAAACACAGTTTTCCCATTTCTTGTCATGCATGTAAAGATTTTTAGAGAACATAGATGGCTCCTACAGTGAATCTTTGGACACTCATTGAACTTTGGAGAATGCATACAAACTTGATCACTTAAGTCTTGTGGCTTGCTTTGAATATTTGGGATCTATGTTTAGGTGTTGCCCATATAAATTGTTACACGTGTTGCAAGTTGCTACAAATTCTCACCCAAATATCAAAAAAAAAAGAAAAAAAAACAGTAGATCTGAGTGTGCGAAGCCTCAATGATTGAGAATATGTCTCATTATGTTCCCCCAACCTCTAAAGGAACCTGTTTCTAACTGGGGGTACAGACGGCATGGCCCATCTCCACTCCCTGCTCCAGACGGAGCCTCTTGCTTCGCTGCAGGTGTCAGAATCCTACGTGTTTGCGGTGCGCTGGTCTCCAACACGGCCTCTCATCTTTGCTGCAGCGACAGGACAAGGTACTCCAAATAACACGGATAAAATAACGTACGGATGTATTCTGTTTAGGTAACAACACTTTATACCAATTACGTAATATACCTCTGCTGTAGCAGTTTCGGAATACTCACTTCTCCACTGTATTAAGCTCCAACGCAATTTGCACATGCATGGCAGATTACACAAGGACCAGGCAGAAATATTTGTTTTTAAATGAGAGAACGTTTTACGGTTGGCCGGAATCACCAATTCTAAGTTGTAGTTGTTGGTGTTGCTGCAATATTATATTACACTCTAGTATTAGTTCCCCCCACACTGTCTGGTAGCTCAGATATGGTACTTTGTAATGATGCAAGGCCATAGTTTAAGTCTGAACACAGATCTGCTGTGTTTACTATATGTTCTATCTGTATGTCACTTTAGATGAGGGCATCAGCTAAATTAACATCAACTGTTAACTGTGATATGGCTGCTAAATATTCCATACATGAAGTAGGATACTCTTTTTCCTTGTAGGTCTGGTGCAGATATTTGATTTGGGTAGAAGATCCTGGAAACCAGCAGCCACAATTGACCAGACCACAGCCGGCCAGCCAGTCTGCTGCCTGGAGTTTAACACACGGCAGACACACCTTCTGGCCTGTGGTAATGCAGATGGCAGCGTCAACATATGGCATCTGAGCAGCAAACTAACAGAGCAGGGGCCAAGAGAGACAGCCAAGCTGGAGCAACTGGCAAATGAAGTGGCAGAATGAGGCCCAAACTTAACCTGAGTCACATCAAAGCTGCGGATCATTTGTGGTTCAGTGTTTGTATGTTGTATTTTAAAATAACTTGTTTCTCGTTGATCTGCTAAGTGACACTTTGTTACTTTTGTATCAGTAATTACCCCATTATTTATTTAAGTACAAAGTCATAAAGTAAATTTTTGTAATACAACCACACAGAATAAAGCATTTCCAGTTATAACCAGTCGCGTTTATTATAGCACTGCAGTTTATACGGTGATGTTACAGCATTACTGTGTCTATAAGGTTTCTTAAATCCAGCAAAGCACAAGCTAAAATAACCACATTAAAATGCAGACTTAACCACTAAGCTATCATTGAAGCACAAAGAGTGAAAGACTTGGATAAGTAGGTAGGTACTGAACTATACTATATTCTAGTGTCAGATTCATGCAGTTTCAGCCGTGTATTGTAATTGAGTGTGTGGGACAAACGCGTCCCGATTGGTCACTGGCAGGCAAGAGAAGGGATCAATTGACAAAAAGTGAGCGGGTGAATTCGACAAAGTCGAAAGCCGACGGCATCTCGCGGCCCTTGCTGTCTAGGAAGGGCTTCATGTGAGAGATGCAGTAGTCCGCCTGTTCCTTGGACAAGTTCTTAAAGTAGAAGGAAAATGAGAAAGCATTGTCATTACTAAATGCGTCTTGTTCCACAGACTTCTTTAAAGAGTAATACATTCATTTATTATTATCTATGCTTCATTTTTACTTATGGATTATACTTGTGATAATGGAAAGATGGCATTAGGCATTTTCTGGGCATAGGAAGAGATAACAGAACAGGAAGTTACCTGGTACAGCTCTTCCTTTGTGACAAAAGGTTTGTTTTCAGCGCTGAGGGCTCGGAAGGCGCTCTCGATCTCCTCGCTGGACTTGACGTTCTCAGTTTCACGGCTAATCATGAAGGCCATGTATTCCTGCAATGACACGTTGCCATCCCTGTACAGAAAAAAACAAACGTATAGTCAGAACGACAGAAAAAACAGAGCAACTGTCCACAAAACCCTTAAACTAAACCAACCAAACAAACATCAAGGTCAAAATATACAGCAGAAAACCAAATGTATTCTTTAATGACATTCTTTTCTTATTATTTGTGCTCTTTCTAATCATTGAATATACAAAGTTGAGGATGACCTGTTGGGATCCACTGTATCTAGTATGGACTCAAACTCTGGGTCTGGCTCTCCCTCCTCCACCATGGGTAAGTCATATCCCAGGGAGCGCAGGCACGACTTGAACTCCTGGTGGTTCAAACGACCAGACTTCTCCTTGTCAAAGTGCCTGGGAGAAAAGGAGGAAAGAAAGTTAGCAGAATAAGGTCATTTATATTCACTGACCCAGCTACTATTTTCAAAATGACAATAAATCCCTAACAATAACCAATGACTACTTACTTGAACATCATGCTGAACTCTTTCAATGCCTCCTCTGTCACTCCAGTGGTGTTTCTGCAAAGCAAAGAAAGAAAATAAAATTAGGGTAAGACAAATTGTGAAAATCTGTCAGTGAATAGTCTGTTTCCCTTTTCCAATAGTACTTTCATTGCAGCTGCCATGTCAATCCCAGTTTCAGGATGTCTATAACAGTGTGTGTGTGTGTGTTTTGAGTGTGTGAGTGTGTGCGAGTGTGTGTGTGTGTGTCTGACCTGGCCTGGATCTGCTGCTCCAGGTTGTGCTGCATCCTCATGCCCAGCTGGTCCAGCTGGTCCCACTGCTGGGCCAGACCCACCGTGCTGTGCTCCGTGTACTTGTTGTCCAGGATCAAAGCTTCTTCCATGGCTGCCCCCAGGTCTTCAATCTTCTTCAGCTGGCTCCGCATGGCCCTGATCTCCTGATGCTTACGCTACACACACACACACACACACACACACACATCAACATGGAGCATTAAAAGCCTGGTCGACGACGGAATCTACATTTTTGCCAAGGGAATATGTAGAAATCCAAGCAAAATCTAAACAGAAACTTTAACATCTGCAGAGGAAGTAGAGAAGTAGAGTTTCCCTGTCTTGATGTTCTATCTTTTTTTAAATATAAAACATGACTAACGTTTATTAAAACACAATCTTACCTTGGTGGCCTCAAGTTGTGACTCCAAAGTTCCGGACTCTTCTACCATACATGATCTGCAGAGACGTGTAGAAACACTAGTTAAAAACCAAAGAGGCTTTAGATGTGGACATACAAACAACCAGCTGCAGCCATAAACTCAACCACACTCTTCTTTCATCTGGTTTGTGAACATCCAACCATTGTCGGTCATGGTCTGGTCGATAGGCTCGTTGCACTCAAACCACATTTGACCACCACAACCAAACATTTCTAAATATCATTCAGTTAGTTTGTGCAGCTACTCTAATGGTATTTTCAAGTGAAATGGTGCATTTCCACTGCACATCTGTGTCCCCTGACGTCCTATGGGCAGGTAGCATTACGGTTCATGTTTTCTCTAGGATGATTAGAAGATTTTTTTAGATTACGAGGAAAAAAAAAGGGCCGATGTTTTAAAGAAAGAATTCTGCAAAGTCTGATTCTGCGAGGGAGTCAGATGGCTCAGCGGTTAAGGCGTTGGCCTCATGATCGGAAGGTTGTGAGATCGAACCCCGGCTGTGACTATGGGACGTTGTGTCCCTGGGCAAGGCACTTCACCCTACTTGCCTCAGGGAGAATGTCCCTGTACTTACTGTAAGTCGCTTTGGATAAAAGCGTCTGCTAAATGAATAAATGTAATTTAAAATGTAAGTCTGGAAGCTTTCTGTCCAGGCCCACCCATATCCAAGTGCCTCAGAGATGTTTCAAGATATTTTTTGTCGTTGTAACTTCAAACATCATGGTTCAGAGTGGCAGTTGAAATGCGCCATCAGTTTACATCACAAAAACTAACCTACTGGTATACCATGATATGTTAGGACTACTGCAAACAGGGTCCAGTCTGTTCAAAAAGGTGCGACTACACTACGGTGACTGTTAGTAGAGAATCCATTGGAGAACACAGCACTTCGAAAATGGTGTGTTTTAGATTGGTGCATGAGCTCACACATGAAAGGGAGGTAAGGAAGAATAGGGAAAAGGGAAAGAAAGACCTTCCGGAAAGATCATCACCGACTTCATACTGATAAACTTGGATAACTCGACGGTAGGCTATTCTAATTAGACAAGGAAGAGGGGGAACGATGGGATTAAAAGAAAATAAATGAAGACAAGACACAGGGGAAATACCACAGTACATGAAAGAAATAGAAAAAAAGGTCATAAAGAAAGGAAAGACAAAAAAATAATAGAATAGGCACAATATATACACATATTTGTTTTGTTATGAACCCATAAGCTTTTGGTACCTTTTTGTTCTGCATGGCCCAAACTGTACTATTCATAAAGATGTCATAGATTGGTGTAGATTGCAGATTGGCGTGAAGCCATTTCAATATTTCTAATTACAGACTTGATTGCAATATCTTGACCACACTGAATTTTCTCAGATCCATCCACACTCGCACACACACAGATATAGAAAGGTGATATTAACCCATCCAGCAGATACGTCCTGATTAGCAAAGTGATTCCAAGGATCATCGAGGGAGCAGCAGGAAGTGGGGAGGAAAAGAGAGGCAAACGTTAAACCAGGCAGGGGACATCATGACCACTGATTTCTCTCACTTAACACACACCCAGACTACAACACAGTAATCAAAAAGATGGGTGGATTATAGTGACATGCTATATTGATGTCCATAAAACGAATACATATATATACACTTGTAAATCTGAGGTAAGGTGGCCTTGTGTTGGGTCTCTGCTGTATCATGATGGCAGCAGATTGGTACTGCTTGTTCCCGTCTTCAGAAGGCCTTACCTGGTCTCCTGCAGCCACTGGTGGAATGCGTTTGCATGCTGTGCAAACTCCTGCCTCAGCTTGTCATTCTCCTCCTGCCTCCTCTGCTCCTTCTGCAGCTCCAGCTCTCTCTCCTGCAGACAGGACAGGAGGACACACAGAGGAATACTACTCAGTCAACATTGGTATCATTACTTTTTGGCATTAAGTGAAATGTGCATACATTTGACACTAAAGTGTTTCATAGCAGTTGATATTTCAAGTCTTATTTCCTCCTGGTTTGTTCTCTCTCCTGACCTTGATGATCTTCTGCAGGTTCCTCCAGGTTTCCTCCAGGGCCTCCATAGTGAACCAGGTGTACGGGTTGGACACCACCTGGTAGCTTTTGATCTGTCGGTCCAGCTCAGCCAGCTGGTTGAAGTCAGCCTGAGCCGAGCTGAGCGAGGAGCGGAACGCCTCGTGTGCCTCGCGGAGGGCCTTGATCTCCTCCAGAGAGTTGCAGCGCACCGGGTCTGTCAAGTCCTCCTCTGCATTCTCAAACCAGCTGTTGAAAGCTGAGGCCTTCTTGGCGAAGGTAAGGAACAGGTCTTCCACCTTGGGGAGGGGGGGGGGGGGGGGGGGAGAAATGTGTAAGTAAAAGTGGCTCTCTCGTACTTTCTTTAAGTCGCTCTGGATAAGAACGTCTGCTAAATGACTGAATGTTAAACGATGAGACTTGGGTTCAGACCTTCCTGAAGTGTTCCTGAGCTTCCAGAAGCTTCTTCTTGCGAGCTGATGAGTTGGAGAGCAGATGGTTCCAGCGCTTCATGAGGGCAGCGTGGCGTGCCTCGATAGCCTTGGACTGCACATGCTTGGCAGCCAGCAGCTGGTCCTTCAGGGCTGTGATGTTGGTGATGCCCTCCTGCTGGAAGGCCTGCAAGCCTGCATCAAAGGTCTCCTGCTCAGAAGAATCAGGAATAGCATATTAGGACAATAGAAATGGCATCACTTGTAAATCCACAGAGGATAGACTTACTATATTTTGATGTAGATAGACTGAAATTGACTTTGGAAAATGTTTTTATTTATCTATTTAACCATTTAGAAATTATGTGAACCAGAGAGGCTGCTAGTGACAAATGGCCCGTTCAGTCAACATGGAGATCATGTTCCCACAAGGCGATCATATACCTGTTTGGTAAGGAGGGTCTGTACAGAGGACAGGTCCCTGCCATAGTCATCAGTCTTCAGGCTGTTCTCCTTCTCCCCTACAGACAAACAGCAGGAAGTCAGTCACAACGTCTAGCACTACAACCTGTGTTCAGTTTGAACTTTTAATAAATTAAGATATCCAATTTGTTAGTGTTAGGGTTTACAATGAAGCTAACTGTGACCTGCAAGACTTGGTAATACTTTTTAAAGACTGTGATATGTATGTACAATGTAAATAGATTATCCATCATTATTTCATGAAAATCCTGAGGAAAGCCCTCACCGATCCAAGACTCCACCACATCAGCCTTCCAGTTGAACTGCAGGAAAGCAGAGTTCTCATCCAGCTTGGCCTTCCTCTGGGCAGCCGCTCGCTCCAGCTCCGTCACCTTGCCTCTCAGAGCCTTTATCTTGGCACTGATGTTGTCCACATGGTGGTTATTCTAGGGGAGAGACACACATGTAAGGAACATTTCGCTCTATAAATCTACCTGGGGTTAGTCTAAGAGTCATTCACATTTCCTGTTACGTATGTCTGAACCCTAGCTGTGTGTTTGTCCCCTGGTGTACCTTGTTGATGAGCTCATCCCCGTTAGAGCACACATCGTTCACCCTGTCCCTGTGGACGGTGAAGTCCGTCTCAAATGCCTCATGCTTCTTCAACAGGCCCTGGAGAGAAGGACAGAACCACAGACTCTATTCAAACATATCTTTATAAACAGACCAGTGAACGTATGAAGCAAAGCTAAATTAATATAGAGCATCCCCCCCCCCACACACAGTCTTTGACTTGTGAAGTCCATACCTGCACAGCTGCCAGCGTGTCTCCATAGTCTTCACTTCCCACCAAGTTCAGTTTCTCATTAATCCAGGCTTCCTCCTCTTCTACATTCGCAACAAACTGCTGATATTCCAGCGACTCCTCCAACCTCTGTCCTCTGCAACAGCAACGTTAACATTCATCAGCCAGTACTTAACCACTAATGAAAACAGGCAAAGTGATACAACTTTGGATCACGGTGCATGATAGATGGTTTGTGTTTCATTGTTAAACCATCACTAGTTACAGCTAGTCCTGTGTGTGTGTGTGTGTGTGTGTGCGTGCATGCACAGTAATCCTAGTCTTACCTAGCAGACGCAAAGTCTTTCAACTCCTTCCAGTGGTCCACAAACTGAGCTAATCTCTGCTGGATTTCATCTTGTCCGATGGTGTTGTCATCAGACAGCTTCTTCCCTGTATCCAGCACAGACTACCAGGAGAGAGAGAACAGTATTATACCGCAAAGTCTATACACAACAAAAGAAAATATGTATAGTAGTTTTCTCCACCTCTTCCCTACCTGAATGGCCGGCTCGTGGGCTCCCAATTCAGCCTCCAGCCTCTTGTGCTTCTTCCTCAGATTCTGCACTCCAGTCAAATCACGTCCATAATCCTCCGAACTTACTAGCAATTTCTTCTCTCTGAGGTCAGACAGACAACAAGAGTTTGTTAAGCTACCGTTAAGGTCACACTGACTTCCCTTCCCTTGGTTCTTTGTTCCAGGATAAGTTCTCTCACTTGATCCAAGACTCTTCGTCATCCAGGTCCCTGAAGAACTGGTGCAGGCGGTGGGACTCGTTCAGCTTGGCACGGCGCCCAGCTGCCATGCTCTTGATCTTGGTGAAGCGGACGTTGACGGCATCACGCTTGTCCTTTACTTGCGTGGTGTCAAAGGCGTTGCTGCCCATAAGACTGTCTGCCTGGCCGTTCAGGTCCTTCAAGCGATCCTGAGAGAGGAGGAGGACCGAGTTAAGGTGGTGAGCTTCAAATACAGGTGACAGCAAACGGAATATTCTTCAAATCAACTAAAACCACAAAGATCTGTCTGATCCAAATGCCAAAGGCCAATGAATTTCATGCACTAAAACTAATCCTCTAGAGTGAAGATTCCTTACTTCATGGGCAGATATGTCTGCTTCCAGAAGCTGATGTTTTTTCAGCAGGTTGTTGACTGAGGCCAGATCTTTGCCATAATCCTCAGATGCAAGAAGAGCTTCCACCTACAGAACAAAACCAGGGAAGAAGAAGATGGAAGGTTCATATTCAGAAGGCACGTTTACATCTTCCTACACATGTAGTTTCATTCATATACATTTTAAAGTCATTCATCTTTTTTTTTTTTTTTTTTTTATCACCTCAGAAAGCCAGAAGTCAAAGTCCTTGATCCCAGTGTTGAAGTTCTGCTGCTTGTTGGCCTCCTTCAGTTTCTGACTCTTCTCTGCAGACTTGTTCACCAGGAACTGCCACTGTTCATCCAGAGCATTAAGACGAACCTGGAGGAACACATGTGTTAGGGGTCTGCTGGCAACTCCAGGGATAACAATGTCATCCACATCAATTACCTGTATCATTTGTACTACTGCATCACTTTTGTATCCATATCTGTAGTGTATTTTACATTGTATTCATTTTAATTTTAATTCTATTAGTATGCCACATATATGTTCTATGTTTGCTCATTCCTGCCAAAGTGAATTCTATGTTTTTTAATCTTGCATAGCGAATAAACCCCCATTCTGATTCTGATCCGTTATAACTGGTGTTAGTGATAAGCAGCGACGTCAAATAAAACTACAAATGGACCCAGGTAAGGACTGATGGCTACTTCACCTTGACAGCATCCTCACTCCCAGCGCAGGCCCCTCTCTGGATGAGGGCGTTGCCGGTGTCGATGACACCTCGGATACGGTCTGCGTTGGCGTGCAGCTCTGCCTCAAAGGCCTGGTGTTTCTGATGCTTGCTCTGTTACCACGGCGAGGAGAAAGCACATGAGGAAAAACCATGTGAGAACCTCACAGGAACAGGGTTCTGCTGGAGTGGATCTGCCTCCTAAGACTTTGTGTTTATAAGTGTACTGTCGTATTCAATTATACAATATATATTATATATATATAATATATATATATATTATTGTATTAAGTGTACATGTTTGATTTCCATTCAGTTACTTCAATGGAAACCTTATTTGCTTTAATGAAAGACAAATATACTTTGTCCATCGTAAAGAAAGAGTTTGCCAATAATATAATATGATGTGCTCTGTTTCTACTTGAAAGTATCCAACTATGAACTTATCTACACGACAAAACAGGTGTGTACAATCTCCAACTGTCTGTATGTATGAACAAAGGGAAAAAAAAGAGGTTGAAACACCATCACTAGACAGGACAATATGTTGGCATCTGCAAACATAAGACACCAGTGGCAGACAAAAAGTGGAAGGACGAAGGACCATGTCTGTGACAAAAGAATGTGCTTAAAACAACCAAAAGGAAAAAAGAGGGTCTTTTTCAAGTCGTTCCACAACGTGCACACAACCTACGAGAGAGATGAGAAAGCAGATGTACCACACACACCTGTGCTGTCTAGGACTGTTCTTCCAAAGCGCACTGGGAAAAACACCAGTGGAGGCAGACAGACGTGTTGCAAAAGCGTCTTACTTCACAAAAAAACTATACTAGCGTTTATTTATTTTTTCTAGCATAAGCAATAAAGCAAAGCATTTTGAGGTGCTCTCATTCTCTCTCAGGTGCAGTATGAAATATGTGCAGTGTAACACCAAAGATTCATTACAAATTAAATTATGTTTGATGATAAAATGTATTATCAACCATTACAACGACCAAAGAATTATGATCGATTCTCAAAAGGACTAAAAATAACGTGCACTTATTCTGTGGAGCGAGTCTGAAGATGACCCTTACAACAGAGAAAATAAAATAAAATCAATAGAAGGATGGAAGCCACACCCAGGTCCAAAGAAGGGACGTTTGCTGAACAACACAACATAAAAACTACACACAAAAATGTGTTTACACAAGATGGAGACTAATAAACCGATACGACATTGAAAAAAAAATAAAAGAACATGAAAAGCCGGCATGAATGAACATACTAGGATGAACTGCTTGTTGTTGTTTTTTTGTTGTTGTTTTTTTCTACACACAAGCCACAAACGAAGACACGTGAACAAGAGGGACCTACTACAATGTTAGTTCAACTGACACACTACGCAACTTACCAGCAGTTTGGACAGCTATGAACAGAGACAATAAAAGAACAGAGATTCAGTCTCAGACATGGGAGTGGGGACTGGGGTTGGTTAAAGGATGGGGGGGGGGGGGAACATCAGTCATTATTAACAAGGGAGAAACAAGACATTGACCCTCCAGTATTAAAGTCACACAAATAAGATGCAACATTGTGCTACTGCTTAAGTCCCAAACACAAGGAGCTGTTTACACGTTAAGGTCAAGTAAACAAACTGTTAAAATAAATACAAATAAAAATAGATAATTGGAAGTGAAAGACCGGGAGAAAAGCTTCCAAATTAAAAACAGAACTTGTCCCTAATCATTGCCAAAAAGTCTGATGTTTGTATGTTAGATGTATTTGTCAAACGTGTAGCTGAAGCTCGGACCCACATGCAGGATGAGCCCTTTTCTTTTCTACATCTCATGCAAAAATAACTCTCACTCACTTACTTACAATGTTGCTATTTCATACTCTTAGATCCTTATCTCCATATTTGATTAGATTCCCTGTATCTTGTACTTTTTAACTGTTATTCTGAGTGCTGTACTGTACACTGCTGCTGCAAACGGCAATTTCCCCACAGCGGGACAAATAAAGGATTATCATATTTTATCTTAAAATCTGTACCAATGTCACTATGAGATCTTAAAATTAAACCTCCACATCGGTTTGATCTTGATGCCTACCTGGATGTTGGTGGGATCTTTATAAGATTCATCTGTGGCGGTCTGAAGCTTCTCACTGATCCAGGCTTCGATCTCATCCACATCCCTGCTGAACTGCTGCAGGGTCTGAGATTCACCCAGCTTGGAACGCTTCTCAATCATCTGAGCCTTCAGACGGCGCCACCTGCGGGTCAGGCCAGCGTTAGGCCACACAGGTCCAAGCCATGTCCATAAAACGAACACAACGCGAACGCACACTTCAACAAGCGCACGCATACAAGAAAACACATGGGCACACTTTAACAGCAGCGACTGACCTGTCCAGAACCTCATTGCGGCGGCTGAAGATCTCAGGTTTGGCGTAGTGGTCAGCGCCAACCAGCTGGTCAGCGAAGGACTGCAGCGCTGCAATCTTCTCCTCCTACAGAGCAGAGGAGCAGGTGAAACATGAAAACACCACTGTTGGTTCAATCAAATGAGCTTGATAATAAGAGCATCCAGACGAGAAGTTGCAGTATTTCACCAGCGAACCTGCACATTGATGGCCTTGTCAAAGTCCTCGTGTTTCTTGATGAGAGCCTCCACACTGTCCAGGGAGTCTCCCTTGTCGTCACTGGCCAGGAAGGCCTCGCGAGCCGCCATCCAGTTCTCCGCTTGCTCACAGTCCCTGTTGAACAGCTGAGGTACGGAAAGAGGCGATTCATTCACTGGGCCTTTGCTGAACGTCAAATGTGCGTTAACTAAAAGATGAGTCTGACTGAATAAATGATCGTCAAAGTTGAAGAAATGACCTGGAGTTCGAGACACTGGTCCAGCATCATGCGACGCTGCGCCCAGGCCTTCTCCAGGTCAGCACGCTCCTGGTCCAAGGCCTCCAGCTTCTGCTTGATCTCTGGACTGGCATAGTGTCCCCGAGCCAGCAGCTGCTGCCCAAACTGCTCAAAAGCTTGGAAGGTGCCAGCACGGGCGTCAATCTCCGTACGATGCTCCTGGAAGAAGGGAGGAGGGGGGAGAAAGAGTGAGACTGATGGAAGACTTGTCTCATCATTAATTAATAGAACTCCCAATATGTTCAAAGTTGGTGCACATCTGAGTTATGTGTTCTGCATATGTGCATAATCAGAATCGGGTTTATTTACTATGCAAGATTAACAAACATAGAGTTCACTGTGGCAGAAATGAGCAAACAAAAAAATGAATACAATGTAAAATACACTACAAATATGATACAAATAACAAATAATACAAATGATACACATAATACAAATTATACCAATAACATGGAAGTACAAATAACATGAGTACAGAGTGGAATAAGTACCTGGTGTCTCTCCAGCAAAGCCTCTGCCCCGGTTACATCCTTAGCCAGCTCCTCAGATGACACCAGGCCACGGATGCCATTGATCCAGGACATCAGGTCTCTGTTAACCAGAAAATATCCAGCAGTCTTTCTTTTGTCCTTCAGTCTTTCTTCTAATCCTTTCTCCATTCACTCCATCCTTACCTGAAGTCTGAGAGGAACCTCTGCAGGTCATGGGAGTTCCCCAGCTTGTCTTTACGCTGGTCAGCACGCCCCACCAGGCTACTCCACGCTGTGTTCAGCTCGGTACACTTCTCCTGGATGTCATCTACTGCCTCAGGGTGGGACTGGATCAAACGCTCCGCTGTTTCCCCCAGGGAGTTCACCTGGACAGGAGGTAGCGAGAAATCCCATTAGGCTATTTGTATTTGGAGATCTGGATGATGAACCAGATAAGTATTACCATCGTTTCTGTAAGAAACTGGTTTAATGGAAATGTTGGGTGTTTTGAGAGGGGATGTGTGTTTGTGAGAATGTGACAGGTCATGTTCCAGTTCACCTTATCTCCAAGGGCAGCCAGGTCTCTCTCGAAGCCCTCATGCTTGCGCTGCAGGGCCTGAACGCTAGCCAGATCATGGCCATAGTTGTCAGTGTTAAGAGCTTGGTTTTTCTCCTCAATCCACTCCTTGGTCTCATCCGCATCCCTTTTAAGAAACAGAGCGATTAATGAATTAACGTCTGAACATTTATGTATTGAGGGACAATCTTGGCTTGTTCCATTGTTCCAGTCCTTGAGTGGTGCTGGCCACTTGGAGTCAATAAGCCAACTCCTCATTGCCAAGAGTTCATGAAGAGTATTCAGACAGTGTGTGTTTGTGTGTGCATGCATCTGTGTTGGTACCTATGGAACCTCTGCACTTCATGAGCACTTCCAAGCATGTTGCTTCTGTCCTCAGCCAGCTGCTGCAAAGACCTCCAGCGATTGTTCAGCTCCTAGAACAAGCCAGCAAATGAAGAGTTTCAAACTAGAAGTGATGTACAGGACAGTTTGAGGAGAGGGCCTTCAAGAAATACAATTTGTATATGATATATTGAAATGGAAAGTGTAAAACAAGCAAATTCCATTAAATATTTGTATCTCTCATGAACTTATTAGAAGAATGTATGCATTACTATGTCTATAAAATTTAGATGTAGTGTTTTATCTTAATTACACAATCAATATAATAATTTCAACAATTTATAAATAAATAAAACATTAAAAGCAACTGTATTCCATTTAAAATAGAAGGGAAAATACAAACACAACATATTAATCATAATAATATATTCTTGAGTCTGTAGAATTCACAGTACTGGTTTGTTTAGTATTTGGTGAACTTGATAAAGAAACAGACACATTTGGGATGATGATGATGACACAAACTGAGAGGATCAAGTTCCAGGTAACAGGTGAGTCAGGCAGGAGGCTGGATGCATGCTTATGACAACACACAGGATGGACAGGGGGAACTAACTAACAAACAGGTACGGCAGCACGGTCTGGCTGAGGCTGCCACAACAGTCACCATGACAGGAAGGGGTTAGTCTCCCAAACAACACACAGATGCAGGGAACTGGTGGGTCAGAAGGGGGGGGGGGGAGGGTCTCTTAAATCTTACCTTAATTGTATTAAAGTTAGCAGTCGTTTGAACAGCCAACCGTACATTCTACGATCAAAAGGTGTAAAAAAAACGAAAGAAAACAAAAAAACAAAACAAATACAGAACAAAATGGAGAAGGAAGGGAGGAGTAGGTAGGGGACAAAAACAAAAAATCACAAGAGTCAAGACCGCAACCAGAGCGGAGCGTAAAGGGCTTCCCCCACGTCTTTACATTTCCCAGACAGTTAGCGGCACCATCACTCTGATTCAACACCACCAAGATGCAAAGAATGTCCATCATTATGCATGTAGTGGATCCTAACCCTTTAAACATACTAAAGAAAAGTGTCCACTTAAAAGATTTCTGTATAATGTGACATTTATAAGTTATGTGAAGATTGATGTTAATTGTTGTAATGATTATGATTAAGTGCACCCCTGAAATGCAGCCCCAGCATGCAAGGCCACCAAGATTGACAATATAGCACAAACATCTGTGTGCTATGGAATCTTCTGGATTCAAACCTTTGACACATCGACCAGACAAGAGGAAAACCAAGGCTGAATATGGACACATTACTGAAACTCCATATGACATGTTAATGTTATGAATATACCTTCCACGGAGAGGCGTTCTTGGAATCGGCTTCGTCCTGCGAGAATGAAAAGGGTTTAAGATTTAGCACGATTATATTGTGTTGTAAAAACAAAGACAACTCAACTACAACAACAACAACAACAACAACAAATACCCTTCAGCCCCTTTGTAAATTTACATTTATTCATTTAGCAGACGCTTTTATCCAAAGCGACTTACAGTAAGTACAGGGACATTCTCCCTGAGGCAAGTAGGGTGAAGTGCCTTGCCCAAGGACACAATGTCATATAGCCACAGCCGGGGATCGATCTCACAACCTTCCGATCATGAGGCCAACGCCTTAACCGTTGAGCCATCTGACATCTACTTTGTAGCGTAACACACAGCTTCCTTCTATCTGTTCATATGACACCAGTCTCTTTTGGTGACAACACACACACACACACACACACACACACAGGTAGTGTCATAACAAGGAGCTGCTAACAGGGACTCAAACAAACATGCACTAGTGAGGAGTTTTTCCTTACTTTGCCAGGAGCCGAGCCCAACATCTCTTGTTGCTGGAGAGAGATAGAAAAATGTCTTAGCATGTCAAATTCTTGTTCATCATTCATTCATTCATTAATTCATTCGTTCGTTAGTTAGATGAGATATTTGATCATGTATAGGGTGTAAAAGATGTAGAGTATACTTTTTAAAGGCATTTCTGAAAAGGGCATTTTCTACACCCATTTCTGCCAGTTGATATAACATTTAAACAACCCAATGTGTGGTATCCAGGTAGGAGTGTTACCTGAGCCTGCACCATGGGGGCCTCCTCTGCCATCAGGCCCTCAGACTCCAGTTCAGAGGCCACCTTGTTAATGTCGCGCAGGCGGGACTCGTTGGCCTTCAGATCCTAACGTCCAGGACGGAGGAACACAGTGGAAAGAGTCACAAACAGCTCTGCACCATCACTGACGGTTCAGGACAGGAACAACAGGAAATGGACTGTTCGAAATCCGTCTTTAAGCAGAGACTCTGAGGTTTAGACTGAGGGGAAAACGTGTGTTGTGTTACCTTCTGGAAGTCGTCAAACTTCTTCTGCAGCACCTCCACCTGTTCCAGGTCGGAGCCCACTTCTTCGTTGGTGAGGGCTCCCTCCTTCTCGTTGATCCACTGCTGCAGCTCGTTGGCCTCGCGGAACAGCATGAACTTCTTACAGCTCTTCTCCAGCATGTCCTTGCGCTTGGCCCCCAGCTCCATGAGAGTGCCGTACCTGAGGGAGGGACGACAGAGCAGCTGCTGTTAACATCCCTCGTTTGAATGCAACATGGGGGGGGGGGGGGGGGGGAACTATTACAATGCCAGAATATGGTTGATGCAGGACTTGCAGGAGGTACCACTGGAATGGCCGAAGGCTGGATAACAATAGCATCAGTTTTTGGCAAAATAATTTGGCGCAACTCAATTCCATGCATTGTAACATCAACCTACACCACAATGGCAACTCAAACCATCCAACCACAGAAGAAGCATTTGCACAGGCGCGGAAGGGAAACAACGCTTCTATCCCACCACGGAATAGAAGAGACGACCAATGACATGAGAGAGGAGCCGCGAAGTCACAAAGGACAACAGGAGGAGGGGGCGCTGTGATGAAGGGGGTCATGGGTGGCACTCTCTCAGGGTGACGCGCTGCTTCACAATCACAACATGGAGAGAGAGAGAGGGGGGGCCGTCCTACTCACAGTTCCTCCACCTGCTTCATGCGTACAGACACACTGCACGTCTCCTTGGTAACCAGCCTGCACAGTGGCAGGGAGTAAGAGATCACACAGTGACACACGCAGGTGTTAGTAGTTAAAGAGACAGAGCAGAAAAGGGGGGAAGGCCATTAGTGACAGAAGAGAACTGTGCGAGGTCTTTGATTAGAAGAATTAGTCAGAGCAGACACTCGCTTTAAGGAGACTCAGGTTCAGAGTGTGTCAGGTTTCTTTTCTTACTGGTTTTCGATCTGATCCTGCCGCAGAGCGATGCTGCCCTGCTCGTCCAGAAGGTTCTCCCTGGAGGAGGACTGGGTGGGGTCCAGCTTCTTGACGTAGGCAGCAGGGACAAAGCCCTGGCGGTCGTTGACCTCCACCTTCCACCAGTCCTATAAAAAAAAAAAAGAAACAGAAAGAAAATACATTATATTTACATTTAAGTTCTTTATCAGACGCTCTTATCCAGAGCGACGTTCCCCCTGAGGCCAATATAGTGAAGTGCCTATATTTGTCATCTGGAATGGCCGGGAATCGAACAAGCAACATTCTGAATACTATCCCAATTCCCTAACCGCTCAGCCACCTCACTCCCATAAAATACAACTGAAACAAACTACTATAAAAGGGCAGGAATCATAGTGCGCCTGTGTGCTTATGGTTAGATTATATGTCACTTTATGGCTCAGGACCCAAGAAGCTGTAGTGTTGAGAGCGAAGGCGTTAGTCTGTGAAGTTAGCCCTACCTTGTTGGTGCTGTTGAGCAGAGTGAGGATGTCTCCCTTCTTCATGGTGACCTCTCGAGGACTCTTCTCCTGGTAGTCGTACAGAGCCAGAACCAGCTCCTTCCCCGTCTCATCGTCAGTAGGAGCCACTTGTTGCTGCACATTAGAACGATGCAAAAACCAGTCACATAACAGGCAGAACAAAAGTATTACTAATCACATATGAAAACGTGTGTTAAGTCTAATGACGAATGGCAATCCAAAAATGTACACAGCACATTCTTCGTTACAGACTCGCCACTCATATCTGACTTTGATCCCTATGGTGATAATGGTGTCTTGAGATATTGTGAAAGTGAAGTGTGGCTTAGAAGCCTTGGGTCCTTCATGGTATTAGATGAATGGTATTGGATAAAGGCGTCTGCTATATGAATACATGTAAATTAAGCGGAAATATTTCTGGTAAGATTATAGATCAGTGCAGAAGTTAGGGTTAAACTGAACGATCAGACAGTGTTTTTACCCTGCAGGACTGAGCCTGTTCCTTCAGTCCCTGGATGCTGCTGCCGTACGCACTCAGGTCAGACATCAGAGCCTCGTGTTTCTTCAGCAAGGCCTGGAGGGACAAACACATCAGACGCTCTTCAGAACAGGCATCCTAAATGACTCAGCGATCCACAGCATGTCGACACGTTCTCTCCTCACCTCAGCAGAGTCCTCATCCTTGCCGTAGTCAGGGCTTCCCACGATAGGCTCCTTCTCTCTCATCCAGGACTCGGCCTCGTTGGCGTCGGCAAAGTACTGCTGGGCCTGCAGGGAGTCTTCCAGGTCCTGCCTGCGCTGGAATGCCTTGCCTTTAAGGGTTTCCCACCGCCCGTTCAGCTCCCCTAACTTGACCTTGACCTCTTCTCCAGCAAAGTGACCTGGGGACACCAGAGAAATGTGTGAGTACGAAACTGTGTTTGTTTACTATCTATTCCTTAAATACATCTTTGAAACACTTCTTCTTTGATGTGGTGTGGATAATAGATATACAGAGTGTGTGAGATGCTGACCTTCCTCCACCATGGCTTCTGCCTTCTGGGTGACTGCCTTGATGCGGGGCTCGTGGCCGGATATCTCAGCCTGGAGGGCCTGGTGCTTCTTCAACAGGTTCTGGACACCAATCAGATCTTTGCCTGGGACAGAGAAAGGTACAGATTGTTTTAAATACATTATATGGATACTCATTAGTAGATGGACTTCATTCTCTTCAGCAAATAACAGCAGTGAAGGCAATCTTGAACCATTATACAGGTAACCCATCTACAGTTAAAGAAAATTCTAAATAGTTCTACAAGCTTCAAATTGTTTGTTTCAAAATGGTCTAAATAACTCTCATATGACTGTTTCCTTTATATTAGCAAAGCTCCATCCCAGCTCCAAGGCCGTTGCCACGCTCAACCCTCCTCAAACACACCTCTGTTGGTGGAGGCAGCGATGGGCTCCTTCTCCCTGATCCAGGTCTCCTCGTCCTCCACATCCCTGAAGAGCTGCTGCAGACGCAGGGAGTCGGACAGCTTCTGCTTGCGGGCGGCCATGGGCTCGCGCAGGGCCTCGTAGCGCACCACCAGGGCCTCCTGCTTCTTGCGGATGTTATCGGCGTCGAAGTGCCCCGCCTCTTGGAACTGACGTGCCTGGATGGTGATGCCGTCGATACGGTCCTAGAAACACAGAGGATATCGTTTGACCATCACCATTTCACCATCTTGAGGTGGTGCAAGTGCTACAGTTTAGACTAGAGGTAGTCTATATATATTAAACTTTTTGGAAGATGGTGAAGCCAGTCAATGTAGTTTTTTGGGGCCAAACTTCTGAAAAGCAGATTTAATGAGATTGAGCCGTTTGTCACATGTTCATCAGTTGCCGATGGTTTTACCTGGTGTGCAGCCACATCAGCCTCCAGCAGGGCGTGCTTCTTCTGCAGGTTCTGGACGCTGGTGAGGTCCTTGCCATAGTCATCGGAGGCCAGGTGACCCTCCACCTCGTACAGCCACAGCTCGATGTCCTCCACATTCCTGTTGAACTGCTGCTGCTGGTTGGCCTCACGCAGCTTGATGCCTGGGAGGAACGATGAGGCCCAAAAAGAGGAATGATGACCTTTAGAATGCAGTTTCTACATCCAAAGACCAACTAGGAACACATGAAATGCAGATAGACTTTTTAACAGGTGAAAAACCTTGTCACCTTTTAGCTCGGTAGCTTCCAGAAGCTTCTTCCACTGGGAGCTGACCTCCTCCATGCGGGCAGACACCTCATCTGAGGCGTAGTGTTTCCCATCCAGCAGCTCCTGGCCTGACTTCTGCAGGGCGTCGATGCGGCTCTGGTTAGCAGAGAGCTCGGCCTCAAACGCTTGGTGCTTCTGAACCTTCCCCTGCAGGTTGGAGGGGTCCTGAAATGGAGACGAGAAACGATAAGGACAAGAACCATAGAACAGGAAAATGGCTGCAAAATACAGACGAATGTAGGAAGAACTTGACTGTATTTTATTGACATAAATTGAGAGTCAAGCAACAGATAAAGTGCAGGTCTATATGAAGACTGTTTGTTCTTGGCAATAATGCTATTCTAATACACCCTTTTTCATCGGAGTCTAGACACGATTCAAGGCTAAATAACTTTGAGGTTGAATGTGACCTTGTATGCCTCGTCTGTGGCGGTCTTCATCTTCTCGTTGATCCAGCTCTTCAGCTCGTCAGAGTCCCGGAAGAACTGCTGCAGGTGGAAAGAGTCCTCCAGGGCGGCGCGGCGGGACTGGGCACACTCATGAAGGGTGTTCCTGCGACTCAACAGCTGCAGAGGAAGAACAGGAGGACGTCGATCTACCAACTGTAAATATTCTTTCATCTGGTTCATTCATTGCCAGTTTCCGGTCCTCCATACTCACAGCGTCCCTGCGAGTGGCCACGTCCTCCTTGGCATAGTGATTGTTCTGGATCAACTTGGTGGCAAATTCATCCAAAGCCTAAATTAAAAGGACAGGTATAAGTAAATGATATGAGCATTAATGATTCATTGAAGAGAAGTGGTGACAGTATAGCGATAGAGAAACTCCTAAATGTGGACTCTGTATCAGTCCAATCCAAGAGCTTGTACATGTTTCCCACAACCCTCTACAGTATAGCAGGTACTCACAGTGATCTTCTCCTCCTGGGCGCTGAGGGACTTCTCAAAGTCCTCGTGTTTCTTCAGGAGGGCCTCCACACTGTCCAGGGAGTCTCCCAGATCCTCGTTCAGGAGGAACGCCTTCAACCACAACATGAACGTTGACATTTCATGACAAGTTGTGAGCAGTATTTAAGCACTTCAAATGTCAAACGTAATTATCTTAACAAGGACCCTAAAGCTGTGTGCATGGACATGTGTGTGTGTGTGTGTGTATGTGGTGCGTGTATGTGGTGTGTATGTGTGTGTGTGGTGTGTGTGTGTGTATGTGTGTGTGTGTGTGGTGTATGTGTGTGATGGGCGTACCTCCTGCTTGCTCATCCAGTTGTCCACCTGCTCTGTGTCCCTGTAGAAGAGCTGCAGGTCCATGCACTGTTCATACTGCTGTCTGCGCAGCTCCCACAGCTCCAGCAGGGACTCCTTCTCCTCAGTCAACACCCCGAGCTGCGCACACGCGCATACGCACACACACATTAAAGACGATACGGACACTCCTGACAACAAACGCTTCCTAGTTCAAAGTACGTATAAATAAAGGCCCAGGTAAGATAGACAAAAGGAAGGAACAACTATAGACATGTCGGGGAAAATGTTTGATTTGTAGAGCTGGGATTAAAAACTGGCATGGCAGGATGTTACCTTCTCCTTCACCTCATCTGAGGCATAGTGTCCGGTGTTCAGCAGAGCCTGACCGGCCTCATCTGTGGATTTGAAGCTGTCCTCATGGGCATCGATCTCCCCCTAGTCAGTCAACACAGTGTATTCATTAACAACCACATTTCTGGAGTTATAAAGAAGGAACATTTGAATATCTCTGTAGATATTTTTTGGAACATTGCCATCTCTATGGTTTGCCTAAATTAGGCTTTTGTTAAATAAACCTAAAATACATACAAAAGCTGGAAGACTGAAACTCAAGAGTATTGACTTCCCTCGAAATCGGTCCCTTTTCATAATTTCCCTTTATAAAAGGACACTGCATTTGTGACTGGATACCAGCCTAGATCACCTTGTGTTCCTGGTGGCGGTCGAGGAGGGCCTCAGCTCCAGCCACATCATTGGCCAGCTCATCAGCGTTGATCAGAGCCTTCATCTCTGTCACCCAGCTGGTCAGGTCACGGAAGTCAGCTGTGTAGCGCTGTAGCCTGCAGGGGAGAGAGAGCGTCACTCTGACTATCAGTCACCAGTCAAGAGGGCCATGATCATTTACTAAGTAAAACCCAAAGCCCAACTACCTGAGACATAACAGTCCAGTTGCATTACCCTCATAGACCACTAGTGGGCTGGTGCCCACAGATTGCAAATCAACTGTTAACACTACCTCAAGAAAGGTCCACAGGTGGCTCAGACCCAGGGACAGAGCAGCTCAGACCCAGGGACAGAGCAGCTCAGACCCAGGGACAGAGCAGCTCAGACCCAGGGACAGAGCAGCTCAGACCCAGGGACAGAGCAGCTCAGACCCAGGGACAGAGCAGCTCAGACCCAGGGACAGAGCAGCTCAGACCCAGGGACAGAGCAGCTCAGACCCAGGGACAGAGCAGCTCAGACCCAGGGACAGAGCAGCTCAGACCCAGGGACAGAGCAGCTCAGACCCAGGGACAGAGCAGCTCAGACCCAGGGACAGAGCAGCTCAGACCCAGGGACAGAGCAGCTCAGACCCAGGGACAGAGCAGCTCAGACCCAGGGACAGAGCAGCTCAGACCCAGGGACAGAGCAGCTCAGACCCAGGGACAGAGCAGCTCAGACCCAGGGACAGAGCAGCTCAGACCCAGGGACAGAGCAGCTCAGACCCAGGGACAGAGCAGCTCAGACCCAGGGACAGAGCAGCTCAGAGCCAGTCACACGAACGTCCCACCAGATCACCTATAGGAGTCGTTGAGGTGGGCATGGCGCTCAGCAGCCAGGGTGCGGATCTGCTCCCAGTTGGTGATGAGCTCGTCCCTCTTCAGGTGGATCTGAGCAGCGTTCTGCGGGTGAGTCTGCTGCAGACGCTCTGCTTCTCCTCCCAGAGTGTTCACCTAGGGACATCAGGAGGACAGGAGAGGACATCAGGAGGACAAGAGAGGACATCAGGAGGACAGGAGAGGACATCAGGAGGACAGGAGAGGACATCAGGAGGACAGGAGAGGACATCAGGAGGACAGGAGAGGACATCAGAAGGACAGGAGAGGACAGGAGAGGACATCAGGAGGACAGGAGAGGACATCAGGAGGACAGGAGAGGACATCAGGAGGACAGGAGAGGACATCAAGAGGACAGGAGGTAGCTGCCATTGCTACATTTGACTGAGTGAAAGATATAAGTGCAGTTTGGGACGCTGTTTGAAGACCCAACACTGTGGAGGGTGTATAAAGACCCAACACTGTGGAGGGTGTATGAAGACCCAACACTGTGGAGGGTGTATGAAGACCCAACACTGTTGAGGGTGTATGAAGACCCAACACTGTGGAGGGTGCATGGGCCCCAGCACGCACCTTGTCCTCCAGGGCAGCAAGGTCTCTCTCCAGACCCTCGTGCTTGCGTAGGAGGGCCTGGACGCTAGCCAAGTCACGCCCAAAGTCATCAGATGCCATGAGTTGCTCTTTTTCCTTAATCCAGCTGATGGTCTCATCCACATCCCTGAGAGATAAAACGCAATGACTAGCTGTTCACAGCTTTTTACAGAGACAATCTGGCAGTCTATCGTATCTAGCTGGTACATCAATATCGCTGCAAGTGTTTCATCCGGAACGTACCTGTTGAAGCGCTGCACCTCAGCAGCACCAAACAGCCTGCCCTGCCTCTGCTGGGCCAGGCCCTTGAGCCTCTGCCAGGCTGCGTTGACCTCATCCTGCTTCCTGACAATCAGCTCAGCCTCGGGGTGGGACTCCTGGGTGAGTTTGGCCGCCAGCTGGTTAACCTCGTTCACCCTCTCCTCGTGGGCCGCTAGGTCGGTCTGGAACTCCTCAAACTTCTTCTGGAGCACCTCCACATGCTCCAGGTCTTGGCCCAACTCCTCGGAGGTGGCGATGGCCTCCTGGATAGACGCAAGTGTAACAATGTCAACACAACGGCACGCAACAAAACTGCCGTGTCAGGACTCAAAACTCAAACAGTCATTTGGATCACCAAAACACAGAGGTTCATTCAGAAATGAGTGGCGTCTTGAATGATCCAGACCTTGTCACTGATCCAGTCCAGGGCATCCTCACACTCCCGCAGGTACTGAACCAGCTTCTGGGCCTGCAGCAGACGCACTCCCTTCTCCTTGGTCTTCTGCAGAAGCAGGTCCCACAGACGGTGAAGCTCTTCCAGACGAGTCTGAACAGTGGACAGAACACAGCAGGGTCACTAAGAAGGACAGGACACAGCAGGGTCACTAAGAAGGACAGGGACAGCTGGGCACAGAGGGATAGACACGGGGTTCAAAAAAAGGTTCAACACTGTGATCAAAAGGTATGTGTGGAGGTAAAGAGGAAGGAGAGAAAAGCCAAAGTCAGAGCGAATGACAGATAAACTTCAAACCCCACGACTGAAACGCCTCATTTAGAAGCCACCACTGGTTTAAGGATGAATATTAAGGAATGATGGACCTTCACGTATGTCCACTTCTTTAAAAACGTAAAGATCACCAAGAAAAAAATATGCAGCTTTACAGCAAGCTTTAAGCAAACACTAACATTGAGTCTTTAACAATACAGGATTAATGGATCATCAATTGATGAGAAAGTAATAAAAAAAACACAACTGGTCGATCATACCTTGTAAGACACTCATCTGGTCTTATCTGTAAATATCTCTTAAAACACAGCAAACAGGATGATGACTAAAGTATCCAAACAGAAGGAGGAGACCAAGGTCCAGCACTTCACAGCACCCAGTTACCTACTTGTATATACTCAGCCATATTGAAACTTTTGACTATGGGTCTCTGTTGAGTCCTGTACGGCGTGTAGGACTGAACCAGACATGAGGGATTTCAAAACAGAGTATGGAGACAGAGACTGCTGCATGGGTTGATAACCAAGCACTCTTTCATGCAGTGTAATCTTTACTCAAAAGTGTCCCAATCCTCAAACGGCTTCCTTTTTCTGTCTCCTTTCAGTCATGACCACTGATAGGTAACCATTTTGTTTTGTCATCCATCAATATCAAGTGCTGGGGAAAAGTGACAGAGATGCCATTTAACACTTGGGACACTAAATGTGGTGTTCCAGTCACCGTCACATCCTTCCATACAGTGGTGAGGAAGGATGGGAGTGTGTGTGTGTGTGTGCGACGTGAGTCTGTGTCTTACACGTATGGTCTCAGAGGCAAAGTGGCCCTCAGTAATCATGAGGTTGCCAGTGTCGTCCAGTTTGATGATGGCTCCAGCGTTGGCCTGAACTTCTGCCTCGAACGCCTGGTGTTTCTGAAGCTTGCCCTGGAGAGAGAAGGAGCGCAACACCTTCAGTATCCTGCTCATACAGGACGCACTACCAGTCAAGTCGAACAGAAACCCAACACCAAACATTATATGACAGTCATTTCAACACAAGGTTTACAGTCATGCTGCTTGTTAAAGACATGTATTTCAGCAAAAGTTTACAATTCAATTGAACCTTGTCCCTTGTATATATTAATGCTCTTAACTAAACTAAGGCTGACATTTCAAGCCACACTATTCCTTTGGATATGCACAATGCCTGGCTAGGATGAGTTGACAGTCCATCTGGTGTGGTGATGCATTACTCAGCTTCCCTGCTGTTTCAGTGGATGGGCAGGCCTCTACACATCAAGCACTTTCACTTTGTTACTAAGTAACTTAAGAGCTAACCCACACACTGCATATCCGGTGAAAGTCTTTAGATCAGCCTTTTTGAGGCAGAATTAAGATTAACAGAACAATATTTGGCACAAACTGCAATCCTCATCACCGAGGCACTGAAAGTAAACACAAATAAAAGCTCTTCTTCTGGGATCTGGTTTTCCTAAGTGTCACAGCCGTACCTGCAGGTTAGTGGGGTCCTTGTAGTTCTCATCCGAAGCGATCTGCAGTTTCTCCTGGATCCATTTCTCCAGCTCGTCTGCATCCCGACGGAAGAACTGGAAGCGGTACGAGTCTTCCAGTTTCTGCCGGCGCACCATCGACAGTTCCTTGAAGCGTCGGTAGCGGTCCAGCACCTGCTGCCGACGCTCCTGGATGTCGTCAGCCGACTCCAGTACTTTAACCCCACTGGTGTCCATTCTCTTAACACACAGAAACACACAAAGAGGTGGAATACGGAGTGAGATTCCGGAACATTAATGTCATCAATACAGCAGCAAGTTCCTCCAGAAGAAGAAGAAGAAGAAAGCATGCAAGACAACTCCAGTGGAGAATCTGGCAGTAATCTTGATTGACAGTCTTCCTGTCCATTATGGCAGCTCCCATTTGAACTTCCTCATGCAGAGAACCCTCACAGCCAAGGCTGCCATGGCGACACCAGAATGTCCTGAAGAATTCCTTCTTGGCCTTTTAAAATTAGCCCTACACCCTACTGCTATCCGCTTAGTTCAAATAGCACACTGGTAGATTTGACAACCCTTCCACGTTCATAAAGAAGAACTATTTAAATACAGTGATCGTGTTATGGATCATTTACTCACCACTGAAAATGAATGATCTTAAACCAAGTCAGACGCTGGACTTCAACAAAGAAAAAGAAGAGGAGGATATCTAACTGTCTTGACAGAAAACTATTTGCCGTGGCCGGTTCTAGTATCTCCCTGTGAGGCGAGCAGCTGTAACGAGAGCGATGTGATGTGGGGTGTGGTGTGGTGGGGTGGGCCCAAATTCCACAGAGCTGTGAACAAACAGCCCCCAAGCTTCACATCACAATGGGACTGCTGCAGTCAGCCCCCCGTCCTAAACCCATCCTGTGCCCCGAGTCACATTCTGTTCAAGTGAATAGGCATACACACATCCGCACACACACACACACACACACGCTGCCACACAACCAGTTACCCAGGTGTAAAGTAAAGGAAATGATCAATCATCAATGAAAAACATCTATTAAAATCATACAAGAGAGTCCCTCATAAATATGCCTTACGGGATAAAGAATGAAATTGGAAAAGCCTGATCATGCAGACTACACTGCACTGCATTGAGAACAGAATCCAGTGACTGAGTGGCAATTGTATTTCAGCGGAAAAGAACGTTGATATTCTTAACCAACTCAAGGTCAATGGCCTCATGTGGGTATGAGATAGTAGGCCAGAAAGAAATGAAAGCAGGCCAGCTCTGGAGGCGATGCACCATGTGGGAATGGAAAAAAGACTCCTATGTTAAGAGTCAGAACAGAGAAAACTGGAAAGATGGGAGTGAGAATCCAAGAACACTGATATTTTGGGGGGGGGATGTGTTAAGTAAGGGACATGGTGAAATATCATCTGTATCTACAGTCAAATGAGTCAAGTCAAGGGTGTCACTGTCTACTGAAGACCGAACAAACAGTATCCTGGAATCATGGGTATTTTCTGTGGCATGTGACAAACTAGACCAGCCATCTACTGTAAATGTTTGAACTACTGACTGGACTTTAAAAGAGAAAAAAAATTAAGGGGGGGGGGGGACTAAGGATTACCACTCTGCACTGCCCCATTTCTGTAAAGGACAACTGGCTCTGGCCAGCTGATGGTCATGTATCCCCTCCCCCAGCCCAGCCCATCCCCCCACCACTGGGCACAACTCGCAGGGCTTTAAATCAGCCATGGATTTAGGGCCATGTACTAACCCGATTTTTGCCTGTGATGGATGGAGACGATCACATGACTGACCGCACAGACAGTTACGTGGATAAACAATGTTATGACTATAGCGAGACCACCTTTCTACAGTGGTATCTTTTCGCATATTGGGGATGATGTCATTGCCGAGAATGACACAGCACATTTTACAGAGAGGTGCGACATTCACTCCACAGTGAGAATAGGAACAGGTCCGTGGAATCCAATACAAGGGTTAACAAACTGTACATGAAGGAATTCATAGTCAGGTAACGACAGAAGAGGCCACTTTGAACTAGAAAGTGTCTTTATTCACATGGAAGCCTAAAGAACAGCACATCTGATTCTGCACCTGCAGATAGCTCAACATTCTGCTTCTGTTAATGGCTGATAACACCAACTCATCCTCCATTTCACTGCTGTTTTCTCCCCCGGCTGATTCTCTTGTACACTCCCACACATTACGATGCTGAAAAGCATAGTTGACCACTCTAAGCGCACTCTCAGTACAAGGTAGCAAAGTCCCAAAGCAGACTCCAATGTCATGACATCCGCAAGTCAAATCCTAACCATCTGGCTTTTATAAGTAACCCCAGCATTGTTATACTAGAACTAGAGTTTAGGAGATTCTCGAATGTGCTGAAATGAAAGCAAGTCTGCCATGTGATTCTATTACATTCAGTCATTTAGCAGGCGCTCTTATCCAGAGCGACTTACAGCAAGTATAGGGACATTCCCCCCGCTGAGGCAAAGCAGGGTAAAGTGCCTTGCCCAAAAACACAACGTCATGTTGGCATGGCCAGGATTTGAACTCACGAGACTCTTCTGATTACTAGCCCGATTCCCTCACCACTCAGCCACCTGACTCTGTTCCATCTATTCCCAGTTCCTCAACACAATCAGGTCTGTCAAGTTAAAGAGGTGCCACTGATTCCATTTGTGAAAGACAGACATATTTATAGAGACCCTGTGAGGCGCCAGGCTCTGCAGCATAAGTGGGTGGAGTGAGGCTTGAGCTATTGATTCATTCCATTGGAACTACTGCCTACGCATTGCCTTTACTATCTGAATAATTCAGAAGCCACAATAGGACAAAGCTGCCTCCCTTTAACCAGACTAATATCCTACTCAGTATATTTAGGGTGTAGGTGGGATAGTGCAAAGGAAACAAAGGAATTAAAATAAGGAAGAGAGCTCTAAGTATGGCCTTGACATGACGCTGCCCCCAAAAGGGAGGCGAGAGAGAGGGAGGCCAGAGAGAGGCCAGAGAGAGGGAGGCCAGAGAGAGGGAGGGGAAACAGATGAGGTCATGTAATGAGAGGCCCATCCTGGATTCCAAGTTCAACTTCCGGACACCACTGTGATGATGCAATACTGGGAGGATAACATTCCAACGGGAACATACAGGAAACCAGAGGGCGGAACCTTATTGTTTCCCAAATGTTAGCTGAAACTGAAGTCACTTAAAAGATCCAAACAGACCCATCTTAGGGTCTGACAGCAGTCACAGTACAATACAAACCCATAGCATGGCTTGAAGGAAAATCAAGCTTCCTGAGAAATGTGTAGCAGTGCAGTGTTAGTCCTTATTGAACAAACCAAACTCAGGCCTCTTACAGTGTGCTCACACTGGTACTTCAGTTCTCTTGAGTGGGGGGCAAAAATTTAAGCAATTTAGTCCTGATTCTGTTCATCATTCACACTGGTATTTAGAACAGTGAACCTAAAACAAAAGGCACAAGGATAACAGACACAAGGCTTCAGGCGTTCAGATGTCTTTGGTCCATGTTGTGTTCATATCAGTTCAACTGCACCAGTTTACTTGGAAGCGGAACAAGACCCACTATTCAGGTGCTTTCAGTCCCCTTGATTGGTGCAGACCAAAGTTGAACTGTAAAAGCTGTCCAATCAGGTTTCTACTTATGCCTTATGTTGGAATTCTGTATAAATAACTCCATGGCCCCATGCGCAACCAAAGAATGCACTCAGACTGATCAATCTAAATTCAATTAGAGAGCTGAATAGGATGAAGTGTGACAACACCCTTAAAGTATGGTACACTTTAGGCCAAGGACTACACAAACTGGAGGGGAAATACAGATATGCAAAGAGAAAAACACACATACACAACATGCAGTAAACAAGCCTGACTATGATTCCTTTACCACGGCAGCTCAACCCTATAAAATTAACCTTTCAGTCTCAAAAGCATAAGACAATAATCTCAAATAATACACTTGCGCTTTAATCAGCCTAGATCCATTCTTATTAATGTATACATTTAGTCATTTAGCAGACGCTCTTATCCAGAGCGATTTACAGCAAGTACAGGGACATTCCCCCTGAGGCAAGGAGGGTGAAGTGCCTTGCCCGAATACACAAAGTCATGATGACACAGCCAGGGTTCGAACCAGGGACCTTCTGATTACTATCCCAACACCCTAACCAACTGCACTCATGCAAATCCATAGAAATATATTGCCATGTAATCCAAATAAAAAACGGAGTAAGGCTAGAATTACATTCAAGTTGCACATTTACTCCCAAGTCTGCCATTATGAATCCACTAGTTACACATAACATAGCTAGGCAAGAAATAAAGACACATTTTAGACAAATCTTGTGTCTCAAAGCCTAAAGAAAAACAGACCACACCAACACTTATAGATATTCTACTGTTCTTCTGCCTTGTATAATCAGTACCTGTGTTGATATGGACACAGCCAGTGTGAAGAGTCTAGCCTCCAAAACCCAGTCTTCACTAAGGCAAAGGGAGACTAAAACAACATCATTGCTTCCCGTCCTCTGTCCTCTGTAGCACTAAACAGACGCATTGCCCCTGCAGTACTTAGGCAGTGTGGGTAGAAAGCCAAGACTCAGCCCTGCCTGTGCGTTTCCATCTCTCCCCCCTTTTCATCCTTTCCCTACTCAGCAAAACAACATCATTCATCCTGCTGTGAAGCACTTTACTCTCTTGCTATCAGCATTCCAGGATCTTCCATGCATTAGTCTGTCTAGATCAACCTACAGCATCATAGGCTACACCTATAGAAACACCTAGAAACTCACACACAGAAAACACACAGCAATGACACACAGTTTTTTTTACCTTCAGTTTGGGTTTAACAAACTTGGACATGGTGTCCTTTGGTGGCTGGCAACAGGGCACAACGATGAACACAAAAATCAATAAGAATTTAATCAAGCTAAATGAAGGAACGTATTGGAATACACATAGATGACTATGAAGGGTCATTAAGAATGATTCATACTAAAATTAAGTCATGCATTTACATAAACTTTCATTCCAACTAACAACAGTGTGCAACATAATCAACTCAATACACTTATTTAGGTAAGTGAAGTGATCCACTTGCTCAGAGCTCTGCATATTGGAACACCCTCTCACTAATCTAGTCACAGGCAAGAGGAGAAAGGTAGCACTAGATCCTGTTACAAATGAATGCAGCCAGATACCTGATATTCTGGCAATTGTTAAATTGCTAGAGAACAAGGCCAATCGAAGACATAACATGTGCAAATCAAGCATGATGTCCAAATGAATTGAGACCATTACTGAGCCCCACACCAAAGGAATACAAAGGATCATAAAGGTATTTGATGTTGTACCAACAGAGGGGTACACCATTCAAAAACAAGAGGAAAACATCCTTTAGTTTAGGAGCAGGGTTAGGATGTCCATCCATCCATTTAGATAAATGAACAGTTGGCACTTCAGCCATGCTGTCTCATTGGACAAGGAAGTGATGTCATCAGTGCATGTTAATGCGATCAACAAATAGAGTAATTCAGTGTAAAACATATTTCCTTGGTAGCAGATGAACAAACACAAAATTTTAAGTATGTAAACCTTTACTTTTACATAGCTGAAAAGGAAATTAGCACTAATGTATCCTTAGGGACCAGCAGAGTGGCAGTCAGGTCTATCACAGGCTTCTGCTGGATGACAGAGCCTCCTGGATTGTTTTATTTGACAGGGGACGGTCATCTTCCTAACCATTAAATGATGCCACTCTTCCAAAATTGATTATTGACCATTAAAAGATGCAAGACTTTGTGAGATCAAATGAACAGTGATCATCAAATTGGTGTGACCTATTAGTCTCTCATATAAACCACAACTGACTTAAACGGTTTACACAGGATGCAAAGCCCTCCTGGTCCCATCTGTGACCGTCGAATGTAGACTGAATACAAAACTGATTTTCTACCGTTAAGCACTAAAGTGACCTAGTATTATACCACTGCCCGTTAAAAACAGAAAGAAGCAACGTATTGAGACTCACATTTCTAGATTAGGCAACACCTCCATTAACACAATTTGATTGAAAACCCATGTTTATGGTAATTATCAGACGTTTTTATGTATTTCACTCCAAGAAAGTATGATGATAATTTGCGCTATGTCATCCATGTAGGCGTTGGTCAGATAACAGCTGGAGCCATTAGAGCCGCAGCCAAACTGTCCTGGGCGGGTCCGTCTACTAAGGCCGACAGAAACTCCGCTGTTTAGCGTCGATATAATGCATATTTTCCATTGAAATAAAAGCTGTTACAATTCTGCATTTTAGTGTATGCAAATAATCATTTTGATAACATTACACAGAAAACCCCCTCTTCCATTATGCATGTTGCTACTTACGTGTGAGCTCGTGCTACTTATCAGTGTGTGCGCGAGCGAAGGTCGGCTCGCAACCTTATGTTGCTTATTCTGCCAACATTGCTCCCCATATCGGTCATGGTTATGCAAATAAAGTTCCAATAAGGGACATTGTGATGTGATATATGCTGAGAAAACACATTAGCTTTCGTTAAGCAGCATCAACTAAATAATTGTGTTTAACTGTATGGCTGGCGAAGGAATAAGGTTGGAACCGAGTTATAGCGAGCTAATGCTAGTTAGCATTTTCAACATACTTTTCATCGAAGGGCCAACAAAGGCACAACATTACAGTTTAATGAATCAAATTGGTCGAATCTGTGATAAATATGCATCGTTCTACTAGAAGTCAGGCCTACCTTTGCAATAAACGTGAGAGGTTCTGAAGGACTGGATCGAAGAATCTGGCAACAGTCAGTCTGGATGTCGGATCCAAACGGTGGAGATGATGAAGACTGCAATGACGACAAACACCGCAGAGAGAACAGACACTGTTTGTAGATAGCAGTCTACTTAGTTACCATGCCGAGCAGCCATTAGAGGTCGTGGTTTCCCCTGATGCTGCACACACACACCAAACTCTCAAATGATTTGGTTAACCACAATGTCACCCACACACTAAGAGGAGGCTGGGATTATCTGGTACCAAATGTGTTCTCAAGCCAGTCACAACTTTGGATAAAGTGTGATAAGACCAAAAACTATAATACAAGCATCTCGATGGGGCATGTATCAGAAAAATGGCAACACATCCATGTGGTCTAATTCCCAAACAGCGCCTCAGCTTCTGATAAGGTCCAAACTACTATAAAGGCTTATCGCCTCTTGACTAAAAGTAACCTATCGCTCACTATGTATAATTGCTTTCAGTAATATAGGCTTCTGCAGCTTTATTTAGGTTATTTATTCATTTTTTAGGTTGCATTTATATATACATGCATTTTGACAGTCAAGTTTCTGAACCTCCAAAAAAAAAACATTAAGACCCGCCCAGCCTCACCTGGAGGATCCAGACAGGTGGATTCTGATAGTTACCAGATCGTTTGGGGGAGAAAAGGACCATCTGCATTGTGTTTGGCCTTTTTCTATACAAGCTACAAGGTGCTTCCGGACGGCGGGTCAGTGTTTTGGAAACCCTTTTGAAAGTGGGTCATTTTGATAAGGTAGGTTTAATATTCCAGGTAAGCACTGTGAAATTGTTATTGGTGGGCAGCATGGGTTAGTAGGTATTTCTCTACGTTCTGTAGTAGGCTAGCCTTTGAACGCATACAAAAGGCTGACTTTATAAACGTACCTTACAAAAAATGGTTGTATTAACGGGATTCGATTCACCCCTTACTGGAAAGTAGCCCATGTGTCATTGGGAATTCTGGGTTTGTTTCCTTTGCACTATCATAGTAGTGGCACAATGTCATCGTGGGGGTTAGCCGGTCAAGTTCTTCCACACTGTCAGCTGTTGATATTTCAAGGCCTTTGTCTTTTCAAATGCAGTGTAACTTGGATTCTTCTCCCATGGTGTTGACAAGGGATGATCTGGCTTTGCATCTTGTTCTTCTCATGGAATCATCCCATTGTTCCTTGGCAGAACACTTGCATGGAAGGCCTCGTTGATGGAGACATCTTGGACCCTGAATTTCAGCAGCGTCTTGAAGATGCTCGCATCGCGCTCAGACAGGAGATCCAGCGTGAGCTGAAGATCAAGGAAGCAGCTGAGAGGCTTCGACGGGCTGTCACTAACCGTAAGAGTGCTGCTGAGGTAGAAGGCCAGCTGAGAGCATCCAGCCGCAAGTTGGAGCACTTACACTGGGAGCTGCAAGAACTAACCGCTCGTGCCATGGCCACTGAAAAGGACAGACATGCAGGTCATTATATCAGCTTGTAAATCATATTGTATTTACTGTACCTTACAAATACTGATAAACATCTTAAGGATCTTCACCTGTGCTGGTTTTGGAAGTAAAGGAGATGGCACTAATTAAATAAAGCACTCTTTCGGTTCCTGAACAAAACAAAACACATTTATTTTTTCTTCTTTTTTGGAGTAGTGGAGGACGCTACATCACCTGACTCATGTTGTTGGGAGGAACCCATGTCACCATTGGCTAATCGTGTCATCACATTAAAAAAACAGCTGACCATGGAGACCAAAGTTAAACATGGGGCTGAGAATATCATTCAGACCTTCGCCAGTAGCTCAGTAAAGGTTTGGGATGACCTTAACATACATACTGGCTGTTGCAATATTAAACAAGTGGTTTACCCATCTTCTCAGAACTAGAAGCCAGTGCGTTGTGTCCTTTCCCTTTTCTTCTCCAGGACCGTAAATTGGTCTTTACAGCCCATCAAATGTTACAAGACAGCCGGACCAAGATTGAGTTGCTCCGCATGCAAATTGTCAAAGTTAACCTGACTAGAAATGGGAACAGAGATACCAACGACATAGACGGTGCGTTCAAACACGACCATCATGGGACACGAATCCTAGTGCAGCATTACACCGCTCTGTGCTCCTTTGTCATAGAGCTTCTTAGTAGATGCCTCTTCAGAAATTATCTAAAATTGTTTTTGTTTAGCTAATCTGAACTGTTTATTCCCACCCAGGCCGAAAGCCAGACGCCATCAGTCTTCTCGAAGTAAGAGTGGCTGAACTGAGTCACCGCTTAAAGATTGAGGCAGCTGTGGCTGAGGGCGCCAAGAATGTGCTGAAGCACCTGGGGGGACTCAAGGTGCTGGATCACCGGAGATTAGCAGAGGTACACAGGAACCTAGAAATGACCCACACTGGTTTATCCTAATGTTAATGGTACTAGTATTTTTCATTATTCTCCTCTGAGCAAGACGGGTATTCCAGGCATTCATTCCAACAGAATACACTTAGCTCTTAATCAAAATGATTATTTCCAACCATCACAGCAAAAATAGCCAATCATACAAACATATTTCCAGTCAGACAAAGTAAGTCAAAATCTTCTCCTGCCTGTTTTGTATGCACTCATTGCCTGTACTGTAATGTTTAGATCTATGTGTGTGTGTGTGTGTGTGTGTGTGTGTGTGTGTGGGGGGGGGGCCTTTGTTCCTACAAAGGCTAAGGCACAATTTCAAGAATCCTCTCAGAAGATTGACCTGCTGCGTGTGTCTTTGGAACGCCGCCTGAATGAACTTCCCCAAGACCATCCCAATCGAGCTGCTATCAAGGATGAGCTCACTCTGGGGTCCTCACCCTCCATGGGTTTACAGACAGGAAGCTTCAACTTCAGTACTACTTCTGGGCCTTCGTCTGGCTCTTCAAAGTTCTTTAAACCTGTCAGCCTTACAGGTAACTAACAGAATAGGCATTTCTGATTCATAGCTCTTAGTACTGCAAAAGCATGCATTCCAATCGAAAATGTGTTCTAATTTGTTTGTCCAAACCCTTATGTGGTCTCCCAGGGAGACTTGAGGTACGTATTATGGGCTGTCAGGACCTGTTGGAATCTATTCCGAGCCGCTGCCACACGATCAGCAGCCCAACCACCCCTGATAGCCCATCAGAGGCTAAATCCTTGAAGCAGAGAGCTGGTCTTTATGGTCGAAACACCAATGGCAAAGCCTCAAAAACTGACGAGCTCTCCTGTAAGTGTATCATACCCTGTAAACACAACCACAGTATGTGTTTCCCTCTGTTTTACATTTATTTACTCTCATATTCAAATATAAATGTAACTTTTTCTTCTGGCTGGTTCAAATAATGATTTAAATGGACACGGCCATTTTAAAATGTGATATCAGTTGAAACAACATAATATATCACTAAAACTGCTGAATTGTGCAAAGTAAATCAGAAGCCTTTTCCACTAAACTGTTTTCTGACACTTCCTCTCAGCTGAGATCAGCGCTGTGCTGAAGTTGGACAATAGAATGGTCGGTCGCACCAACTGGAGAGCCCTCAGCAAAGATGCCTGGAACCAGAGTTTCAGCATTGAACTGGAGCGAGTCAGTCTTTCTGACTCTTCTCTCGGACTCTTATCTGACTCTTTCTGACTCTTTTATGATTCTTCGTTACAGCCTACAAGATGATGTTTTGTGTTTGTATCACCTTTGTGTTCAGTCCAGAGAGCTGGACATCAGTGTGTACTGGCGGGATTGGAGGAACATGTGCGCAATCCAGTTCCTTCGTCTGGAGGACTTTCTGGACAACCAGCGCCATAGCCTGTGTCTTACCCTGGAGCCCCAAGGCATACTGTTCACAGAGGTCAGTGGAAACCAGGGAGAGCGCCACAGTGTGTAACACAGGGGCAGTTTGTTCCTCTTTAGTAAGGGTTAGTACATTCATTGACTAGCCAATGAACAAGAAGCAGTATTACCCACCAACTAACCCTCAGTTTGGCACTCAGTGTTTTCTAAGTGTGCTCATAATCAAGTAGGTGCTTTTGTAACTCAAAACAAAAAAAAACACTAATTTAGTGACTCCAAACCTCCGAAACACAAGCATTACTCAAATATTTATCTTAACAACATTTCAGTTATCCACCAGTGCTTTTAAAAATGTCACTCCGATTACACCAGATGTATAGTATTCTTGATATGAATTAATATCTCACTGTTATGTTTTTGTAGATTACTTTCATCAAACCTGTCATAGAACATCTCCCTAAACTGCAGAGACAGAAGCGGATTTTTCCGAAAGAAAAAGGTAAATTACTTTTTATTTCTGTATCGTGTATTAATGTAATTGTTATTGTCCTGGTATGGAAATGTCATGTCATCAAAAGTACAAAAAAAGTATTTGCAGGCCCTTTTTGAGAAGAAGTGTGTGTATAAAGCTGTCTCCAGCTAGATAAAAGCATCAAAATCTTCATCACAGAAAGTAGAACAGCATTTCCCATAGTTATCCAACATTTAAATTGACTAGATTTCTTAGATGAATATTTAAATGATTTCATAGTACTGTTTAACTGCCTCCGATTTACTGAGTTCAGTCTTAATTAACCACTCTTCATTGCCTATAAATAGGTTTTATATTGTTTTGTCCAGAATTTCTTTTCTTCCTTGAACACATTACTACTTTGACATTAGTACCTACAGCTGTGTAGAGGCACACATTTTAAACTTTATTTTATTCAGTAAAGTTACATAATAGTGTTCGCTAGTAGTAACTAAACCAAGCCTGTTTTCTCAGGGAAGAACTTTTTACGGGCAGCCCAGATGAACATGAACTTTGCTACGTGGGGTCGTTTGATGATGAGCATCCTTCCCCCCTGTGGTTCCCTGGGAGCCTGGGGCCTTGATGTGACCTCTCCCCCCACAGATGACAGAATGGTCCCCATCCCCATTCTTCCAGGGTATGCCATGAAGTCATCAACCACTATTTAAGAACAAGGATTAAAGTAGCTAAGGTCAGCCTAACCCTAACACAACAAATCAACCAACAATATTTACGTCTAGGTACACAACAGCAAGATGAAGAGTTTATATTGTAGGATTAAGTTAGAAAAATGTGGCCAACTCTCTGAAATCCGATGTTTCTGAGAAACAGTAATGCTGTTTGCAGAGATGCTGCTGTGATGAAACTTGACTTCAGTGAGGACCGTCCTGCTAAACCTCCACATCACACAGTGGAAAGACCCTCAGAAACACACAGCCCTCTCTCTGTGGTATGAGTCTACCACATTTTAAACTTATGAACAAAATGTCAGTTGACCTTGTACTTCGCTTGAGAAGCTTCCTATTAAAAGATTGTTAGCTCTTCATTTCCTTGCATAGTCAGCTGCTTGATGTTAAGTGCGTGTTCTGTCTGTGTTCAAATCTTCATCTCACCTTCTTCCATTAAGCCTTTTACAGATGATGCATCTGAATCTGATCCCTCCCCTGAGTAAGTTGTTCTTCCATGTCACTTTGTATCTTTATATGTATGTTTGACCCAAAACTTCTCTTCTTACTTCAGTTATCTTTGCCAACTAATCTAATCTGTTATGACTCTGTTCAGGAAAAAAGGGTTGCAGATGGAAGATTTCAATTGCATCTCGGTTCTAGGAAGAGGACACTTTGGAAAGGTACATCTCATTCCTGAAATCATCTCATTCAGGGGCTTCAGAGAATGAAGTGCACATTTTATGTGCCAATGTTGCTGGGTATAATTATATTAAAAGCTTTGTGCCCAAGTTATGGGTCAGATAACAAATTAAGTATGTGTTTTTTTTCTTTTTTCTTCTTCTAGGTTTTGCTGGCAGAGTATAAATCGTCAGGCCAAATATTTGCCATAAAAGCACTGAAGAAAGGCGACGTAGTGACTCGTGATGAAGTGGAGAGGTGAGAGATTGATGAGTTGTTCATCAACTCATGATGATGGCTGGAGAAGAACCAACACAGCTCTAATGAAGCAAGTCTAGAACTGGAAGACTTGTATTCCTGAAGATGACCTGCTTTGCTCTCTTTCTCTCACTTGTGTGTGTTTGTGTGCACGAGTGTCGTTAATCAGTCTTATGTGTGAGAAGAGGATTTTTGAGACGATCAACCAATCAGATCATCCGTTCCTGGTGAACCTGCATGGAAGCTTCCAGACGGCGGAACACTTCTGCTTTGTGATGGATTATTCCCCTGGGGGCGATCTGATGACTCACATACATGCCAACATCTTCACCGAGAAACAGAGCCGGTATAAACCACACAGGGTCCTTGAAAAAGACCTGCAACCATACAGCTAATGCTATTGGAACATTCCATTCAAGAACTTGACTGTCTGAAGTGTGCATGCGTTTATTGTGTAGGTTCTATGCTTCCTGTGTGGTTCTCGGACTGGAGTTCCTGCATCAGAACAAAATAGTTTACCGGTGAGTTCAAAGGTTACTTGTCTAGCTAATTGTTTTATGTGGAGGGCCAAATGAATCTATGAACTGTTATCTGTCTTTTTTCTTTCAGTGATTTGAAACTTGACAACCTGCTAATGGATGCAGATGGATTTGTCAAAATTGCAGACTTTGGGTTGTGTAAAGAAGGTAAGTCATTATAATGCTGCATGGATATATTATATATCTCAGTTTTCACTGATTTCACTCTCAGACCTCCAGCAGCCCCCTCTTCCAAGATCTTCATTATTGTCAACAACATTTGGTTCATGATGCTGACTGATTTTGACAGAACACTACATTAATCATGCAATGCAGAGTGAAATTGTAAACGTTAGAAAGACTCTTCTTGATATTTCTGTGTATCTGATTGCAGGTATGGGATATGGGGATTACACCTCCACCTTCTGTGGGACCCCAGAGTTTCTAGCGCCGGAGGTGTTAACAGATAATCAGTACACACGCTCTGTTGACTGGTGGGGGCTGGGAGTGCTCGTTTATGAAATGCTGGTGGGAGAGGTAGGTTTGCTTGCTATAACAGAACACATATAAACAATGCATATTATGGTTATACATAATTAATATTATGGTTATATATATGATGCAGATCTTTAGCTCTGTTTTCTGTCACTGACAGTCTCCTTTTCCTGGTGACGATGAAGAAGAGGTGTTTAACAGCATTGTGAATGATGAAATTCGCTATCCTAGATTCTTATCACCTGAATCTGTGTCCATCATCCAGAAGGTAAGATGGTGTGTTGAACCAACTTAGTCTGTAAATGAAAGAATGGCAGAGGAAGATCCGTTTGATCAATGGCATGATGTAGAATACGAATGATAATGGAAGTGAAAATGTTGTTTATAGTAGATCTAGGTAAGTTAACAGTTTAAATTTAACTAGCTGCTTCAGTCTGCTGATGGAGTCATATGAGTAGTTGGATTTCCTTTACCTGCATAATGACTCCTGGATAATGTCCTGTTTCTGTAGCTGCTGCTGAAGAACCCTGAGAGAAGATTGGGAGCAGGAGAGGAGGATTCTAACGAGGTCAAGAAACACAGGTTCTTCCAGGTAACTCTCACTGGTTGGTGGTCCTAACATCATCATCATGTTCCTATACACATTTCCTATAATTTTGGGGGATGGAATGCCATGGTTTATTTTAGCCAACTAGTTGTCAACGTTCAGTGTTTTCTTATTGCTGAATGTCCTGTATTGGTTCTTTTGCAGGGTGTTGTCTGGGAGGCTTTACTTGCCAAAAAGGTGAAACCGCCGTTCATACCCACGATAAAAGCACCAACAGATGTCAGTAACTTTGACAAGGAGTTCACCTGTCTCAGACCGATACTCTCCCCTCCCCAAACACCTTACCTCTTAACTGCTCAGCAGAATGAGATCTTTGCTGATTTTGACTTTTGCTCAAAGCATTTAGTGTAACCTCATGTGGTCCTTTGGCAATGTAAGCACTGTTGCTTAAACACCCTATCATTTTACCACTGCGTTGCTAAAGTTCCTGTGTACAGTCTGGTACACTAACACATTCAATAGCATCATACCCTCAGTCTTGCCTACCACAACTGTGGATACTATGATCTTAGTCTGGTACCTTCACTTTGAGCTGTTCTTTGCTAAATTGATTTCTTGTGCTTCTGTTAACTACAATAGATGGTCTTGTTTGTGTCTTTGCGAATGAAAAGATTTGTTTGTTTTTTAATTACAAAATTAAATGCATTTTTCTTGTGGGATTGCCTTTGGCTTTAGTCAATTATTATATTACCATTGTGTAATTTTGCCAGTCAACATCAATAAATGATTTAAAATGTTAAATATATTTTCGATTAAGATTAAAGCTAACCTTATGCTCCTTACAGTAATGAACAGGATTTTATTTACCAGCTTTGATTTGGTGAACAGTTATTGTTTAACTTGAATTATAGGATGTTGATATACAAAGTACACATGAAACACAAATTTTTTTTAGAAGAATGTTCAAAAGTTATATTTGACTCAATTTTAGTGATGTTTAATAAATATTGCATTTTATACATTTATTGGAGAAAACACTGTAAGTAGAAAACGTATAGAACAAGGAATGTTGCATAAATATTCAAAATGTCAACAGAACACACAATCATGTGAAATCACAGGTCCATTGCATTTTAAAATCCTAATATAACAGTTATAAAATAAATAACTTTAAAAATAAGGATTTACAATTATTGCTCTCTGATAACCACTAAATTTCACAGCAGAAAATGTAACAGGAATACACAAGACAGTCCTGCTTGTTCTCAAGTTCACCTCATCTAACAGTACAGTGCCCACATTACACACAACTTTAAAAATGTAAAACTGACTTGCTTTTATGAAGTAAATTGACAGATGGAAGTTAATCTAGCACTATAAATATAAATGTTTATAAAAATAATCTCAGTAATCCCCGTAGTTATCTACTAGACATGGTTTTTGCTATTATCCTACTTGTTTTCAAACGGATTAACTATTTAAATATACGCTTTAGTACCATTCTATAACAAACAATTACCCATTTAGCATTTCACAATGAACCAGAGAAGCTCACAAAATTTTGATATGTTCATACAAAGTGTTTGTATTTCTTGATTGTAAACACCTCATACCTCTTTCGCAAAAAGAACAGGCATTCTACCATACCAGTGTTCTTAACCCTGTTTTTAGGTTCATAGGTATTATTACCCTGTTATTAGGTATTAGATATTATTAGTATACGAGTACACTAATAATTTGTCTTGGATGTTTACCTCTGAAACAGCATCACCGAGCTATGGTAAAACCAAAACTAAGTCTACATTATTGTACAGATTAAGTTCAGGTAATTCAGTAATTAGACAACAACACGAATTACAAGAAACACAACAAAAAGGAATGTGCTTTGGAATACAGTACAGAGCTGTATACGTAATTGATAATAGTTGGTTCTTTGTTGCTTTTCGTTATCAATTCAACAAAAGGCTGATTCCCAAACACAAGCATTCTGCGATACAGCTGAGGACAGAGGTTACTTAATAGATCCAGTCTACCTTTGTAACAGGTAGCTTGGTATGGGGTTGATTATAATCGAGCTGGCGATCAAAAGTGAACTGAGTGCATTTGTTCCTGTCAGACAATACAATGTTTTCTGTTCATTCCCATTAGGCAAAGACAATAAGATGGAAAATACATCTCACTTTAGCAGTAATCCATAAAAATCTGCTTTTAAAAGCTGGTCAATGTGCATTTTTGGTCTTCAATACATGTCAGGCTAGAGGACAATATGGGGGGATTATAAAAATCTTAAAACAAGATAATAGGATGTGACTAGAATCATGATTATGCTGGTTAAGTTTCCCACGGCTGAACATCCAGTTCCACTCAAGTCATGAGACTCAGAGGAATACCCAATATAGGGAGTCTATTGAAAAACACATCAAATAAGTAGCTTAAGGAAGGAATTATTATCAGACCAACACTTTTCTCCTGTATCGTCGTAAAAGTAAGTCTGCACATGCTTTACTTAATATTTATTCATCTAATACCAGTCCCATTGATCTTTTTTGTTGCTATTTCTCTGGTCTACTTTTATAATTACGTAACAAGTTTGCAATTAAATTGCACTGCTACTTTAAAATATTTATACTAAACAGCTAATGGAGTTGCACAAGGAAACATGGTATAATGGAATCATTCCCCATAACGTCTGTGTTTCTGAAACCTTTTCGTTTGTTGGAGTCTGGATGCATATCAAAATCTATTTTCAAAAGAGACAGTTCTGTAAACATTGTAAACAATTTGACAAATAGACTAAATGCTGTGTCTGCTGTAGGTAAGTAGACGTAAGGCAAACTAGAAGCTAAACAGGGTCATTTCCCTCCCTGAAGTACACCTGCTCCCACACCACAGCACCCCAGCCACAGAAGAAACCCCACAGGTTGCGCAACGCACCACGGTCAAAGGGGTTCTCATCGATCCCACAGTGTTTGAGGTAGGAGATGCGGTGGCGTGACATGAACTCCCAGGTGGTGATGTTGAGAGAGACCAGGTAGAGGTGGGAGCCAAGAAGAAGCAACACTGTCAGAGCGAGGACAGCCTCCATCACAGCAGCACCTAACAGAACTCCGTTAGTATGGAACCACAGCTGCCAGGTGGAGGCAGACAGGAACCCTGACCTGAAAATAAACACAAGACTTATTATTATAGTAGTCATATGATATGACTGGTTCTCAACTATAGCAATCACTTTATATACACACACACCAAGTAAGCTCCACTGTAACACAATGACTTATTAGGCTGGTCCATTTGTCGAGAAGTAACAAATGAAATGATCACACTGCTGCCATGTTGATGAGATCCGTACAGTATCCATTTCCACCAGCATAATAAGAAAATCAATTTTTGTCGGTTCTAATCCCCGTTAGTACATGCAGGCCTTGGATAAAAGCATCTGCAGTATTATGTTCATGTTTAATGGACATCCCTTCTGCCTGTCCATATTAGTGCAGTATGAGCAACATTGTAAGTCTGCACATGCTGGAGAGAATGAATGTAACTGTTCAAAACAAGTCACTAGTACTCACCATGCCATATGTAGACCCCACATCAGAACAAGCAACTGGACAGCCAGGTAGAGAACAAACCAGCGATGGTTCCTCTCTCCAACACAGTTTTCTATCCAGGGGCAGTGGTGGTCATAGCGACGGACACAATGCTGACAGGTCTGACAATGTTTGGATCTCATTGGCTGCTGCTCAACAACAGAGGGATAATCTGGTTATTGTCAATAGGTCAGGTTTTCCCATGTTCACGTTTTAATACGTTTCAATATTCATCTTAGACATGGCCATGCTATCATGTTCATGCTTACCTGAAGTAAGCAATGTCCACAGCGACGCTGTCTAAGTGATTTTGTAGTAGCTGGAATCATATCTTCTTGTTCTTCAGTAATACCAAGAGTGAACTGACAGTAGAATGCAGGACAGGTGCATGTCATATGAACCTTTAACACTGAGTGGGTTTACAGTACATTCAATGGAAAACAAGTCAATCTAACGTTATTATTATTAACCAACTGAATAATAGCAGAATGCATGTTTAACTCACTAGTAAATCGTGGTCATCAGATAGCACAAAGCCAGGATCCATCAGTGACACTGTAAAATACAGCAGCACTGACAAGAGAACCAGCAGGACGAACAGCACAGGTTGGATTAGCTGGCCAGACTCTTCCTGCTTTCGGAGATCTGCAACATAAGTAGCAAAGATTATTACAAATATTACTAGACGTTGAGTGTCCCTGTAAGTTGCACACATGTGTTTCAAGTATTTGACACAAAGAATGGACGTTGTTTTGTTTGCAGTATCTCGTACATCATACATTAGCACAACAACAAACTCTAGATAATAGCTGTGCATTGCTGTAGCATAATCATTTGTAGTAAAACTCTTGATCGCTAAGATAATTTTGTCATTCATTTGTAACTAGCTTTGTTCATGCAAATGTCCCAAGCCTGTCCACTTTGAACCGGTTAGCTAACGTTACCTGTGTCGTGTAGGAAGAGAATTAACGTGATCACCCATGTTAGGATAATGTGCGCTGTTCTTACAAGAAATCCAGACCCAAACAAATTTTTGAACATCCTAGCTGACAGATTCTGACCACATCGGTCAAACTGTCACATCATGTCCAACCTAACTGCTAAGCGAGCTGGACTGTGTCAACGTGTGTGTCCCGAACATGCTAGCCTACATGTCGACCAAGAAGTCCTAAACTGAAAGAGAAAAATAATATAATTGTCTTCTCCTGCAGTTAGCTAGCTGCTAACGAGTGACAGTATTGTTGATATGGCGACTGGTAAGAAGCCATTGGTTTGGGTCAAAGGGCTGCTGGTTCAGACAGCGAACCAGGGTGCATGCAGTTATGACGTCACATCTCAGGGAATCATGTACGAGGAAACAGCGCCAGTCGCTCAAACGAGTGAACAAATGAAGATGAAACTAAAGATACATACAAGGATACATTTGAGTTCAAATCCCGACCGTGCCAACATGACGTTGTATCTTTGGGAAAGGCATTTTGATACTTAGTTTTTTTTTTTTGGGGGGGGGGGTAAATCGCTAAATGACTGTACGTAGTAACCAGTATTGTACAGTGATGCAGTCATTTACATGTATTCATTTAGCAGACGCTTATATCCAAAGCAACTTACAAGAGAGAGCTTTTACAAAGAGCATTGGTCACTGAGCATAGCAACGTGATAGACCCCAAACAGTGGGCTTTTAGATCGTGAAACATACATCGTGAGAACGAATAAGTGCCAAGGGAAGAGCTATAAAAGCATAACACAATGATTGTGAACAATAAAGCAAGAAAACAACAAGACTGGCAAGTCACCATATGGGGACCAACAAGTAGTTCTAAACAACATTAGATTATGTTAAGAGCCATACTATTCCTAAATGGCATTACATTCTCTAAATAAGTGAGTTTTAAGCCTTCTTTTGAAGGTGAGAAGGCAGTCTGTGCTTCTGATGGAGGTGGGGAGTTGATTCCACCATTGGGGAGCCAGGCAGTGGAAGAGTTTGTGTTGGGCTCTGGCGCTCTTGAGGGGGAACCACTAGACGGTTGTCAGCAGACAACCGTAGGTGGCAGGCGGGGGTATAGGGCCGGAGGAGAGAGTTGATATAGGTCGGGCAGTCCCGTTTACTGCTCGGAAGGTCAGCACCAGGGTCTTGAATCTGATACGGGCCATGACGGGAAGCCAGTGGAGAGTGATGAGGAGCGAGGTGACATGGCAGCGTCAGGGTAGGTTTGAAGACCAGGCGAGCGGCTGCATTTTGAATCCTCTGAAGGGGACGGATTGCATTTGCAGGAAGGCCGGCTAGAAGCGAGTTGCAGTAGTCCAGCTTTGAGAGGACAAGGGCTTGGACTAGCAGTTGGGTGGAATGTTGAGACAGGTATTTTCTGATTTTCCTGATGTTGTAGAGGGTGAATCTACATGACCGAGAGACTGCAGCGATTTGAGCTGTGAGGGAGAGCTCGTCGTCCAAGGTGACCCCCAGGTTCCTGGCAGAAGATGAAGGGGTCACTGTTGCAGATCCTATATTGATAGAGAGATCGTGGGTGATTGAGGGTTTGGCGGGAATGATGAGGAGTTCTGTTTTGGTGAGGTTCAGCTGGAGGTGGTGTCTGGTCATCCAGGCCGAGATGTCAGAGAGTCAATGATTAAGATGTCGTTGAGACACCCACAGGTTCCTGGAACTATAACTAAAGCTAATGTGCATAGTCTCCCTGATGAAGTGGGTGACACACATGCACACACACAGATATAGATATATGTTATAGATATATAGAATATGTGATGCAGCTGATGATGACTGTCTTTGGTATCAACTTTCAGATCACAATTAGAAGAACTCCACATCACCTAGAAACTTCTGCGCATCATAAAAGGGAAATCTGATGGTGGTGAAAATGTGCACGTTTAAGTAAAGGTTTCTTAACGTTATGTTGATGTATGTGAAAGCACTGGTTCACAGTTTAACTGTTCATTTTGTTTGTTCCTTGCTCCTCTTATACTATAACACAGAACCAAGAACTGTATCGATATGTTTGTACTTGATACTGAACTACAATAAAGACCATGTCTTTATTGCTTCGATACTGTCATTTTCATGTTTTATGATTGAAACCATGAGGTCAGTAGGAAGAGACAGGGAGACACACCCTAGTCGTATAACAGAGAAAACGCTTGATAAGGGGTCCAAAGGACAGAACTTACCTTGAAGAGCAGGATTTGAAAGGAGAGACACTTTTACCTCAACGGCAATCTCACATTTGGTTCTATCAACAGCAACACAATGGCGAAAATTCTGTTTCAGTTGTTATTAGTTGGTGTTACACTTTGTATGACTTCAGCTGAAGGTAAGTTTCTGAAATGTATTTTATCAATTTTCTGGAAATTACTTAACTCATGACTTTGCTTTCATTGTTTTATTGTAACACACATTTGCCACCTTACATTGGCTAAATGTAAAATTTTTATATTTGGTATGATGTTTTCTTCTAATTACTGATTACCCAGTGTTGTTTGTGTTTTGTTATTTGGGTGAATCTATGGGTGACTGATGTGTCAAAAATTGCAGAGCACAAAAAGCTTCGGATGTTTAATTTGTTTCCAGTAAACTATGCCTGAATGACCTCTGTCACTCCTATGATGCTGACCAGCAGCCATTTTTGTCTTAAAAGAAATCTGCAATCAGCCAATGGACGAGGGGACTGGAGAAGAGTTGAAACTGCAGTACTTCTACGAACACAATGCTAGATTCTGCCTGCCTTTCTACTACAAAGGACAGGGAGGGAATGCAAACCGATTTGACAGTGACAAGAACTGCATGGGGAATTGCTCCTCCAAGTACAATGAGCAGTACCCAGCTGCAGGTAGGCAGACACCTAGTCATGCCTGTGGCCATTTTGTGAGAAGGTTTATTGAGGAAGAAGGCGGGAAGGAAGTTAACATACCATACTTCCTACTTTTTACATTTTGATAATTTTTTCAAGAATACATTTGAAAAATGTATATAATGCTATTTAAAAGTCTTAGCTGAGAACTATTTTTTCCTTAGCCGCAAAATTGTTCGTTCATTTGTAAAATAGTTTATTAGGTCAACTCACATTGTTTTATTAAGGTATACAGTTGCACTTATTCAAAGTTCCGTCCTAGTACTGTACTTTGGTCAACAGATGTTCTGTTTCTCTTCTCCTAGATGCTGTATGTAACCTCGAATTAGACCAAGGCAGCTGCTTTGCCAGGCTCCTGATGTACTACTACAACCAAGAGGAGAAGAACTGTCGTCTGTTCATCTACGGAGGCTGTCATGGCAACGGAAACCGCTTCGAGACCAGAGAGGAATGCCAGCAAACCTGCATGGGTTGGTTATCAATATTTGCCATATAGTGTGCATATTAAAAATTTTATTCACACGTTTTAAGCACACTTTAAGAATATACTGAAAACAACAAGTAAATGACTAATATGTGAGTATGAGTATTGAATGTCAAATTGCACATCATACCTCTCTGCAATAAACCTACATCATTCAGTCTCTTCTCCCTGTCCATGCAGCAGCTCCGTTCTGCACTTCCTGTTTTATCCACAAGAAGTCTCACTCGGACAACTGATAGCATTTTCCTGTCTGTACTAATTTAATGTGTCCTCTTTCTCTGCAGCACGATCAGGCAGGTTTGGGGGATCTGACCCAATCCCTAACCCAGATCAGGCCACCACTGATGCAGGTATATATTAGAAATGTGACTGAGTTCAATTTTATACCAGTGAACACATTTGATTGGTTTACATTGTTTTCAAGGGTTAGAGTCACATGAATTTGAACATTTAATTATTGTTTTTGCTTTTTCTCAGGCCTGGTTGTGGGAATTCTCGGAGGAGTAGTTTTCACAGTGGCTGTGATCGCTTCTGTTGTTCTCATTGTCAAACAAAAGTAAGAAAAGTAGACTTTTCTTTCATTTTTAAGTGTTAAAACCTATAAGAAAGGAAGCGAACATGCATTTGCATTTATACTTTAAAAATCTAATTACAGGAACAGATATAGATTTGGTAATCATTTGCTTTAAATGTGATTTGATATTAACTCTTAACACTCAGATGACAGACTAAACAATAACCAGACAACCTTCTCTCCTTTCTAGGAAGGAGAAAGACAGCAGAGGAGAGAGACAGCCAGTGCCAGCCATTGAAATGAACTAGAGTATTTTTTACATGCCATCCACAATCTATGGTATTTCAAAACTTTGCCAAAACAGTTATTGTTTATTATGAATACAAATATGACCTGCAGGTTTTGAAGGGCATTTTTTTTACACTGCATTATTAAGACTGTGAGCCAAATTAAAGAATAGATCTATGTTTAACTTATGAACTAGACATAAAATATTTTGTACATGATGTTTTGACCTCGAAACTGGTGTCTGGAGGTTGTGGATTAAAATTTTGCCTAAACATTAGGAAATGACACAAATCCTTAATTGTCAGTAGGCCTATATTAATTAAATATTTTTGATCTCATCTGTGCTGTACAAAGGACAACAATAAATATGTTTTTCCAAAACCTGACTGTAATCTTTTTTACATAGACCTAAAAAAGGTCAGGTGTTGCTCGGTTGTTGGTGATGAATGATTGTCTATAATTCCAGGAATCTGTGAGTTCATCACCTTTTTCACAGAGAAGATGCATCATAGTGCATCATGGGATCTGTAGTTCAAGGAAGCAAGGAAACGTCTGACTGTGTCAGGCACTTTGCACTATGAATCTTATTAAATGAAAATGATGAGGCAGAATTGAATGAGGCAGTTGGTTAACTTGGGAGATATTATTTATTGCTAGAAAGAATACATACATAACATAAAGAATATACATTGTATACAATAATCCTCCATAATAATGACAGGCCAGCACATCATGTTTCACTGAATTACTTTGATCAGGCTACTTTTATAACAACCTACGTCCATAAAACAAAACACAGCCAACATCTATCAAAACATGTAGTTAATTATGAATTAACACACAAGTAAAAAGAAGAAAATACTCCTGAATCTATTTTGGATAGAAAAATGTAAGACATGGGTTAAAAAGCTCTCTAAGAAAGGGGCGGGAACAGACAAACAGCCTTTCAGTTCAGAGGGAGACACAGTGTCAGTAGAGCTGCACACTAACAGCACACTGTCACTGCGGGATCAACACTGCTGCTGTCTCACTAGTTTCGTGTCGGTTTATGGTTTCAATCCAGTTCTGGAACACTGTTGTAGCCCAGCAGCACGTGTGTTTGAAATTCTTCTTAAATTCAAGCCATGGAGGAGTCTCTCTGTGAAGACTTGGCTGCCTTGTCGGACTTAGATGAGAAGAGTTTGTTGGAGTCCCTGACTCGACGTTTTAATGAAGACCGCATCTATGTGAGTGAACTAAACACGCTTCAAATGGAACGTGAAGTCTGCTGATTCACTCACATTTTGAAGAATCTATTCGATGTAAAACTGTCATTTATTTTCTGCGACGATAGATAAATGTAGAGATTTTAAGGTTGAGATTTGTGTTCATGGGATAGGCGTAGGCTACTAAATGATCTTTTCTTTTTCAAGTGCAGTAAGTTCCACGTCAAGGCACATTAGTAAAGCAGTTCCCCGGTCTTGGTATTTGTTTCATAGCACGATTCATGAAGGCTTTGAAAGATGGGTTCAAAGAAAAGCAAATCCATGTAGTAAATTCACTTACATTTTGACCAAACACCGGTTCATTGAGATATGATTAGATAGGCACTATCAGTATGATTAGATAGGCAGTGTGTTTAGCTTCCAGTTCGTTTAAAACGTTATTTATTGAGGGGTCACTGGAATCTCAGCGAGGCAAACAGTTTCTGTGTGGGAACAATATACAATATTTGTATGAAAACACGTCAGCCTTTGCTTGTAAACTAACATTTATTTATTTATGCGCCCTTCTTTAGACCTACATTGGGGACATCTTGGTGGCCATAAATCCCTTTAAATACCTCCCTCTTTATGAGAAAAAAGTAAGTATTCTCTCCAGAGAAGTATGGCAAGGCTAATTCTCCCTGTCGTTCAGTCAAACATCCCTCTCCTGTAGGATTGCCTTTGCCAGGGATGTACATCCACACTTTGCTGTTGATTTTGTTGAACACAATTTTCCCAGTTCTGAATATTTTAACTTGAGTGCTACTTTTATTTCCCTCCCTAAAATCCTCCCTGAAATTTAACCACAGGTGTCAGAGAGCTACAAGTGCCATGAGAAAAGCTCCCTACCGCCTCATATATTTGCTGTGGCAGACAGATCGTACCAGTCCATGCTTGGACGGCTGGCCACAGGACCAAGGAACCAGTGTATTGTTATCAGGTTGGTGCTACATCATGGTAATTGGGAGTCGGGCTAGTAATCAGAAGGTCCCTGGTTCGAACCCCAACCAACATGACGTTGTGTCCTTGGGCAAGGGACTTCACCCTACTTGCCTCAGGGGGAATGTCCCAGTACTTGCTGTAAGTCACTCTGGATAAGAGCTTAATTTGTAAAATGTAAATCCAATGTAAGAATACTCAAACCAGTCCAAGTCTGTTCTGCCCTGCCCAGGCTTATGCAATCCACTCCATGTCAGTTAAAGTATCAAAACAACAAAGTGACACTCCTTTCTGTAGCCATGTGCATACAGAGCCGAAATCCAAATCCGGATTTTAATGCGTATAGTAACAGGTTACTCATGCCACACAAGCCATATGGCTGGATACAGTAAATGACTGCAGTAAGAACCTGAAGGTCAGCTGTATGAAGATGTTCTCTATCATCATTCATTCACACATATTAGAAACCTAAATTTCTCATCATTCTTGGGTAGTAGCCAATCCAAGATGTCCTCTACAGGAAAGGGGAAGAAAAAAAAATCTTTAAAATGATGTTTCAGCAGTTTTATGAAACCATAATTACTGTTCCACTGTAGGAGGGAGGCTTGGATTGGTTTACATGTGACTCCGGAATCAAGCTGAAGTTTTCCACTGTAACATGTGAATACCCCCCTAAGGATGGAGCTCACACTGTAACACTGCCCCTGCTTAAACCTACTGCAGACCACTGTAAACATGACTGACGAGAGGAAGTTCAGCCCAATGGATTTACCAGCAGTCAAGACTTTAGAGCCTTCTGTCAAAGGTCAAACCAGATCTTCTGCCTGTATCATATCGTACACAAAAGTAATTTATTTCCGGCTTCAAAACTGGTAATGGAGTACTTGATTCTAAATGACCATGTAATGATCAACATAAGCAGCAGTAACCAAACTCTAAAACAGTAAGACAAAATGTCTTCTGTTTAATTTAGTTGCATACTTTCCCTGTTGATAATAGTTCCTGTGTTATGATGTTTGGTTCATCCTAATCTCAGAACGCTGTTATTTTTAAATCTCTCAGCACACAGTCCCCTGAGGGGAGATGACTTAATTCATGCTAGCCAGAAATGTAAGGAGACCAGTTTTGGTTATAATTCCTTTCCAGAAGTGTTGCAAGGAATTTCAATCTGGGAGGGAGACATTTTTTTATTTACTGACATGTAGCTACAAATTGCAGATTTCAACAAGTTAGTATCCCCAATCGGCAGTTTTATTTAACCTGCAACCAAGTCAACTAAACTAATTTACAAAGTCCTTTGTGATATTTTTTTGTGTGTGCTCTTTCTGTCTGGGTGTTAGGATAGGTTGACCCTAACATTTCAGAAACAAAGACCTGTGTGTACTTTTGTCCATCTATACATTGGGGTTATTTAGCCTTTCTTTCATTGTTGTATAAAGAACACTGGCCTCTTGGTTCCAGCAGCCTTTCAATGGGCTCAGTCACCCTGGGTAACCATCCTGCCACTGACCAATGAACCGTTCAGCCACTCAAGGGGTGGAGGGGACTAAAGCGATAGTTGCCATTGGTGATAAAAGAACGTTGTAGTGATTTATATATCAAACTTTATTCATACATTTCTAAAGCATGTGCATATACCCGTGTTTTGCTTTTACTTACCTATTCCCCTTAGTTGATACTGGCTCTGTCAAACGTTGACCTCTGAACAATAGTTTTGTACTTTATACATGATCAGCAGGGGAAATGTCTGCCACACATTGGTGACCATGGCCTCAAATCACATCACATTTTGCCCCAGGCCATGTTCTGTCTTCTGCCCTAAGAAGTGTAGTATCTTAAACGTGCTTGTACATGCAAAGAAGGCATGTGGACATCTGAGATCCTCATGCAAAACAATATGTTTTTTGTTGTCGTGTGATTTAATATCAATTGTTTATCAGCTTGGTAGACAAGCATGCATGGCTCTGGTAATTTGGCTGCCAAATTATTTCCAGTCCTGAGTCAGTAGCACTCCAGGCCTAACTAGCATGGCATTGTGGGAATGCTTTCAGTACATTATTTCAAATATATGTGTTTTGTTTTGTTTGTTTGTTTGTTTGTTAACAGTGGAGAGAGTGGAGCAGGAAAAACTGAAAGCACCAAGCTACTTCTCCGACAGATCATGGAGTTATGTAGAGCCAACTCCCAACTGGAACAACAGATATTACAGGTACAGTATTCAATACACATGAAGAATAACCAAGCAGCAATGTATTCCCCTTACCTTTTATAAGGGGAAGGAATATCAGCAGTACTGTATGGAGCAGGCTGGGATGATGTGTTGGTCAGTTTCACAAGTCAATATATGTTCACTGACTTTAGTTCAGTCTGCTACACACTTCTAAGGCCCAAACTGTATCACAATCAGAATTGGTTTTATTCACCATGTAAAATTTGCACATGCATGGAATTTTGTGGCAGGATGGTGCAAACGATAAACATAAACATAAAAACTAAGGCAAGGCAATACCTCTGGATCTGTAGTCAGCTGTTTACCACTGAGCCGTATTAACCTGGGGTCCTAAAGTGCTGAGTAATTAATGACGACACTGTATGTTTGTACTGCCTCTGCTGTCAAGTAGACTTTCAGGTTGGACTTGTAGCTTCGCCTTACAGGCTCAAACATGCTTAACGTCAGCTGGTCCAGGAAAACATTTCTGCATTACAAGATGAGTTTTTGCTGCACTTCAAGCAGCCAAACAAGAAGTATTTGGTGGAAATAATAAGGTTCAAAATCTAACCGTTAACAGTCTCCTATTAGGGGTAATGTAAAACAATGTGCAGAGTTTTATGAACCTTCAGTTGTGCATTTTCTTTTGACCTGTTCATGCTGTTCTGAAGAGGAAGTTGTATTATCCTTAGAAGGAAATTGGATGCTCTGGAGATTTTCTAGATGAGATGTAATGTCTAAAACAACTGCCCCAGTCTTGTTCTCTCTGGGACTTCAGCTCAACATTCAAGGCTATGTCAACAAAGTAGTTTACATGGATTAAGGCATGCAATATTCTGCTAATATCTCATGTCTCTGTGTTCTCAGCCAAAGGCTTTGTGACGTTCCATTGGCAGTTGAAGATACTATCCCATGACTTAAAGTAAAACTGTCATCCATGTTACACACTGGGTTTTTTTCTTCTCCTATACGTTTCCCATAAAAATGTAATGCAAACCAACAATAACCTTGGATTTTGGGTAGATTAGCGATAACCCATTGGGAGGAAAGGGATATTATTATAGCCCCTTTGAACCTCAAATGCAATTCTAACCTATAGATCTCTACATTTTAGCTGTTGCTAACACTCAGACTTGTCAGTCAACCAATAGATCTTTTTCTAACCACGTTCAACCACTTTAAAACTGACTTGATATTTCATATTCAGATGAGATTGTTTTGTTTTTGTCTTTAAACCCTATAGCTTCCCTTTGTTTCTACTCTTTGGTCACTGAGGGAGAGAGAGGGAGGGGGAGAGAGATGGGGAGGGAGAGATGGGGAGGGAGAGAGTGGGAGGGAGGGAGGGAGAGAGAGGGGGAGGGAGGGAGGGAGAGAGGGAGAGGGAGAGAGAGAGAAGTCCTCTGACTTTACTGATTACTCTACAGTCTTCATTTTCGCATGATTGTTGTGCCAAGAGGACTTCTCAGTAGGAGAGGAGATAATTTGGGCCTCTAAAGCATGAGGAAGTGTGGAAAATTCCAGTGGCTGTTTCTGGAACATGTCTTTAAACTTCAGTTGAAGTGAGTTGTTCCATGGTTGTGAGCTACACTGCACTGGGGTCAGATACATGACCATGTTTGGTCTAATCAATGGGACAAGCCTATATGTAGATGTGCGTATAATACAGTACAGTACGTAGCCAAATACTATCCTAAGGCCTAATTGAATGTCTTTCAGCTAATTCAAGGGAATTATAGGCATTTCAGACTTCATTGTTGCATGTGTTGTGCTCAGTATATATTAATAAGTACAGAGCCCTTCTGGAACCAGTCCATGTACAATAATACCTTATCACATAGACACAGAGGGAGTGGCTGGTAGAGTGAGTTTTTCTTTTATAAATGTTAGTCATTCTTCCAGTATAGAGGAACTATAAGTGAGTTGGCTCTTTAAAGATTTCAGGTTTTCCATTTCCTCCTCCTTTTTAATAGCTTTCTGTGTTCTGTTAATCTGAACCAAACTCAGTTGTCTTGCTCATATAAACTAACTTGGATGAAGCCAGTTGAAACATTCAAGGTAGACCCAGATTAACTGCCTAGACATCTGAGGCGCTGACAAGGATTTACTTAGAATCTCTTCAAAATGTTTGAATGAGAAGTCTTGCAAGGAAGTGAGGGTGAAAGGAAATCCTGTGTTACTAGTTTGTCTTGTGAAAAGAGAATGTGCAATATCTCCAGAACCCTATGTTGTTCTATTATCTGTCCCTAATAGTGCAGTGTAATGAGGTGTGGGGTAAGAGACATGCTGAGGTACAGATTAAAACATTTACAATGCAAAAACAGTGGAGTGAAATAAAGCTAAATGGAAGGTTACTGAGTGGGGTCAGCCCTCCAGTCCAAGGTTCAATGACAACTGAGGGAAATAAGCTATTTTTGAACCCACCAGTGTGACAGCAGAGAGTTCTAGAACACTTTCCAGATGGATGAAGAGTAGAGATTTGATTTACATTATGGGTCATACTAAGTTTATCTTTTTATAATTAAATCAATCTGTTCATGTTTTTCCCATAAGCGTTTCACAGTGTTTAAAATAAATAAATACATCTATGTTACTAGGCTCCAGACAGTTATTTCTAGTGATATTACTAGGCTCTGAGTACCTTAATCATGTTGTGTTTTGTCATCATTAGGTGAATCCTCTTTTAGAAGCTTTTGGCAATGCCCAGACTGTCATGAATGACAACAGCAGTCGTTTTGGAAAATACATTCAGCTGCGCTTCTACAACTCCTCAGGTAGGTCACATGTCTGTGTGTGGACCTTGTGTTGACCTTGTGTGTTCCTGTCTGCGAGCAGCCCTGTGTGTTGGCTTCACTGCCTGTATAAGAGTTCTTCTAACTTGGAAGCCTCATATTGTGTTTGTTGTCACTGTCTGCCTCTGTCTCATCAGTAAAAGGTGCCAAGATCAACGAGTATCTGTTGGAGAAGTCTCGCGTGGTTCACCAGGATGAAGGAGAGAAGAACTTCCATATCTTCTACTTCATGCTGGCAGGCATCTCAGCAGATGACAAGGAGATGTACGGCCTTCTGCATCCTACACAGTACAGGTTGGTCAAAGCCTTGTTTTAAGAACCAGGAGCATGTTTTCCAAGTTCCAAATGTGACATGCGTACATCAGCTGCTGTTTACATGCCAGTGTACCTTTAGGTTTGTTACCGTATAGTTGTTGACTTGCTTGTTTGGAAGTGACACAGTGTTGTTCATAGAATCTGTACAAAAATGAACCAATAAGAAAATGTGTTAGGTATCTGAACGGCGTCTTCGGTTCTGAAGATATGAGGAGCAGGTGGAAGGAGAAGTATCGTGAGGTGTGCAACGCCATGGACATGGTGGGCTTTGAGGAACAGGTAAAACCTCACACAAATCCTCACTGTTTAGATTAGTCAACACAAATGAAGCCAAGTAGTACTTTACTAGGTTTTCTTTGTTAATGAGCTGTGCTGTGTTTTTCTTGGTGTGTTTGTTGTTTCCTTGCAGGAGAGGCAGTGAGTGAATTGTTCTTGATGAATGAGGACAATTAGTCATTATTTTTCTGTTGACAGTTTTGTCAGGTGAATCAGTTGAATGAAAACTCTGTCTTTTGTCGTCGTTCCAGGAGAAGGTGGACATGATGACCATTCTGGCCGGAATCCTGTCTCTAGGCAACATCATGTTTGAACCCACCGACACGGATGGTGTCAAAGTCACAGACAAGGCCATGGGCTGGCTCAAAGCTACTGCTGTAAGTCGTGTTCTAGCTCTGCCATTCTGACTCTAAGGCTGGTTATGATACCAAGGTTTTTTTACATGGAGTCAGTTGCTGTTGGTTTTGTGGGCGTTGGCATAGTTTAGTGTATTTGGTTGATTGGTGAGGTGAGTTTAGTCTTGAGCAGTTCTCTTCAGACCTGTATGGGATGATTTGGTCATATTTTATTTACATAAGTAGGTTAAGTTGCTACTTATCCTTTTACACGTGTCATTCTTTTGTTATCAGAAACTCCTATCTTTTTACCGAGACCTTTCTTCATACCATAAATGATCACATCACCACATTTCTGTTTGAAACTTAATCACTTCCTCTTTCAATTGAGATCCAAATGTTAGTGCATGGTATTATACATAACAGTTTAGCCAACAGTATATGGTTGGCTGTAAAATGTTCAGATGATTCAAAGGTTGGTGCTATATAAAGTGAGGATAGTTTCTGTATGACGTTTGGACATTCTTCATCTGCACTAGTCATGCAGTGAAGGAAGGGTGTGTGTTTGAAAGCCAGAGGTGTGTGTTTATGTAGAGTACACTGACCAAAAAAACCGAAAACAAACCTAAACCGTTGATTGTACTTTGGGTTTAACGTTATTGTTGATTTAATGGTGACAGTCCTCTACCCACATATTGGTCTATAATCTTTCCATTTGAAATGTATTTGTGTAAATGACGTACATACCTATTTGTCTATTTAGCACATGCCTCATAGTGTGTGTTTTCATGAATGTGTTCATCAGCTATTGTATAATGCGTTAGAAAACATGAAGCCCTGTTTAACAGGTAAGCATGTGCATGTCTGATTACAAGCCCATTCTACACGCTTTAATGAATCACTTCCCTTCCCCCTCTCCCATCCACAGCCCCTTTAAAGCAGAGCAGGAGCCTCATCTGGCCTGCTCTGATAACACAGAATAGCCTTTAAAGGTCACAAGGCTGTGTTGGGAGGGAGGACAATTGAACTCTTCTAAGATTCAAATCTGGATCAGCCAACCCTTGTGCACTCCTTACATTTTATTAGAGGGAGAGGGAGGGAGAGAGAAGGAGGGAGGGAGGGAGGGGGAGGGAGAGGGAGGGGGGGGGAGGGAGGGAGGGAGGGAGGGGGAGGGAGGGAGGGAGGGGGAGGGAGAGGGAGGGAGGGGGAGGGAGGGAGGTCCTGTTATTGATAAATATATAAATATCAACATGCTGTGAATTAACGTAATCTTAATAGTGGAAAGAGCTCAAGTGTGTTGACAATCGTGTGTGTGTGGGTGTGTGTGCCTCCAGGGTCAGTTTGGAGTTCAGGAGGAGGAGTTACTGAGGAGTTTGACCTGTACCCTGACCATGACCCGAGGGGAGGTCATCCGGAGGCTTCATAACCAGCAGCAAGCTGAAGGTGAGAAGCAACACAGAATCTGTTCAACAAGTTGAACAGCACAGACTCAGTGATTCAGTAGCCCTGCAGTCACCAGCCCAGAGCACAGTTCCTTTGTGAAACTCGCTCAGAGGAGAATTAGATGGTATTATCATTGATTTGAATGTTTTTCTTCTGGATTTGACATCATATTATCAATATTCTGCATGTCAAGATGGATAAATGCAACATGCAGGATTTAATCTGACTAGGGGCATGTCTCATATAAATAACTTGCTAAACTATGGAGATATACCATACAAAAACCATCTGAATGGTTCAACATGTTTGTCACCAATGCTGCTTTTAAGTTTTGTGACTGTTTGTGCAGATGCTAGAGACTCGATAGCTAAAGTGGCCTATGGGAGGGTGTTTGGGTGGATAGTCAGCAAGGTCAATGAACAACTGGCTCCCAAGGTTGATCTGGAGATGCATGAAATAGGTGAGTTTATCAAACCAAAGAACAGAACTTTCGTTTAGTTTCTGTATGTAGATATTCCAATGACATATTTGTTTTTTTTACCAGGTATTCTTGACATTTTTGGATTTGAAAATTTTGCTGTGAACCGTTTTGAGCAGCTTTGCATCAATCTGGCGAATGAACAGTTGCAGTTCTTCTTCAATCATGTGAGTATAAATAGCAGCAGCAGCAGAATGGACCCTGTTATTAGGGCAGGCAGGATCTAAAGTTTTAAGTCTTTTTAAAATGACAGTTATGTTACAACCCAAACACTCAAACCAAAAGGAAATGACCTAAACAAATTGACATGTGCGGGTGTGTGAAGATTTAGTGGTGTTTTTGTTTGTAGTTTTAAGGATAAGTACCGGATATGTGTGCCTTTGTATGTGGGTATATACACATCAACCTTATACAGATATGTTCACCACTGAAGAATGTGCAGGAACCTGCATTTTCAGTCAGCTCTATACCGCTAACGCCTCCTGCTGCCTGTAGAACAGGCCAGACACAACAGTAACACCCCCTGCTGTATCCTGACTCCCAACAGTAACACCCCCTGCTGTATCCTGACTCCCAACAGTAACACCCCCTGCTGTATCCTGACTCCCAACAGTAACACCCCCTGCTGTATCCTGACTCCCAACAGTAACACCCCCTGCTGTATCCTGACTCCCAACAGTAACACCCTCTGCTGTATCCTGACTCCCAACAGTAACACCCCCTGCTGTATCCTGACTCCCAACAGTAACACCCCCTGCTGTATCCTGACTCCCAACAGTAACACCCCCTGCTGTATCCTGACTCCCAACAGTAACACCCCCTGCTGTATCCTGACTCCCAACAGTAACACCCCCTGCTGTATCCTGACTCCCAACAGTAACACCCCCTGCTGTATCCTGACTCCCAACAGTAACACCCCCTGCTGTATCCTGACTCCCAACAGTAACACCCCCTGCTGTATCCTGACTCCCAACAGTAACACCCCCTGCTGTATCCTGACACCTCCTTTATCCAAAGTTGTGTTTAAAATCTTTCTTTTTGGGTGTTACATGATTGTGTTTTTTTCACTTCAGCATATCTTCCTGATGGAACAGAATGAATATAAAGAAGAAGGCATCCAGTGGGAGAACATTGACTTTAAAGACAACAAACCTATACTGGTTAGACATGATGAACACCATCTTCATATTAATTCCTTAAGTTTTCTTTCTCACACTCATCTGCACCTTTTATGTTTGACTTGTTACCTAGCAACATCATTCTACCATGCTTTACTCTGCCTCTGGTGACAGTTTGATTTAGTTTACAGCACAGACACAGACAAGGCTGTAAGCAAACATACTATATGTTTATGTGTATGTTAGTTAGCTGTATCTAGAAGAGACACTTGTGACACACAATCTAGACACTCTTCTAGATTGTGTCTCCATAGCTTTGCTGAAGCCACACAACGTTGTGTTTCAATGATCGTTGTAGCCTGAACCATGTCCTTAACGCTCCCTACAGGACCTCTTCCTCACAAAGCCCATCGGCATCCTGTCTCTCCTGGACGAGCAGAGCGCCTTCCCTCAGGTAACAATGCTACACTAGCATCTTCCACACTGAGAGTGAAAGGCAGTTATGACTTTTCGTTTGAACAGAGGAGTGATTTCGCTCTTACTCTTTCCTCTTTTGCTAGGCCTCAGATAAAGACTTTGTGGAGAAGCTGAACAGCAAGTTCAAAAGCAGTCCTCACTACGAGCTGGTGCATAGTCACAGTCCACTGTTCACTGTGGTGCACTACGCTGGGAAGGTACATCTGCTACGACTTCAAATCCTTTTTATTGTGTAATTTGGGGCGTCAGATAGCTCAACGGTTAAGGCGTTGGCCTCATGATCAGAAGGTTGTGAGATTGAGCCCCTGCTGTGGCTATATGACGTTGTGTCCTTGGGCAAGGTGCTTCACCCTACTTACCTCAGGGAGAATGTCCCTGTACTTACTGTAAGTCACTTTGGATAAAAGCGTCTGCTAAATGAATAAATGTAAATGTAAATTTGGGGAAATTAGATATTCATGTATTTTGTTGTAATACATTTTCTTCGTCAGTAAACATTTTGGGGTATTGTAAAGTATATTGTCTACATGGGTAGGATTTAAACTTTTTCTGGTAAAAAATATTTATTGATGTTGTTATTGTTGAGTGATTCGTGCGTGTCCTTTTGTCAGGTCCAGTATAACGGTCTGGGTTTCCTGGAGAAGAACAGAGACAATATTCCAGCCAGTATCAGAGGCCTGTTAATCAACAGTGTTACTCCTCTCCTCAGTGTTCTGTTTGCAGGTCAGTTCTGCCTCTCAGGTCTTCTCGTCAGTCTGGTGTCTTGAACTCGAATCCCATGTGATTTCCATGTCATGTGTTTTTCAGCCACCATATCCAGAACAGGGACTCTGATGCCCCGCAAAGCAAAGGTGGACGCTTGTTTTGACCTCATGTCACTGAGCACAAAGAATCATATGATTGTGTGAGATGTTCTTAACTTCCTTGTTTCTCAATACTTTTTTTCTTCTTTCTTTTAGCTTATTCAGAAAGAGGACGACAACTTCAATTCTACCAGGAAACATTCTGTAGGAGCTCAGTTCAAGGTATGCCAAGAATGAAAGCAAATCAGATTCCAAAACCATAAGCAGGTTTGCATGTCCATCCCATGCCTCCAATAGCAGAGAAGCATTGATAATGAAACCCTGTGTGTCTTCCCAGCATTCCTTGGCTGTGCTGATGGAGAAAATGTTTGCTGCCAACCCTCACTTTGTCCGCTGCATCAAACCCAATAGCAGTAAGCTGCCCAATCAGGTGGACAGCAAGCTAGTCAGGGACCAGGTAAGGAGCAGCACACATTACAACACCAATCCTCATTGCAATGCCATTACATTTACATTTATTCATTTAGCAGACGCTTTTATCCAAAGCGTCTTACAAGAGAGAGCTTTTACAAAGAGCATCAGTCATTGAGCATAGCAACGTGATAGACCCCGAACACAGTCGTTTTTTTAGATTGTGAATCATACATCATGAGAACCAATAAGTGCCAAGGGAAGAACTATAAATGCATAACACGATTGTGAACATAAAGCAAGAGATACAATACCATTACTATACAACAGTACAAAAACATAGGCTTGGCTTCTTTAAAGGAGACATATTTAATATTCTAAATAATACTGCAGAGGTAAAGTAATCAGAGAAGCATTGTTCAGAGGTATTTTAATTTCCCTTCACCTTATGGACTGGTGACACATTTTTGTCCCATTGTACTGCAGTGACAGATGTCAAATGTTATGACTCAATGGAAGTACAGGTTGTAGCTCTATGGATGCACCTTCTTTCATTCTCAACATAGTTAACCCTGTTAACACCTACTTGATTTGCCTGGTTTCTTTGAGTACCGTATTTTTCGGACTATAGGGCGCACTTAAAAGCCTTTATTTTTCTCAAAAACGACACTGCGCCTTATAATCCGAAGCACTTTATATATGGATTAATTATTTTGTTTACTGATTTTTGTGTGGTACAAGGCACTAAATCAAAATGTTTTAGTACGACTTTGGTAAACTACAAAGCCGCACCGCTTGCAGCATCACGGCTACCATAGCCAGGAGCGTCGCGGAGTAATACATACTGTGCTTCCCCGCTTAATGCGCCTTATAGTCCGGTGCGCTTTATATATGAAAAAAGATCGAAAATGACACTGCGCCTTATAATCCAGTGCGCCCTATAGTGCAAAAAATATGGTAGATTCTATGACCAATATTCAGAGGGTGAAGGGCAGTCCAGCCTATAGTTCACTGAGAAGTCAGTGGCTGCTCAGCCAGACAGTCTGCTAGCTTGTTGGGTCACAGGGTTTCCGGTTGGCTGGCTGCCTGTAAAGGCCAATGGAATTCAGCCTGAGGGTGTTCATCCTACCACAGCACAGAGGGGACAGGCTTCTCTAAACATGATAGGGCCTGGAGGGTGGAGGCCATTATTAGTGACAAGTGTCAGAGGTCCTGGAAAGTCATTTGAGCGGTTCAGTTAATGTAGTGTGTGTATGTGTGTATATACACACTGTATATAAAAATATTTTGATATACTGTACATGAGTATTAGATACTGTACATCGTTTTTTCAAGCACATGAGAATAGATTAGATTAGATTAACCTTTATTTGTCCTCCAGGGGGTGGAAATTGCAGTTCACAACAGCAGCAACATTAATGACAATAACATAACAATAGCGATACTATTGTATAGAATACTATTGTAATGTAGTTATTTACCCCTGATTCAGCTTAGTGCCTTTAATACACTTTGCTGAAAGCATGTCGTGTGTCTGTGTGGGTGTTTTGAGGCGTGGTATTTACTCTTTATAAAGATGTTAAAATAAGACGACCCCCAAGTGTTTTCTGATCTGTTTGAATTAACGCTGCTACGAGGCCCCCTACTGTTCAGAACCGGCATTGCGCCCATAAATGGATGCATGTAAATGCAATGCGAAATCCAGTATGAGTTTGTAGTAGTGTTTTTAGTGCTGTGCTTTAGAGAGCAATACAGATATTTGACTAAGAGCCAGTGGCTTTTGTGTTATGTTGATGTTAACCAGGTATCTTCTAATTTGCAGTTGAGATATAATGGCTTAATGGAGACCATCAGGATACGAAGAGATGGATTCTGTTGGCGACCTACCTTTCAAGAATTTGCAATGAGGTGCGTGTATGTGTGTATATGAGAGGAGTAATATATATATATATATATATATATATATATATATATATATATACTATATTATATATTAATATTATATTATATATATGTGTGTGTGTGTGTGTGTGTGTGTGTGTGTATTTCTGTGTGTGTGTGTGTGTGTGTTTGTAACATGAGCAGTGTAACACTAAAATGCAGGTGCGTTAATCACACTGTCTCCTTCTCCTTCAGATACAACATCCTGCTTGTAAAACCTGATTTACCACTAACCAAAGAAAGGTACACAGGCCATTATTTAATACATGAGGATACATGTACTGTTGGTATTTAATGGAAATGTGAAGATGTACTGGGAGCTTAAACTAAAACATGGAGGGTCACCTTTCCACAGTGCACATCTTTTTATAATGATTTTGTATCTAGGTGATCTGGTCTCTGACCTTTCCCATTTTTATCGTTCTTTCTTCAGCTGCATGTCCATTCTTAATACTGCTGAGATCTCTGGCTGGAAGTGTGGGTAAGAATACCGTCCTTATCCATTTAATGTTGGGATTTAACTTGGGTAGGAATTGAATTGTTAGATTTCAGCTACATACATTAGCAGCTGTGTCTTTTATAAATGTTTTACAAAATGTGTTGCTGCATGTACAGATGTCTTGTTTATTGTCAGGGAGGAGTGGAGGTGATCATCTGAACTAATACTCTGCTACTTTTAGTATTTATATTTGTTGATGAGATCTTGTCTGTGTTCCTGCAGTTCATCTCGTCTGTTCTTTAAGCACTGGCACCAGGATGACTTGGCCAGGCTGCTGGACAGGATGGGCAGAGCTGCTCTCATCATCCAGAAATGTAATGACCCTCCCCATTATTTACATTTACATTCAGTCATTTATCAGATGCTCTTATCCAGAGCGACTTACAGCAAGTACAGGGACATTCCCCCCTGAGGCAAGTAGGGTGAAGTGCCTTGCCCAAGGAAACGATGTCATGTTGGCATGGCCGGGTTTCGAACTTGAAACCCTCTGATTATTAGCCCAGCCCATGATACTGCTGTCAGTACAGTAGAACAGAGCTGACCAACCCATTCCTGAAGATCTGCTGGAAAGTTCTCAGTTGAACTTGAATACAGCAGCACTCTATACCAGGGGTGCTCATACTTTTTCAGCATGCAATCTACTTATAAAATGACCAAGTTACAATGATCTACCCACTACAAAAATGCAAATCATGTATTTCAGTTGGTGTTGTATTTTCAATGAACAGTCAAAGAATATCGCTCCACATTTCCTTTCTTTGGAAGCCCACCTCCCATTCCGTATGAAAGTGATAAGATTTCGCCTTGTTACTTGGTCCAGCAGCCCCACTCATTTTTGATAAGCTTTCTTTAGTTTTCAATTAAAAAGTGAGGCCTTAAAATTGGAGTTGACTCACTGACTGGCTTGTTAGTTTTACTGCACTATTTTTGTGCATGCACGGTGACATACAGGGCAGCCAGTTTAAAAAAATGCGATCTACCAATTGTACCTTTTGAGATCGACATATTGAGCACCCCTGCTGTACACACCCTGTATACTCTATAGAGTGAATGATTGTCCAGAAGGTCTACAGGGACTCTCCAGGAGTTTGTCGGCCCTTCCACATCGCACGCTTTTGCCAATAGATGCAATGCTTTTGACACGAACACAAATCTTTAGAAATAAGCCTATAATTATTCATAATAGAATTATTAGAGAGAGAAAATGTATTACTGTGTGTATATGTATATATACATATGTACTATGAAAAGTTCCTTTTAGATGTTTGTGGCTTCGTTTAACTTTTGGTTAAAAAAAAAAAACTCTCAAGTGGCAGTTAGACACTGAAACCAGTCAGTTTAGGTGGATTGGCTTTGGGACTATGAGCCGTGACGGGAAATCTCCCTTCTGATGTGTACATCATGGAACACCTGACTGAAACAGGACATGATGGGACACGGCTGCACAAAGAGAAACTGTTCTTTTCCCGGCATCGAGTCTTGGCAGACTTAAAGACGACTGGTATCTTTATCGATCATCACTGCCGTTACCAGTAACACTCAGACCCCTCAGGCTCCACTTCATCATCTGTGGTTGTGTGGGAGGTATTTCAGATCAGGAGATAACCGTCTGTTCAAGTTCAAAGCAAAACAACAACTAGAAATGGTCTCTTTTTCTGCAGACTACCGCACTTTTTGCTGCAGGAGGATTTACCGGGCTCTGCTGGTGGAGTTGCGCAAACAGAGACAGGCCCAGAGAGAGAGGGAGGAGAGGGAAGCAAGAGAGGAAGAGGAGAAGAGGAGGAAGAAAATATTGCTGGAGGAGGAGATTAAGAAGCGGATGGAAATGGAGCAAGAGAACAAGAGTGAGTTTTTTCCTCTTCTGCTATTTTTGTCCTGTTTTGTTCTGTTTTTCTTCACACAACATATTAATACGTTTTGTTTTCTTTTGTCTGTGTTTATTTGCCGCTCTTGTTCCGTCTCTATATCACTTGCTTTGAAAGGTTGGGTTGTTTACTCCCCTTGTGTGTTTCCCAGGACCAGCCTCTCCCCCTGTCCCCCTGCCCAGGAGCAAGAAGCCCCAGCCCAAGCCTCGCTCCATCCTGGTTGGGATCGGGGTACCCAAGGTTGCACCTGTCCCTCGACCCCGCAGTAAAATGTTTGAGGTGAGTTGAGATCACAGACGGAGTTTAAAATACAATATTTTAAGATCAGTATAGCAGGGGTCAGGTGGCTCAGCGGGTTAATGCTTTGGGCTCATGATCAGAAGGTTGTGAGTTCGATTCCCGGCTGTGCCTACATGACGTTGTATCCTTGGGCAAGGCACTTCACCCTACTTGCCTCAGGGAGAATGTCCCTGTACCTGCTGTAAGTCACTTTGGATAAAAGCATCTGATAAATGAATAAATCTATATCAGTGGGGTGGTGTTACATGGTAAACATATCATTCTCAATCTCTGGCTTGTCACTTCCATCCTACTAGATCCATTCCATCCTAATCTGTCACATCATCCTCCATGAGTTTCTATTTAAAGTGTTCCTCTTCTGTCTCTGGTTGAGGCCACTCCCTTTGACAATGCTTTGGGTCCGTTAAACACCCACATGGCTGAGCTGGTGGGCGAGGCGGGCAGTGTGGAGGAGAGGGCCAGAGAGAGGAGTACAAAGAGGAGGAACACCATTCGCTGGTTTAAGGAGACGCAGGCACGCAAGGTGATGCGTAACGGGGCCTTCCCAGGCTGGTTCCATGGCATGATCACACGCAGGTGAGAGACATGATGGAGGGTGACCTGCAAAGTCTTTAGTCTGTTTCTCCATACACAGATTTCATTGGTCGGTGTGTCTTTCATTAATAGACAAGCTGAGGATCTGCTGACAGACAAGCCTATTGGCTGTTTCCTGATCCGAGTTGGACAAAGCCGCAAGGGTTACACACTGTCCTACAGGTAAGACTAAAGGTAACACACTGTCCTACAAGTAAGACTAAAGGTAACACACTGTCCTACAAGTAAGGCTAAAGGTAACACACTGTCCTACAAGTAAGACTAAAGGTAACACACTGTCCTACAAGTAAGGCTAAAGGTAACACACTGTCCTACAAGTAAGGCTAAAGGTAACACACTGTCCTACAAGTAAGGCTAAAGGTAACACACTGTCCTACAAGTAAGGCTAAAGGTAACACACTGTCCTACAAGTAAGGCTAAAGGTAACACACTGTCCTACAGGTAAGACTAAAGGTAACACACTGTCCTACAAGTAAGACTAAAGGTAACACACTGTCCTACAAGTAAGGCTAAAGGTAACACACTGTCCTACAAGTAAGGCTAAAGGTAACACACTGTCCTACAGGTAAGACTAAAGGTAACACACTGTCCTACAAGTAAGACTAAAGGTAACACACTGTCCTACAAGTAAGGCTAAAGGTAACACACTGTCCTACAAGTAAGGCTAAAGGTAACACACTGTCCTACAAGTAAGGCTAAAGGTAACACACTGTCCTACAAGTAAGGCTAAAGGTAACACACTGTCCTACAAGTAAGGCTAAAGGTAACACACTGTCCTACAAGTAAGGCTAAAGGTAACACACTGTCCTACAGGTAAGACTAAAGGCAACACACTGTCCTACAAGTAAGGCTAAAGGTAACACTCTCATACTGGTAAGACTAAAGGTAACAACACACTGTCACACTGGTAAGGCTAAAGGTAACACACACAGTGTCAAAAACACCAAATTGTTTTTGGGAACGAATCCCCCTTCCCCATGTTGGGAGGACATTTGCATGACATGTGACCTCCTCCTGTGTCCAATCAGAGGGGAGAACCGCTGCAGACACTACATGATTGACATGCAGTCCAATGGGAAGTATGTGATCCTGGGTGAGGACCGTGCCCACTCCTCCCTACCTGACCTGGTGGAACACCACAAGCACACTGGCATCAAGCCCTTCATGGAGCTGCTCACCAGCTCCTGTGGACAGGTGAGCTTTATACCTTTCTACTGCACTAAACACACTGTTGTGGTGTGTGATGTGTGCTCATGCACTTTATTATCCTTTACATAAATAACCAATAATTTGATACATTAATAAATGTGTCATAGGAGGGGTTTTAAAAATGGGGTTTTAAAAATGTAAATAAGGAGTCAGGGTTTCAGATATTTTAAAGTTTGTTACTTGGTCCCTACAAAAATGCATGGGAAATATAAATCACTTCGTAGGTCTCTGGATAAAAACAACACTAACGAGTAATGTGTTGTTTTTTTCCCCCCAGATGTGCGAACGAGAGACGGACTATGAGGACCTGAAGGGAATTTCCTCCTCCTGCCGGTCCCCCGAGCTTGAAGAGGAGGAGGAGGAGGAGGAAGAATCCCGACCAGATCAAATCCACCAGGAGTTTCAGAGGATCTTTATGCCTCCAGGACAGAACCCTGGTCCTGACCTCCGACCTCCGGTCCTCAGGCGGATCTCTGAGCGCAGACAGAGGATGGAAGCACAGGGGGAGAGCTGGGAGGGCAGCGTCCAGCAGGGCAGAGGGGATCGGGGGGATGAGGATGAGAGGAAGAGAACGTTTCCAAGGCTGTACCCATCTATAAGGCTGGCTATGAAGGAGCTCCAGCATGTGCAGGTGAGTTACACATTAACACTGACATGATATGAAGTCTGACATGTCAGTACAAGTGCCTGTGTGGAACAACAAAGTGTTGAAACCACAGTTTTAGAGCAATGTGATTTAGGACTACAGCTCTTGCTGGGACATGACTTTCATTATTCCAGTACAATGTGTTCATTTGAATGTACAGATACCTAACCAGTTAAAAGTTGTTGTTGGGATTTATCATTAGACTATTACATTTTTCATTCAAGAAAAGGTTCAAGGTTCATCATTGGGGTTTCATAGGAAATGTGGTTTTGTGGTGTCTAAATTACCTGCCTTTTCCTCTGTCTCCTCCTCAGCACTTCTCAGGTGGTCTGGATCAGTCCTCCGTATCTCACATTAGTGCTTCCTGGAAGAGGCCTGGTAGGTCATAGTGCACAGCTGTACTGTGTCTGCATAAGGAACTAGCATGTGTTACAGCTCTCTCCTCAGTATAAAGGCTGCCCACCCACAGCTTTTAATTACTAGCTTTTTGGTGGTGTAGCTAGATAAAGCGTTGTGTAAACAGTTACAGATGCAGATGTTGTCGATATTCCCATCTAATCCTACCTTCCAACATGCCTTCCTTTGTTCATGATAATCCAGTACAGTAAAACATAATCAAGTTAAGATGCAATTTTTTCATGTATCTTTTCATTTTTTTCAGATTCCTAATCTACAGGAAGAAGTATTTTAATTTATGGCTGCTGTTTGTTTTTTAACCAATAACAAGGATGATATTCTATGAACTAATTTTATGGGAAGACTTCCTACAGTATTTAAAACTTTCAGTTTTACTGGCTGCTGTTTAATTTAAGGGTTATTTGTGTTTTAGCTTTTTATTTCTCAATTTAACTGTACATTAAGTTATTACATTTAATGAATAAATGTGTTTTAAATGATCCTTTTTCTTCTGTGTGTCTGACTGTGTTCGTCTGATCAGCTCAGCTTGAGGTCCCAGGGTTGCTTGGAGCTGTTGTGGACATCTTTAATGCCTCTGTGGAGTCTGTATGTTCTCCCCACTCACATGGGTTCACATGTTAAAGAATTTGCACTAACTGATTAGAAAATTTTACTAAAGGTTTTTCTGCCGAGAAGGTGTTTTAATATTTCCCATTTCAAAAATTCTTCTCTCAGTTCATGACGATGGAGTATTTTGTGGATTCAAATCCTTTTTACACCCCAAATTGTCTGTAGCCTTTCAGTGAATATAATGTTTAAACTTAAAAATGTATAAAAATAAAAAAAAGAATATGTAAAGGAGAACATCCTCCAGCTATGGTGACCATACCTGAGTAAGCCAATGAGCTCTTACCTGTTAAAGGGAGGAGTTTTTAGTCATACAAGCAAAAACTGGAAACATTAGAACAAAGAAACCAGTTACTGAGATAAGGCGAAGATAGATGACACGTTCTTCCCCAGATTTGGAACTCCTTCCTGTTATTGATGGATCTCAGAGTTTTTGCTCTAGTGTTTTGTGCTGGTGTTTGGTTTGCTGGTGTACAAGGTAATTATGTTTATATTGTACAATTCTGAATGGTGTAATGGGAATTACATTATATGGTCAATAGTATCTTTAAAATTTAACTCACCAATTATTTATTGTTATTAATTTACTTTGATGTAATTACCAACTTCTTATAGTAATAAATAAACTTCTGCTTATTTTTAGGAGCCATTCCTAAATGTTGTGTTGCAACATCAAAGCATTTTCCTCTCAGTTTACTAAAGAATGTGGAGCGATTTGAAATGCAGAGCAGCCAAGGACCATGTGACATCGACGCCCTGGTGTAAGTACACTGCACACCCTGCTGGATTACAGTTGACATGATACACTTTAGTGAATGATTCCTGACTAATGTTTCACAATTTAATACCCAACCAAACACTTGCTTACATGATTACCAGAACTCCTACAAGCGTTCAAGAACATTCAATTGTTAAGCTCTCTATGCTGTCATTCTAATTTATTTTATATGGACAGTACCATATGGAATATTTTTTACATTTCTACAGACCATCTGTTAATCCATAACATTTGGTCTAACAATCTCACTCTGTCTTCTTCTAGACTTTATACAAATAATAAGAAATACTGCTCTGACCCAAGAGTGGGGAAGATACTGAGAAGACTCAGGCGTGGTCAGACATATATCACCCACAACAAAAAGAAACGGCATGCTTCTTCAGTTCATACTTAGGGCTACAACTGACTGTTGTCAGACTCTTTGCATAATCCATATTATTAATGCGTAATATTTTTCTACAACTTTTTTATAACTCTTATAAGTCTTGATTTACTGCCATTAATGAATCAGAAGGCTGGATCTACCTATTCTGCAATCTCCCTTAGAGAATATAAAATCATTTTATGCTATGGTGCACACTATCAATAATATTTCAGACTTCCGAGGTGCTTTTACAGTAGACCTATACGTATTTCTTCACAGGAAAATTGTCCTGTGCACCAGCTTAATAAAGTCCAAATGTGCAACAGTTGAGCATTTCCCTTTTTCATATCATATAGATATAAACAATTCAAACTGATACAAAGCAGGAGTTTTTAATCAAAAATCAAATCCTTATTGGCACTACAGTCAAACATAAATCACCATATGCATAAAGTCTACTGTTGTAATCCACACTGAACTGTTTGGCATTCCTCATTGAATTAGGTCATTAATCTACAGTATGAAAGTAGTCTTCAAGTCTAAAATATGTTTATGTACAATTTTTAGCGAAGTGTAAGAACAAATTGTTATTTCTCTCAGATTATCAGTCATATATTGTTTCGCCATTATCATTATAACCCAAGAAAGCACACATACCTTCTAAATCAAGTAAATTGCAATAAATAAATAAAAACATTGAACCTTGAAGTTAGATAACCCATCTCTGTTGTACTTATTTGGAAACAACCCATAATGGCATTAAAAATGTCTTGTGCTATACCATTTTCTAACATACTACTGCTGACGGTTGTGTTCTGACAAGAGAAAAGCACATTTGGTTCTGAATGGATGGCAGGCCTTTCTGGATGATTTTCTTTAACCCTTGCTAAGAAAAATTATCCAAATGATGTTGTTAAAACAATAAAAGTGATTGTTACTTTAAATTACCTCTTCCCGTTTTTTGTAGATAAGGGTGTATGTCATTTGCACTGCACATTTGATATGCATGAGGCCATGAACTTAAAATAAACTGAAATTAAGGATACAGCTATATATAAATTGGGTATCCATTCTGGTTTAGTGTGTTACAGTTTACTGAACTTTTTCCCTAGGGACAGCAGATCCTAGACGCATTTGCAAAACAGCATTCATGCATATATATTTTGGAGCAATCGAATCAGCAGTGATTTTTACACAAACTGTTACTTAAGGAACTGTTTTGACAACAAGCCAATAAACTGTATAGGTTGGGCTCTGGTGTGTTTACACTATTGAATTCATCATCATTCAGAAAAGCCTCTGATATGATGGGGAACGTGTCATTTCAAACACCTGCCATAAGCAGGTGAAGCAACACCAAACATGGGTGCAGAACTGTGACAGGTTCATAAAATGCTTCATGCTGTCTCCCTGTCTTCCCAGAACAATGCTCTGCATGCTTATGGCAACACTGACAACGCATTGCAGAATTCATGAGGCCTTTTAGGAACGACTACACAACACCACCTTAAATACAGATCACTACTTCACTATTCCGTGATATGTCCAAGTTTCTAAGCACAGGCACAGCTTTAGCGGTTTATTTATTGTCCATCAAGACTTCAGTCCTCTTTCTCTTCCTCCTCCTCTTCCTCTTCGTATGCTTTGATAAAATCTGCAATGGTTTCCACCACATAATCTGGCACCAGGTGCATTTTCTCTGGGTCATCACTGTCCTTGTAGCTCTGGGCCTCTTCCATGGTGGACACCCCTGTCAAAGTAAGCATGGTGTCCAAGCCACACTTAGCCCCAAACAGGATGTCCGTTTCCAGGCGATCTCCAACCATAATGGACTGGGCTGGGTCCAGCCCGAACTGGCTGGCCATGCACTCAAACATGAAGCGGCTGGGCTTGCCGATCACCAAAGCCGTCCTGCTACTGGCCGTTTCCACAGCTGCTGTTAGGCTCCCCGATCCTGAGAGAGAATGTCAGAGGAAGATGTTTGACAGATTACCTATAAAACACATTAGTATGGAGGGGGACTGTGTTGAAAGTGACTCATTAAACAACACACATTGTCACAAACAGATGAAGATTGTGTGTAGCCTGACAATAAGAGAAACTCAGCGTTCAATTCATTTCTATAGAAAGGCACATCTATGGCCACAGCTAACAATTACGACTGGTGCTGATGTGGCATTTAGTCACACAGTGGTTGTTCTACCAGATGCTCAACATAATGCTGCATGATTTAAAAGCAGTTTTACAAGGTCTCTGCTGCAGCCAGAAGATGCATGGCTATGGGAAACTCTCCATTAAATATGACAAAATGACATCGGGTAGTTATATTAATGCAATGTCTAAAGGGTCTTCTATACTTCAAAACAGACTGCAGTTTAAATCCTATCCTGAACTTGTAGCCTTCTTTCCCATTGTAAATCCCATTCACACTGTCAATGCACTTCCTTGACAGACCAAACCTACCTGGTGTTATTCTACCTCCCCGCAGAGGGTGCCAAGGGTCAGGGTCAGTGGCTACAAACAGGCAGTTGGGGTTTTGTAAATAACAGGTAGCTTTAGCCAGTTTTACAAAGCTGAATTTTTCGTCATATCCAACCAGCACTGCCTTAACATCCAGGTCCAAAGGATAGTCATAAATGGTCCCCGTCTGTGTGTCTTCACTGTCTTCCACTATGGGAACTCCGGCCTCTTGAAGCTCCTTAACGACCCCTTGACACCCGATGACATACACCTTCCCCTGCACCTTGGCCACGTCCCGCAGGTAAGCAGCAGAGCAGTAGGCAGAGCTGAAGATATCCTCCTCCTCCACATCAGTGAACCCCAAACGCGCAAACTTTGTCACGTAGTTAGCTCTGGGCCTGGTGCAGTTGTTCGTCACGAAAAATACCCTTTTGCCTTGCTGTTTCAACAGTGTCACCACCTCCGGAGCGCCTGTCACCACCGTCTCGCCATTCCAGATGACACCGTCGCAGTCGAACAGGACATTGCGCTTCGCATCGAGCAGCTCTCGTAATTGAGAACCTCGGATTTTGGAACAGCCTCTGATTCCCACAGCCCCGGACATTCTGCACGGTGAGGCCGGAGAGGACAGAAAGGCACGGAAAAATGACACGGGTGAGGTCACTTACAGCACCTCTGCATCCACCGGCACGAACACAGACTTAACGTATGATTATAAGAGTACAAAGATGAGAAGTCCCCGTGTCTGATAGGAGGGAACCTTTCACTTCCTCCATCTCCTGCAGTGAGGGGCGGATAACCTCACCCTGTTCATGTTACTGGCCCTCGGATAGGAAGACCCGCCTTTCCCTCCCCTTCGCCCAATGCAATGGCGCACAGACTGAAGCCAATACTAATCAATGATTACCATTTGCTAAAACATTGGGTTATGAAATTGGGTCTAAGAGTATATTGTAATTGTATGGACTGTGCTGTGTCTTAAAAAGCTGAATTGCGAGACAATTGCACTGTTTTGATTGTGCAAAACCTATGACTATAGGCTGTAGGAGAGCAGGTGTTTAAAACGTGAATAAAAACAGCTTGTCATCGTATTCTATTAATTAACATGAATTAGAAATCATTGAAATTGAATAAAAATTATTGCAGGCCTAATTACTGGGAAAATCCCTCCACTGTCTGTATTTTTTTAAACTAACGTTTATGTTTAACGTCGTTACATTTCTCCAGCCCAGAAGATGGCGATGACACAATAACAGGCAGATTGACACTAAGAACAATGTCAGCCCCCTTGGTAATATTATGTTTAGGACAGCACTGAAAATATTTGAAGAGAAATGGAAGTCTTACCGACACAGATTCGTTCCGTGGATTGCGCTGAATCTCGGGAAGAATGAGCGGTAATTACCCTTATTGTGTTTGTTTAATTTGGATAAAGATCACATTTTATTTGCAGATATTAGATGTGTCAAACTACCTATAAGTCCATGTTGAACCATATGCAGACCTACCACAGTATGTTGAACCATATGCAGACCATGATGCAGACCTACCACAGTATGTTGAACCATATGCAGACCATGATGCAGACCTACCACAGTATGTTGAACCATATGCAGACCATGATGCAGACCTACCACAGTATGTTGAACCATATGCAGACCATGATGCAGACCTACCACAGTATGTTGAACCATATGCAGACCATGATGCAGACCTACCACAGTATGTTGAACACAGATGTTCTGCTGTCTTTTCTCAGAACTCTTCGTCAAGTCCCAAAGCTCTCCCAGGACAAGCTGGTTCCTGATGAGGAGGTGACGGATTCTCTTCTGAGATTCTTCAGGGCTCTGTTCAGAAATGACCTGGTCAACCAGGGAGAAATACTGAGCCAGCTCCCCACTTCAGCCCAAACACATTACCAAGGACAACAAGACCATGGAAAAGAAACCGCAGAAAACACTGGAACAGGTTAAAACTGGGGTTTTATTACATGCAACAACCCCAAAAATCGCATTTTCCTTGCAGATGACACCATGCTTGTGACTTCCATTATTTATGTGTGTTGAAATAGATGGACCCAAAAGAGGATTCGATTTGATGTTCCACAATCTGGGGTTCTCTCTTGAACGGCAGCCCAGCACCTTGCCATTTGGTGGTACAGGAGTATTTGTGACCAAAGGATTGGTGCCTAAAGGAGTTACAGTCGCCATGTATCCAGGTAGAAGTTAGGACAGCACATTCAGACACACAAAGAAGGGCTGTAACAACACAGAATACATACGCAAGGAAACATATAGTTTCTGTCATGATAAGAATGAGGTTTAATGTATTTAAGAGAAGACATTTCTATTACGAACCTGTAAAGTACTGTTTGAGTGATTTAGTCCATGTTGTGTTCTTCTTGCAGGTACTGTCTACCAGAGTTACGATCCAATTTTTTTCCAGTCCATCCGAAACCCTTTTGTGTTTCGATGCATTGACTGTGTTTTGATTGACGGCAATGATAAAGGCATTTCAAAGATGGTGTACAGGTGAGACATGCCTAAGGAACTGTATTCTATAGCTAAACTATTTAGTTGTTTGGGGAGATTTCTAACAATGCCAAGTTCAACCACACGTAATATACAGTAGCCTATATCGTATGACTCATAGCACATAAAAAGCAGAGGCAGCAATATTACATTTGTGGAAATGTCCACAAAACCTTGTTTGGAGGAAAAGCCACAAATTATAACAGACCCCCCATCTTACTTAAACAATGGCAGTATTAATCACACCTTACATTGACATTTATTCATTTAGCACCTTGAGAATTTTTTGGGCAAAAAACTAAACTTTAATCAGCCTGAAAAACATGAAGCATGAAAGGCCTAAGCGACTTTTAAAATGAATTACAAAAAAATGACATATTTACCCAAAGGTTGCCAGTAATTTCAGAGCCCATTGTACATGTATGTGAAGTAAATTATGATATATAATCCTTTAGATTCTCAAGAATATCTGTTTTTGTTGCACAATTATCCATGCACTGTTAGTGAGGGTTGGTTATGGAATGTGTGTGTGCCAGGTCATGCAGTGGAAGGGACAGACTGGGTCCTTTAACGCTGAGTGACACCACCTGGTTGACAGCCAATCCAGTAAATCCACTTGCAGTGGGTCAGTACGTCAATAACTGCACCAATGGTACGTTACCAAATCATTCCGCTGGTCACTTGCAGCATTCTCAGTGTTACAGACACAGCAACACCGTAATGTGAGCCCTACTGTTTTCTATTCTATACTGTCCCGTGTGAGGCCCACAGTGTAATGTTGTCATTTCCTCTCCCGTCAGAGCGGACTGCTAACGTGTGCTATCAAGAGTATGATGTGCCGGATGGATTTCCTGTGGAGCTTCGCCAGTACCTACCTAACGTGAACTATGCTCATGATAGCCAGAGGCAAGACTTCCCAAATCAATGTCTTCATCTTTCAGTTGAATTGGAAACAGTGTAGTGTATCCACGGGGGGGGGGGGCAACCATTTTTGGAATAATGTATAGTTTTTGCTCCTCAGGGAAGAAACTTTAAAGTTTATCATCCACCAAAGTGGCATTCAACTGATTACAAAGTTGGGTCACATACCTCACTGATGCAATGTAAACAACACCATCACTATTATAACGGGCCCCATTTCAGCAATTATTGTAATCATGCTAAATCACTATCACCAGAAAACACATACACATATATCAAACCAATTCAAAGCTATTTGGTTTGTTTAACTGTGTTTTTGAGTTGCCTTACATGTCCTCAAAAGACAGACTGACATAATTCTACCTGCTCACCTTCAGTTTCACAGCAGCAGGGTGTACAGCACAGCAGAGTGTACAGCAGCACAGTGTACAGCACCACAGTATACAGCACAGCAGCAGAGTGTACAGCACAGCAGCACAGTGTACAGCACAGCAGCACAGTGTACAGCACAGCAGCACAGTGTACAGCACAGCAGCACAGTGTACAGCACAGCAGCACAGTGTACAGCAGCACAGTGTACAGCACTGCAGCACAGTGTACAGCAGCACAGTGTACAGCACAGCAGCAGTGTACAGCAGCACAGTGTACAGCACAGCAGCACAGTGTACAGCACAGCAGCACAGTGTACAGCACAGCAGCACAGTGTACAGCACAGCAGCACAGTGTACAGCACAGCAGCACAGTGTACAGCACAGCAGCAGGGTGTACAGCAGCACAGTGTACAGCACAGCAGAGTGTACAGCAGCACAGTGTACAGCACAGCAGCAGTGTACAGCAGCACAGCAGCACAGTGTACAGCACAGCAGCACAGTTTACAGCACATCAGCTGTCACCTCTTCTGTTATTCCCTTCTTCAAGGCCTTTGCGATGTGTCGTACTCGTCTCCCTCCAAAACATCCACCCCGGAGAGGAGCTCTTCTCCAACTACTTCACCATCGTGCACTGAGGGGTCGACCCTTGAAGACAACACTGAGATAGGGTCGGTCTTTTCAGTCAAATAAAGACGTGACACATCCATATTCCAAAGAACATTTCTATTTATTTCTGCATCTGTACAACCTGTATTGGACTGGAACATAAAATACAAAATAGTCAGAAAGAAACAAACATATGTACAGTTTTATAAACAAAAAATCTTACTTTTAATAACTGATATTCAATCATGTCTTGATTGTCTTTTTTAACCTAAATTGTTTTCAAATCCCAAAATGTGAAAAAACAATCAAGACTTTTTTTCTAAAAACCAAATGTTTTCCTTAACAAAGCGAGGGGATACAAAGTTTACATGTAGGCCCCTGTAAGAAAATGGTAATAACTATATACTATTTCGTCCAAACCTATTTAAAAATACAGCATTAGATACACATTAACATTCCTGCACCAGTATTTTTATTTTCTAAAGCTCTGGGTAAAAATGTGTTACGTTCCTTTAAGGACATGAGTAATTGCACGTATTACTATATTGCCCAATGTAGCATGATGTTAAGTTTGACTAAACCACTGGTCTCCATAAACATTCTTCAAGTGTGTGTATGTGTGTACTATATGTATATATAATGGGGGGGAAAACTCAACTGCAAACAAATGGAAAGTTAAGACTCCACTAGGGTTGGTAAAACAGCACTCTTATATGTCGTGTATAAATCGTTTCCTTTGCATATAAACATCACTGGATTGCTATAATATAGAATTAAACAAACTGGAATTATATTTATGCAGGTAGTCCTGCAAGCAAATTCGTCCTGTAGGTTTATTCTACATCCAGAAATGCAATGGCATTCACACTCTGAACATCTTCCCATGAACACTCGTGGACTAAATTCTCTGGTACAATTTTAATACTGCATACTGTACATATTTCTCACTACCAAATCTGTTTCACTATTTCAAACAGTGTACTGTCTTGTCCTGAGTCCAGTATTGGGCACTGTACAATGCAAGTACATTATCAATGCTAATCAGATGAATAAATAATAAATTATATGTTTTCCATGAATGCAAAAAAGTAACAAAAAAATCCCCAAAATCTCATATCTGTTTTGTCTGGGTTTTCTGTGGCTTTTGCTTTAAGACTAGACTTGAGTGTTCCACTTCCACAAAGAGGAGGGTTAACTTGTATCTCTGTACATATTTACACACACATTATTGCCATAACCAAGTGTAGCAATACAGCATCATACTTCACTGACAGGGCAAAAATATCAAACATCTTGTTGATTAAGACATGGGGTTGGGTGGGTGTGGGAGCAGGGGAGTAAATGTATGGAAGAAATTGCACCTTCATGAGCTTAGAACAATGAAAAAAATAAAATAGATCTGTAGTGAGGGTTAAAAGTCAATATGAAAGTTTAAACATTGTGATAAAGGCAAGGACAAAATAATCTGATGTCAGAATAAAATTGTTAACCATACTCATGTCCAAACTCTATTACACCAAGTTCTCAAACTCTCATCAACATCCTATCAAAAGTTACCTCCAGTTCAACCTCGTTCATTTCCAATGCATAGACAAAAAAAATTGTTACACTGGCCTACAGAATACATAGATGGGGCAGAGTAGTGGCATACGCAGCAGCAATCTAAACCCCAAGCACTTGCATAATTTATTAGGAATGGTTGGCGTTCAGACTCCAACCATTTTTTACTTTACCTTACAGTACAACTTGTGGGGATATACATGCGCAACTAAGCTTTAAATAGCAATAACAGCAAACAATACTACCCTGGTGCTTTCTAACACAATTGCTCAAATGTGCCTTTTTCTGCCTGCAAAGCATTTTCAGAGGTATAAATCGGGAAAAAGTATACAATGTCAGTGACTAAGTTGCAGTCCAATGCTTTTTGTATTAGATACCAACACCGTGCCTAATAATAGTGGCTCCCCCATTTAGCAAACTTTTTCCATCAGCTAAATACATTGTTCATTTTTACTGTCATTTGTTAAGTTTTGCGATACAGTTTATCTAGACATAGTTGAATTCACCACGAATAATTATGGTATAACATGGGGGAGGGGGGACTGGATTATTTCCAATTATTTAAATGTTGCCAATTTTAAAGGCATAAATTCCTTTCTCACCATTATATAATTTGAAGTGCATCCCAAATTTACAGTCTGTCTTGGTTTTGCACTTGGTAAGAGCATCTGTTTAAAATATACAAAAACCTAAGACCCTTTATAAAATTGCTACATCTAGGGTCAGGTAGGTGAGTGTGGTGGGGGGGGAGATTCAGTCCCACAATATGAAGACACGACAAACCGTGTGTGGTGGTGTGGAAAACCTTTCACAGAGTTTAGGACTGAAAAATAAATGGCTTCAACTCTTGAGAATTCAAGATTTTGTTCCTCTAGTTCCTTTAGTCCTGTACAAGATGACATCACTGATGTCATAGTAAAAAAGGTTGTGTCTGTGCGCACATATACACACACACACACACACATATATTTATAACAGCAAATAGATTCTCTAATGAATATGTACAGTCTGTGGGAGTGTCCCACTTCACTCAGATTGTAGCGCTGTGTGCTGTTGGTGCATTGTGTGAGTGTGTGAGTGAACTCCCATGTAGCTGTTTGGCTCGCCAGATGCCCGGCTCCCAAAGTCTGTCACAGACACGGCCATTTTGGCGCTGGTGATGTGATGTGTGCGCGTGGCAGCCTCGTAATCAAGCCCCAAGCTCCCCACAGCGGCCTGGCTGAAAGGCTCTGACAAGCTCAGCTTGAGGCGCTTGGAGGGCGGCCGCTCGCAGTCTGTGGCACAGGCACCCAGCTGTCCCAGCTCAGAGTGGTAGAACCCGGCACCAAGCAGGTTGAGGCAGTCAGGATCTACAGGTCCATTGGGGGTGAAGCCCAGGGCCTCGTTATGGTTCATTGAGGCCCGGTGGAGGCCCTCTAGCTGGGGGAAACTGTACGAGTCCAGGCAGTTTACATCTGCTGTGTTGCACACCGATGCTACGCTGCTGGTCAATGCTGGGAAAAGAATAAATAAATAAACGTTAATTTATTTTTAAATACATTTTTCTATGGATTAATTCAAAAGACCATAGTAGATCATGCTTGCAAACTCGCAGCCCTTCCAGTGGCTCACCAGAAAGGTCGCTGGCAGTGATGGAGTTGAGAAGGTTAAGCTGCTGTTCGGCTGTGGGCTCCATCCCACCGCCTCCACTGCTGCCGGAGCACACAGAAGCTGAACCGTCCACCAGGCCCTCCGCCTCATCCACCAGCCGGTCCATAAGGTCCCTGCATCATGACACACAGGTGCACAGGGAGACACAGTTACTAGCAACATACTTCAAAGATGAGAAAATACAGCCTTGTTGATACGTGTGGAGTCTGTGCGATAGGCAATCTTCACGTCAACAAATGCCACAAGAGTACATTTGAGGCAAAAACTTTAGGATACGCTTCTTAAAAAAATTGGTTCTTAAAAAAAAAAAAATGCTGAACTGTGGGATAGTGGCAGTCACATGATCACTCACGTTACACCGGGGTAGCTGCTGTACTTCTTCTTTCCAAAGCGGTTTTGCTGGACGAAGAAATCAAAGCGCTCCGACTTCTTCCACATGTAGTAGAAGGCCACGCACTCAGCCACTGTCCTTGTTTTCACCTGGAGTGGAAAAGCAACAGGTCAGGATGGCAAAAAACAGGATGTTTCCCTCCAAACACCATCAGACACTGTTCCCGTACACAAACGTGATCTGACCACGACTAATTTCGAGTTCTTCACCTTATGCTTCTGTATGAGGTGGAAGTTTTTCTCGTACAGCAGCAGCGCATGTTCAAAGTTTCTGCACTCTTCCTCGGACCACGGGGACATTTGTCCTGCAATGGCAGAAGATGAAAATGTAAAAGCCCAACCAACTGCTCTTACATAATCTGGGTCAACCTCTGCTTTCAATTTACCTTTCAATGTCTTGCCACTCCTGCGGTATCGCTCCAGAGCATCTTGGACATTATAGTTGCACTTCACCAGCTCATACAATGCCTTGAGAAGGAGCATATGTATTAGTCATGTTTCAGGGTGGTCTCTATCAGTGTATACGTGTTCAAACGTCCGGACGTATTTACCTGCTCATTGTCTTGAACAAGACAACCCTGGGGCACTGTTGCCACCTTCCCATCCACCAATGAGGCGGCACTGTCACGCAGGTAGTCTTTGACTTTCTGCTCTGACAGGGAGTCGGGCTGCCATAGCAACTGGTCTTCGTTCTCGTACACTGGAAGAGACAGGACCTTGACGTTAGCTTCTGCTGGCTGAACTTCAGAAAGCAACATGGCACCTCTGAACAACAGATGTTTAAAAAAAGACGATATACTTGGCATGAACATAAAGACGAAAGTCTTCACTCACCCTTTTCTTCATCGTCACAGTTGCAGACAAGTGTGGGGATTTCAGCTTGATACTGGGATCCAACCATTATTTCCTGAAAGAAAAAGAAAAACATTTAGTAAATTGAACAACTCAGCTTCATCTGATCAATGATATTTCCATTCCATCATCAACCAAAAGCACCTTTCTGGAATCGTCTGGACACACGCTATCTTCCTCTCCCTCTGATTCCTTGTCCCCATCATATATGGCATTAGCTGGAAACAAATAAGTGACTTCAGTTTGGGAACAGGGTGGAGGGACACTAGCAGTATGTGTCATTTCATTAGATTAGATTCAACTTTAATGTCATTACACAGGTACAAGTACAGGGTAACGAAATACAGTTAGCATGTTAGATATGATCTGGCATCTGATGAAAAGCAACTTACAGCGCAGTGTTCGAGGGAAGAAGTCACTGGTTTCATGGGACGTGACCGAAGGTGTGAGGTCATCTGCTGACGACTGGGTTTCTTCATCATCTCCCGACAGGAGATCTTTTGCTATTTCCTCCTGGAGAAAAAGAAAAGAGATCAAATACATGTTTGAATGACATCAACTGGAAAAATGTAATATACATTTTTATGAATCCTGGAAACTAGTCCCTTGACTCACTTTATCCAAGGTCATGTCGGGTAGCTCGTCTGTTAGTTCAGCAGAAGAGCTGTCTGCACTGGAGCCTCCAGCCAGGCTGAAGGATGCTTCATATCTGTACATAGTCAACAGCTCCTCTAGTGGCATGTTCCCCTCCTAGCAAGAATGTTCAAGGTTCAAATGAGCTTCACAATCAAAGTCAGAACAACTATTTTTCTAGAAAAGAGTTTTGTGTTCCCAGTTAGCCACTCAAGTCAATTTATTTATTTATTTATTGAGATCAATTAGCCATAACTTCTTCCTTGTTTTCAAAAAATTATCATTTAAATATATATATACACAAATAAAGAAACACAGAAGTACATTTAGTCTACCTGCAGCAAATTAAAGTTTCTCAACTATTTATTTGGACACCAAAGCATTGGGTTTCAAATACCATCCTACCTTTTCTAAATCATCTATTTCTGCACTGACACTGGCTCCTTCATCTTGCATCTCCTCTTCCTCCAGCGTTCTTTCATCATCATAGTCATGGACCAACATCTCTGCTGTTGGATCGAAGTCATGGTCTTCCGAAGACAGAGAGCCAACTAGAAAAATTCAGTCAACAGTAGGCTTGATCAATTCATTGTAACATGGTGACATCTGTACAAAATTTCCATTTCCATAAAGCTAAACACATAGTAAAGACATGAAGAGGTTTGGGGTTGTGATTACAAAATGCAACAGCAGCAATGTTATCATCTTGTGTAAAAAGCAATTATACAATAACCAACCTGGGCTCGTACTTCCAAAGGAAGCCTGCAAAGTAAAAGAGGTTTAGATTACAATGACCAAATGCTGCACGACTTTGAAAAAAATCTAACTGTGGACTACACCATTTTATTTTATATTGCTTTTCGGGAAACTCGGTGAATGCATCATAGTGTGTCACTATTTTTCGCTGATATGGTTGTTTGTGAACAGCTGAATCACCCGTTGGCTCGAAATTGTTTCAAGCCATTTTAGCTACGGAGAAACAAGTTGGGTAGCTAACACTTTCTATGTTACCAATCGTCTGCAAATCTTACATTTGCCAGCAGTATAAATCGTCTTTGAAACGTCGTATAAAAAGTGTGTGAATATTTCAAAAGCTACAATATATAATGAATAATCTCGATAGAGAGCGGCTAAACTGTCCACTACGCGAGCAGCAAGCTAGCAGTTTGTTTATGCAAACGCCGGGGCCTAAAAATCTGGAACAGGGGGCGCCGCTATTTTCAAATAATTTTTTTGACGTCTAATGTAAATTTTTTTAATAAAAAAAAACACTCAAATTGAAATCAAAGTCTTAAAAACACAATCGATAGCAGCATAGTGCAGTTAACTCCCTATAATAATAAAGATATGCATTTATATTACGACGCTCCTTTTCCGATTTCCTACTCACCTCCGCCATATTGGTACCTTTAAAACAGCAGATGAGCTTCGCTGGAGACCCGGATGAAGGATGCAGCAAATCAGGGGCAAGGATTTATTTCCCTTGCTTCCCATTGGCTACAAAACTTTAAACCCATCGCGGTAAAAATGTGTTTAGTAATTAGATTTTCTGATCATATCTAGTTATTTTCTCCATTCCATAGGCTACATAGACACGCGTACACGGACAAACGGGTAATAGTTGAAGAGGAAGAGCTGTGGGAGAGAGACATCACTGTTAAGATCCAACGCCTGGACTTTTCTTATGCACTTGTTGCCTGCAGACCTGCCCTTACCTCATGAAGACCGACGAGTCGAGAGATCCGAAGCAGATCTCGTTTTATTCGCCATACAAGTCACACAAACACGGAATTTACTGTGGCAGGAGGAGGAGGAGCAAAGAAAGCACATCTTACATAACAACTTAAATAAGATAAAGATATAATAAAATATAAAGTGGCTAATAGATTAGATAGCTGTACAGATGCGGGGGGGGGGGGGGGGGAGGTGTGTGTTATGTACACAGTAGTGCAATTTATCAAATGATAAAGTGTAAATCAAGTCAGGTCCCTCATCATGATCTTCACCTCAAAACGCTCTTTGGAGTCCTCTAACTGCTTTAAACAGCTTCTCCACAAAATCTGTGTATGATAAAATGATCCACTGTAAGAGAAACTGCAACAGATACGCTTCATTTCAAGCATGTACCAGAGTTGCATTTACATTTATTCATTTTTTCCGAAGCGAATTACAAGAGAGAGAGTTGTGCTTTAATACCATGTGGGTCGTGGATCAGATGGATGGCAGATAAATTAAACACCTCAACCTTCTGCCTTTTGTGTTTATGTACAGAAAACATTGTTGGGTGAAAAACTAGTTCCAATAACAGGATACGAATAAGATATCATTAATTTGACACAGACGTGACATTCTCTGCTGGTAAAATCTCCAGTGGCCTTCACAAAGTGGAGACACTATTTCTCACCCGTTGTTATGTAATATTTGTAGGCCCATGCATTAGCTTTCAAGCTTCCTCACAGTAGTGCACTATCCACTGATACTGTTGATATGTTGGAAGATTGTGCAACCGTTAAGATAGTGTTGCTTATTTGGTAGACCAAATATTATTTATTGAAGATGGTTTTAATCATCTATCCACTAGACGTAACTTCGTACCTGAACCCGAAGAAGAGACCCGTAATGTGCCACACTGAACCGACCCAGACCCGTTTATTATTTAGAAAGCTGGGCACGACCTCGTGCAGAACTTATGATTTATTATGACATTATATTAGTAAACGATTCATTATTACTGTTTCGGATTTCTCCTGGACGCCTCCCTCGGGAGGTGTTCCAGGCATGTCCCACCCGGAGGTCGGCCGGCCTGGGAACGCCTCGGGATCCTCCCGGAGGAGATGGAGGAGGTGTGTGCGGTGAGACTGCTGCCCCCGCGACCCGGCCCCGGATAAGCGGAGGAAAATGATGGATGGATTCATTATTAATAGTAGACAGACCGACACAGACAGATACTGTACATTTGGTGAAACAGATTTGGTAGTGAGAAATATGTACAGTATGCAGTAATAAAATTGTACCAGAGAATTTAGTCCACGAGTGTTCATGGGAAGATGTTCAGAGTGTGAATGTCATTGCATGCTATTGCATTCTATATTATAGCAATACAGTGATGTTTATATGCAAAAGAAACGAGTTATACAGGACATGGTTTAAGAGTGGTGTTTTACCAACCCTAATGGAGTCTTAACTTTCCATTTGTTTGCAGTTGAGTTTTCTGCCATTATATATGCATATAATACACACACACAGTTGAAGAATGTTTATTGAGACCAGTGGTTTAGTCAAACTTAACATCATGCTACATTGGGCAATATAGTAATATGTGCAATTGTATTTTTTTAATTAAGAATGACATTTTTTATTACGAAGGAAATGTATGAAAAATCCTTAAAGCTGCTGTTTGGTGGTTGTTAGGGGCTTTCGTCTCTAAGTTAGATGGACTACTGGTGCGTCACAATGTACAATACGATACATGCCCTGACGTGCGTGACGTCAGAACTCAAAGGAGTATAAAAAGCCAGATCTCACTTTCCACGTACAAACGAAATCATGAGCAAGAACATGGACGAATCAAACGTTGTCTCTAAGAAAAGAAAAAGGGTAGGTCTTAACCAGCCTGACCCTACCTGCCCGATGCAGCTGAAAAGCTGTTTAAGGTCTGCTTCCCGCCGGGACCTCAGGCCAAGAAAGAGGGTTCGATTTAACCAGCCCGAAGTGGTTGGTTACCTGGAACCAGAGCCTCCCTGCCCATCTCCTGTGGTGCTGCTGAAAAGCTGTCTGCGGGCTGCTCCCAAGGACTATAGTTCATCAGTGGACCAAGTCGGCAGGTCAAAGAAGAGGATTAGGTTTAACCTGCCCTGAGGTGGTTCCTCTCAAGGTGAAACCAGATGGCACCCTGGGTGCCAGCCTAGCAAATCTGACTGTGGAGTGGCCGTGGTGCACCACAAATTACTTTTAATACCTTGTACATACTATGTATATTCCGCTTATGCTACCTGTTTAATGTTAATAACTTTTCTTTTAAAACACAGTAGGGTGCTGGACCGGGATCTCAAAGACAGCAGCTCCTCATCGCCCTCCACTGGCTTCCAATCATGGCCGGTATCAAGACCCTGGTGCTGACCTTTCGGGCTGCTGACAACCCTAGTGGTCCCTCCTCAAGAGCGCCAGAGCCCACAAAAACTCTTCCACTGTCTGGCTCCTCCATCAGAAGCAAAGTGCCTCCTCACTTTCAAATAAAGGCTTAAAACTCACTTATTCCGAGAATTTAATGGCACTTAGAAACACTAGAATTAGTATGGCACTCACTACAGCCTGGCGGAGGCTCACCTTAAAACTTGTATAATGTTCAGCTGAACCACTTATTGGTTCTCATGATGTATGTTTTGTAACCTAGATGCCCGCTATGTTGAGGTCTATCAAGTTGTTTTCGGTAACTGAAGCTCTTTTGAAATGCTCTCTCTTGTAAATCGCTTTGGATGAAAGCGTCTGCTAAATGAATAAATGTAAATGTATACAGTGTAGATATTTGGATGTGTCTACTCTAAATATATGTAGACGAATACAGAACAAACCTAATGGCAAAGCAGAAGGCATGATTTTAGAATGTAAGTGGTTGGGCCTTTGGTGAGTGAATACCCTTGCAATGCAGTCAGTTACTGCTGCTTCATGGATGTATTAATAAAAGTGCTGCTTATGTGTCTCATCATCACACCTGCTAACTATCTAAAAGTGACCTGACAACAGCCGCTAGAGGGCGACTTCACTCCGGAGCTCAGCGGGGTCGACTAACGAGATCCTGCTTCTAGCGAAGCATTGCGGTTGCGCCATTTTGGGAAGGAGTTTGTCAAAAGCGGCAAAAATTTTAAAGATAAAGGAGTATTTTGCAAACATTTGAGCAACTTCTGAAAAATATTTGTTGTGGATACATATACTGCTAACTACCTGGTTATGTTTTCGACGTAAAAGTCAGGTCCCTAAAAAATGAAATGATGAACTGACAACTTTCGAATGGGGCTTTGAGATTCAGCAAGGTAACGAACAACACAGATCAGGCTTGTTTATTAGCTTAGCACGAATTGAAGTGTAGCTAAGCTAACGCTCATCAAAACAGAGATAATTAAGCTCTGCAACTGTAACTGTAGTTACGATAGTACGGTAGAAGGGCCGTTGTAAAATGACTGTAATGCTTGTAGCTCAAACAATATAGAGCCAGATAGCTAGCTCTAACCACCCGGGTTGTAGTTTGCAGTAGAGTTTGGTAGCTACAGGACACATTATGCTAATGCTAACACATTTACTATGTTATTAACGAGCTAGCTAGGCTAACTGTTCTAGCTTTGGTTGCTAACAAACTACAAGCTGTCATGTTATTCCTTGAGGCATTGGTTAGCTAAAGTACTAACACAGGCCCGTATGATTTCATGGTGAATTTACCAAGGCTGCTGTACGTTTAGTCGTCTAGTTTGGCAGCTTGGCTACAGTAATAATATGCAAACATCAACAGCAGTTTTATTTTCTCATTTTAGATCAAGGTGGCCACTGTAGCTACATGGACCATCTCACTCGTCTGCGTAATTGATTCTCCAGTTCCTCAACAGTTATGGATGGGCTGAGAAGCTGCTGAAACCAACCCGTCGAATGATCCCTTGGATATTAAGTAGTGTAGCTAGTTAGCAAGTTTCTGAAGTGTCTGAAGTTTCAATGGGAAGTTGAGGAGACATAAGCAAAGGCATGCATTGAAAAGATCTTTCACCCACTACTTCACAAGTCTTCCATTGATTTGCTACAATTTTGTCACTCACCATCTGTTAATCATGAACTGAAGTCAATAGTGGCAACATGTGACCCTTATTTGAGTAGTTCTATGTTAATTGATATACCACATCTCATCACTTTAAAGTAATAACATAGCATAGAAACACCCAAATGACGCTTTCGTAACATCTCGAGAGGGCCACAGGAAATGTTCTCCTTCCCTTAAAAGGAATCATCGTCGAATGAAATTGCATGACTGATATGGATAGCTGATTGTAAACACACCTGGAAACATTTAGAGGAATATCCTATCTGCGAGCCTCATGTGGGGAGCAGATTAACTGGACATCAATCCATATTGAGAAGAAACCCAACAGTAGAGGACTGACACCTGTGGGACTACAGAACTGCTGCAGCAGACGCCTCTGCTCGCTCCTCCGTAGCTGGTTTGTATAAAGTTCTTATGACACAGTCCTGTGTGCATGTAGCTGCATATCCTGTATGTGTGCAGTATAAGGAGACATGGTGGACAGGAGGACATTCCAGTGGACAAATGCCAAGGCTGTCTTTGCCCTATGCAAGAAAAGCAACTGTGTACAAGAACATCAGCCTCTCTCAACCCCATAAACACCCTGAGTGCATAACATGCTGGTTTCTAATCTCTCTGTCCACTGTCTTTCAGGGGCCAGTGAGATGATGAGGTGTTGATGTCGTGCCTAACCTATTGGAGACGCAAACCTAAATGGCGCAGCATGACTTCACTCCAGCCTGGCTTAACTTTCCCACAGCACCATCACCAGCCAAGGTATGGGAACACACTGAGGAGGCATGCCTGTGTGTGTCCATTGTATGCTTATCCCTGTGTACTAAACTTGTGTATATGGTTTCATTGTCGTGTGTTAGCCCTCTCACAGCTACGAATCTGCCCCTGACCGTCTCGACAACCAAGGCAATGTGAGTCGCAGATGTCCCAACTCCTCAGACGGCTCAGAGTCTGCCAATGGCCGAATCCCAAGTAAACTACCCAGTGGTGAGTTGATGATGTTTGATGCACGTTAAACCGATAGCTATCAGGTTGTAAGGGTGTAATAGCAGAGTGCTGTTAAATGTTGCTTGTGCGTTGGTAGCTTTGGTTAGAGGGTCGTGATTCTCATCAGAGGCTTCTCACTATCTAGGAAAGCATCAGCAAGTTGTTTTCATATGTATAATTCTAGTGTATGTCTGTACCATACTGCTGTGTTATTCACTCACTCTGTGCATGTTTCATAGGAGGCTACTCCAGGATTGAGAGGAATGGATGGAAGGTCCATAATGGTACAGGTGAGGGCCCCAGCCCTCGGGCCCCTCTCCAATACAGCAGCAGCAGCAGCAATGTTGGCCCTTCGTGCACCTCTAAGATCAAAGGCCTGCAGGAGCATGATAACAGGGGGAATGGGGATAAACGCAAGAAGTTTGCAGCTGAAGATTTTGTAAGTGTTTCGTTTTAGCTGTTGGTGTATTTTCTGTGTTCTCAAACCGCTACGCGTCAGTAAGAGCTGAGACGTATCGATGTCATGTTACTTGGAATTTTAAATGAATATTATTTGTGTCCCTCTTTTACAGCCTTCTCTGAATCCTGATGCAGAACGAGAAGTCAACCGTAACAAAGCTGCAGGCGTATGGGGTTAGAAACCTTAGAATAGTTATATGTGGATCCTGTGTACTCTGTCATTATTTTACAGTAAGCATTAAGTCAAAATACTAGTTGAAATAAAATCTTCCATTATCTGCTGTTTTAGAACATCCTCCCAACCCCCAGTCGAGAGGTTCGAAAATGATGGTGATCCGACGCATCTCACGGGAAGAATCTTTGCCAGCACTGTCCAGCACCAGCCCAGTCCAGCAACAGGGCCCATCTCGCAATGGCACTGGTCCATCTGTTAGCAAGGGTCCCATACCGAAATCAGTCAGTCTTCCAGTCAAGGTGAAACATTCAATCTGGGTTCCAGAAATGAATGACCGGCCTTCTGCATCCAATCTGTATCCAATCTCAGTTACTGATCTTGGTTAGGATAGGGAACTCTGTGTGTGCTTGTGAACTGCTTTTTTGCCCTAAAGGGTTACTGCCACAAAAATACCTCTGTGTTTCAGTTTAGATCTAGACTTCAGGTTTGCTTGACATTTTCATGTCCTCCCCCCCAGGTGAGTCGCTCCAACTCGTCCTCCCCTGTTGAGCAGGGCAGCCAGCCCCGGCTGATGATGCGTCTAACCCGCATGCGCTCCGACAAGAAAAGCCACTTCCTCAAAGCCCTCAAACAGGACATGGTGGGAGAAGAGAAACTTCACCTACACTGCGAGGTCAATACATCATTTGTGTCAAATGTAATAGTGTGCTCGTGCGAGGTAACTCATTTGATGGTACAAAGGCTGACAGATCAAAGTGTCCATGTCCCTTCAGTCAGTCTGAAAGCCTGAAATTAATTTCCATCTAAAGGTTTGTGCAATATATTTGATGTGCCAATTTCTTTCCCTTTTGATCGTCTACTGACCAATCAGGACGAGGATAGTTTTCATCTCCACAATAACAACCTGGGCGGTGGGGACGACAACCTGAATGGCTATGAGCGCAGCACTGGAAGTAGCTCACTAGAGAACGGCAACAGCAAGCCCAGCACTATGAGTATGAGGCAGCACGTGCTGTGTTCCTCCACCTTTCCCCAGCAGGAGGTGCTGTCCAGCTCCCTGGAGGCAGAGCACAGGTACACACACACACACTGCTGTGCCTACACTTTAGGTAGAAGAACACATGTACCTGCTCATTTCCAGTCGATCCAAGACTGTATGGAGGAGGTCAGGAAGGGACGCTGCAGTTATAAATATTCTAACCAAACCTCAACTGCTGCGTTTGCTTTTGAAACATGTAAAACAGCTGGATTAAAGAATTCTAATGAAGACCTTGCTTCTTAGGGTCATCTTACAACAAAGGCAAGAGTAGGACGAGAGAGGAAATGGAACGATACTATTGATGTGAAATAGTCACTAGTGGTGGCTGTAAATGGCTGATAATGAGGCTGTAAATGCTTAATCTGTCAACATGTATTCAAGTGTTCTGTATAATGTCTCAGGTTACTGAAGGAGATGGGCTGGCAGGAGGAGAATGATGACACGTGTGCTCCTTTAACTGAGGATGAGATGAGGGAGTTTCAGGCTATCAGCGAACAGGTAAAAACTCCCTTCACACGACATGATACTGACGCTAGCTGATCAGCCCCCGACTGTATAACCTGATCTGTCTGTTGGCCACAGCTACAGAAGAACGGCCTGAGGAAGAACGGCCTCTTGAAGAACAGCCCTCCCTCTGACCCCATGACTGCTTGGAGGACCACCAACTTCAAAACTGTCCCCAACACCACAGAGGAGACGGAGACCAGCAGCAGCGACACGTCGGATGACGAAGCCTAGGACCAACCCTCATCCGAAACCTCGTCCCCAACACACATGTACCTGCACCATCACAACCACCACAAAGGCAGATGAATGGGCAGTTCATCAGGGCAGGCCCTCCCACCATTTCACAGACCCCACCCCTCCCCTCACCCACCAGACAAACGTTCAGAATGGACTTGAGAAAGAACACTATTATTGTTTCCGTAAATAAACCCCCCCTTATTTTGTTGGGGCAAAGGGGCGGTGGGAGACTTCAGTGTTGGACTACATGTTTTGTTCCATCATTGAAAAAGATTGATAATACGTACCGTATGATGAATGTGAAAATAAAGTCCGTTCTGGAGGCTATTAAATAAAGTGATTGCAATTCACAGCTGGTGGGTTTCTGGTGGATGTTCTTCTTATTCATTTGTCTGGGGGTGAAGCTCAAAGAGCATTTGATTGTAGATCGAGTGCCCTTATGTTTAAACTTCTCCATGTACAGGCACACCACTGTAGAAAGATGATCTGCTAAATGGGGTAGGGGAATAGGTCAAAATAGTTACATTTGTTGACATAATACAAGTAAGTGGGAAATGTACACGCTCTTTATTTGATTCCTCTGTTGTAGCCATACCACTGCTATAACATAACTTACAGAAGAGCACATGCTTGTGTACAGCCAGCTAGGTGTGACAGCAGCTTCCAGACTTTGAAGTGAAAACGCAATAACACCTTGGCTGACCACATGTATAATAAACAAGTAATGATAAGGGCTATACTGCAACCCTGCACTGAGTTATAAAGTATAATGACTATGAAAATGCATGCAAAAGTTTCTCTTTGTTTTTCACATAATTCTTCCCTCTGGTGAACATTAATGAGGGATGGCGCATTATCTCTGAATTTGTTAAGATTGGAGTACTTACAAGAATGACTGCTTTTTGTACCACTAGAGGGCGTAAACTTGTTGATTTAATTGAGGTGCCCAATGGCGATGCCAGTTCACACCACAGGCAGTATAAAACACAACTTTCTTCTGAAGTGTGTGCTCTTCCACGAATAAATTCACCTTTGTTGATAAAACATGTTGCGGCCAAGTATTGAAGCTATGTAAGCAACCTATTGTGTTTCAACTTTTCCTTGATGCTAACAGAAACACAGTGTTTTTTACACTGAAAACGTTGTTTCTGCCTTGTCTTAAAAATAAGCAGTAGTGAAAAACTTTGATCCTTTTCAATGGAAAAAATAAATGGAAATGACTGACGACTGGCGAAAAGTAGATATCCTGTCCTGACAAGACAGGCTTCACACACCTGCTCTCATTAACCTGAGGTCTGGTCTGGTTTGTTCACTTGTTCTACGCGCAAAAAAACTCGCGGTAGAAGTGCAGATAGTTTGCGCCACATGGCCAGAGGGACAACATCTAGTCGAAAAGCTCCGCTTTTAGGCAGTGATGTCAATGTATGTTTGTTAGTTTCAGCGAATAGTGCTGCTCTATGTAGGCGTAAAACGGACGTGGACCCCCATCGTTCTAGACTAGAAGTCCCACACAGCGGTAGTTAGTTCTAGAAGTTCCTGACCTGTGGTCAGGCTGAAGCCAGCAGCAAAACAGTACAGAGGCTTCGTCTGGTAAGCAATATGGTACATATCACATGCCAGCTACTGTCATTTTTCAAGGCACAGGTATTGTGCCACCCTATACACGGCTGCCACCCTTGTTCAATTAATCAATTAAAGGCCAAAGCTGGATCAAGTGGTTCACTCTCAAGGCACACAGTGACTCTCAAAATACCATCACTATTCTTTGAACATCAAATTATGATCACTAACAATCAACAGAATTATTAGCAAAAATAATTCTAGCCCTATTTTGTATGTACTATGTATTCTGGTTCATAGGGAAGTGCTCTGTTGAACACAGATTAGTTTAAGGCCCAAAGAGTCAATGATGCTTTGTAAATGTGAAATTATTTGTGAATGATTCTGTGACATAATCAGAATTAACTTTATTTACTCACAAGATCAGGTGAGGATATAAGATGGATGCGGTTGTTGTCCTCCAGTAGTATTCATCTCTACCCACCAATCTCATCTTCGAACATGAAGAAATGGAATGAGAACTGTGTTAAAAGAACTACATTTAAATACTATTCCCCAACAAGCCTTGAGTACAATGCCAGTGCACATCAAAACACATTTTGTCAAATTGGGGTCATTTGGTGCAGTTGGTTAGGATGTTAGGCTAGTAATCAGAAGGTCTCAGAAGGTTAAATCCTGGCTGTGGCAACATGACCTTGTGTTCCAGGGCAAGGCACCATACTTCTCAGGGGAAATGTCCCTGTAATTGCTGTAAATTAAGAGCATAAGAGCATATGCTAAATTATTAAATGTAAATATTCATTTTCATTATGCAGAACTATTTTATCTCTGCTACACTAGAACCAGCATTAGTAAACGAATTATGGAAACAGCCATGACTATCCGCAGTAGCTATCTCTCTTCTTGACGGTAAACCATCGCTGGCCCCATCTCTTTCTGATGTCAGTAATTTGGGCTTTGACCTTATCTATCGGGCTATCACACAGACTAAATTTAGAACATCCAAACATGATGTTATCTCGGGAAGGGGTACGCCACGAACCACAAGGACACAAAGCCAGAACACATCCCTGCCTTGAAGGGGGTGGAAAGAAAACGGCAGCGTTCAAGCCAAGCTCTTTCTCTGTTCTGTCATCTGGCCAAAGGAGGCCATTATCGTGAGACTGCACCGTTTCGGAGCTGTAAACAATTTGCTGCAATTTGCTGCTGGGCCTTGATGTGTTGGACCCACCCTCTGCACATGATGTGGTTCCTCTCTCCTGGGGAAGGACATTCATTTGAGCATCACAAGGGAAATAAGTATACAATTATGTTTACATTACATTTAACAGAGGCTTATCCAGAGTGACTTACAGTAAGTACAGGGACATTCCTCCTGAGGCAAGTAGGGTGAAGTGGCTTGCCCAAGGACACACTGTCATGTTGGCCCAGCCAGGGTTTGAACCAGGTACCTTCTGATTTCTAGCCCGACTCCCACACCGCTCATCCACATGACTCCCCACTATTGAGAAACTGTTTCAGAGACATGTTGGCACTTTTATATTTTCTTAATAATGATTTCTGGTTTACCCCTGAAACAACTTTGTGTGTAGACCATTATGCGATTCATGTGAAAGTTCTCTTAATATACAGTATATTTGTGTTTTCTTGATGACAGAGGATGAAGTGATGTTGGTAGCTGGAGGAGTGCCAGGGCCAGGCCTCAGCCTACAGGAGGAAATGAAGACGTCTTCCTATTAAAGCACTCTGAAGCCTGATAATTACACAAGTAAGTTCATCCAATTAAAACCCAGAGGTAAGCAGTCCGTCTTCGTATTTCCAGTCTGCACTCATCCATTTATATTTACTTCTCTTTCCATTAGTCACCATTTATAATGAAAAAAAATCACAAATGGACTCTTGTCTTGCAAATAACAGTGTGTCCATCAGTCGTGCCTAATAGAGCAGATAGAATCGGAGACAATATTGATGGAAAGGCTGTTTTTCTGAGCTTGTCTGCTTTGCTGGATGGGTTATGCAACAGTGAGTTCTTGGGAAGGCTGTTTAACAACACAGTGACCTCACCCAGCACCAGATGCCTGTCAAGTAGCCCACCAAAATGATTCCACTCATGCTGTTATTACATAAAGGGCAGTGGAATAATCATAAATAATGGATGTGTTGACAGACGGAGGCAAGCAGGAGGGAGGGGTACAAGCAACAGTAGGATGGCAGGAAGGAGATGGGCGCTTGCAAAGGAAGTTGAGGTCAATAATGATAGATGATGGAGTAGGAACAGTCAAGGATGGCACAGTGGAGCCTCTTGAACAATACTAGTTCCAAACTGTGAGGATGAAAATATAAAAATGTTGAAGTTTGATCAGGTCCAACGTTAAACTGACAACTTCTTGCAACTGTAGATGTGAATAATCTTGAAATCCTGTAAAAATGCAAACATGCATGCAACACTTGGATCAGCTGACACTTGGATCTGGAGATGAGAGACATCATCAAGAGTAATCAAATGAAACAGTAACAGTATTCTCAAAAAGGTATACCGGTACTGTTCTCCAGACTGACTATAACATTATTTTATAAATACTGAAAGCTCTTTTGCAGTTGGCAGATAATAAATCATCTGAACAAGGAACAAGACTTTTTAATTTTTGGAAGATATCAAGCCTTTTCTGCTCAGACAGTAGTGTTAGCTTATTTTGCATCCATAAGCGGGTGTTTGCATGACTGAAGTACTGTGAGAAGCAAGTCGGGGGGTTTTGTGCAGTAAAGCGGCAGAGGTGTTGTAGCGGTAAATCAAGTGAATTTCCATTACTCTGGTAACCTCTGTTTTTGTTGTTGGGCAGGAGCAAAATAACAAATGGTATTTCTGTGCTGTCATAGCTGCCAGCCATGTTACAGTAACTCGCACCCCAACACCCCCCGGCAACACTGGACAGAGGGCGCTCTCAGTCAAGCGACGGTGCGCCATTGAAATATGCGCTAATCTGTTTGTTTTTCTTTTTCTTTGTCTCTCTCTATTTCTCTGGTGACCTAGGTGACCTACTTGGGTAAACAGGTTGGGCACAGTCAAGTGTTTCCTGTAGATTCCAAAGTGGCAGCTCTCCCTGTGTTCTTAGTTCCTACCACCAGACAGGAGCTCTGCAGGGTTTTGTGGATGGTTGTTTACAGTTGTGGTGTTTACAGTAGCTTCTCCACCGTAGTTCCTCTGACTGGTCCACTCAGGCTGTCAGCAGGTTTTGCTTGGTCATCTGGATGCCAGCCTGCTTTTGACTGTTCTGCTCTGTGCTCAGACCTGGAGGACAAACAGGCCTGCCAGTTTCCACCTGGTTTTTCAATAGGATAACAATCTGGATAACCAATAGGATAACATGTACCCTAAAGACAATGTGTGTGCTTGTATTTTTAGGTTAGGGGAGAGAGTCTGAACCTGTATGGTATGTGTTTACAAAGGTGATCCTCCACAAAGCATAACCATGCTCAGAAACAGTAACAGTTGGGGGCAACAGAGAATATAGAATATCCTCCACATATTTTCCTTTATTGATGGAACTTTTTCCACAAATGTCAAACATTCTTTCTGCATTGCTATAGTGTGTGTTTTGGTGTGGTAGTGTCTGGTTTTGGTATCTGGCCAAGGTAAGTTCTTTTTTATTTTTTTTCTGGTTCCATCCTTTTTTAAATCAAATACAGCAGTGGTGATTCTAGAGATTTGCTCTGCCAGCCGAAGCATGTGGCCACTTTTCACACTGGTACAATACTACTACTACTGTGCAGCCTACAGTATCACCATTGTAGGTAACAACAGGCTTTAGCAAGGGCACATTCAACAGGCTAGGTGTTAATACAATTTTTAGGTTTTACAATTTGTAAACAAAAATATTTGACAATTCAGAATGTCTAACAGAGTTTTCGAAAGAAAGGTTGATAAAGTGAAGTTTGTGTTGCGAACCGTAGAGATAGGATTACACCCTGCTTCTTTGTTTGTAGGCAGAGAAAGGGTTTGTGTGTGCATGCCCATGTGGAGACAGGGGGAGAAATATTGTGCGTGTGTTGGTGGGGAGTGTTCAGGAATGTGCTAATAGGTGTGGTATCAGTTCAGAGGAAATGTCTGAGGTGCTACTTTTGCATGGGCGAGCAAACATGAGCGAGCAAGTCAAAGAGAGTTATGCAGGACACATCAGAAAGGATTAATGTACAGTATCAAAGGATTCAAAGTTAGAGCTTTGGAAGAGATTTTGAAGGAAGATAGTATCAGAATCTTTGTCTTGTCCTAAATGTATATACTGTAATTGTTCACAGGAGTCCTTTTCAGGAAACAGGTGCTGAAGGTATTGCACTGCACTAATTGACACCCGAAGAAGAAGACAGCTTATTGCAGTTAAATGTGGGGGAGAAAAACTGAACATTCAGTCAATCTGTCTATTTTATTTACAATACAAATTAATGAGTATACAATACATTGATGATCGCTACAATGTTGATGCTAAAACGGTAGTCAAAGAAAAGCTGAGAACTCTGTATCTCCTTCAGTTCTGTCCTCAGAAACTCCATTTGATTGCCACCATTACAACCTTCATGTCTATTGACCTTGTTCACCTGGCACAGTAGATTTATGATTAAACATGGTTTTGTGACGAGGTGGGGGAAAATGTCAGCAATGTTCTGATGTAACACTTAAAGCTCTGCTTCTCTCTCGTTGGTGTTCTGGTTCTTTCTACTGGACCTCTCGTTAGTGTCCATCTGGTCATGTGTCTCTGCTCCTGTTTGTCTGTCTGTCCTCCAAAGGATGTAGGTCAGAATTTGATGCTCCATGCTGTTGTGTGGGGCAGTTTGACACTTACAAAAGATTTCTGGCCATTTCTGGCAGATGGAGTTATGCAAGACGGTGTGATTCACAGGCCTCAGATGTTGTTTGCCCTTAAGAAATATATTCCATTGATGTGACATGTCCTCTGTTTGGACATAATGAATTATTTGGTATTCATGCACATCGTTACGTAAGTTTTTCATTCTTCCAAATAATTTGAGTGGGAATTTCTACTATAACATTCATCGTTACTGATGGCTTTGCATTACACACTTGTACTTTCAATCATAAGATGTAAACGTATTCAATAATGTAGTATCATAAAAATGACTTATTATCAATTAAATTATAACAACTTGTATAACCATGCATGCATACAGTATATACATACAGTGTTAATGTCAATTAAGATGGAAACTACTAAATGTATACTTGTGTGAGTGCTAGGCTCTAAGTGATGAGATGGGCACTGGGTTCATGTTGCAAGAGGTCCTTACACAACATTATAAATCATGTAGACAGTAAAGTGTCTCGTAAGAGTGGTGAAGAATCAATTCTGTTCAAGATGAACTTAGTTTAAGAAAGCTTTGCAGCAACTGAGAGATGAATGCTCCTGACCTTGTTCCACATAAGATGAAAAGTTACCTCAGGCAAGCAATTTATTCCACAACCTTACAGTTTCTTCCACAAGGATGCTATGAAAGTATTATGCTTTTCAATGCAAGGCAGAAGGTCATTTTTGACCAATTTATAGTGTTAGGACATTTTTATGAAGTGACCCATATTTGCAAGCAGACGACATTGTGTGGGAACTAGCGACGCCAGCTGTCGCACCGTTCTGTTGGGTGGTGCGGGTCAGGACCTTTAGTTTCTCTCGGAATTTCTTTCCAGAATCTTCTCCTGCAGAACCAAGTGAACAACGTGCCAATTGTAACAGCTTTTGGAAAGAGCAACATTTGTTCACACAGGAAAAAATAAGTGAAACATGGAACGTTGACATGGTAATCAACTGACATAATTTCCCATGGAAATCAACCTAAATATATTTCTAGTTGTATTGCCCTGGTTTACTTTCACCATTATGTAATCTATCAGTGATGGTGTGTGCTGTGGCGTCAGCATATGCCCAGCCCAGTATCCATTTCCAATATAATCGATTGCACAAAATTACATTTGTGTACATTTTGTCAATCACCATATTTTCAAAATTGTCTTTTCTAATCTTTTACCTCACACCCTTGCCCCTGTGTGCTTTTGCGAGACTGTGTGCCGTTGCTGCGAAGGAGTTTCCTCGGGATAAATAAAGTAATCAGAATCTGAATTTGTCAGGCCATTAGCATTAGCTACAAACTGCTTAGGTTTTCTATGGCAGTGTAGAATGGCATTCATTGGCTTGTCAGTGTTGTGTATAGGCATGAGTAATGAAGTTTATTATATTACACGTTACTTATCAAGGCAATGCCCAATATACTATAAATTACAGTAGAATCAGTAATGCCTGTGGTACATAGAAAGAGGGATTTGTATCACAAATAAAAAAGTAATCTACTGAATAGGTAATAGAAAGATACAAAAAATACAGACTCATAACATCAAAATTACTAAGATTTATTGGAAATTTTGCCATTTTGAAACGGCATATTTCAAACAGCAATTTATGACCCAATATAATCCAACTTGAATCATTTTTAAATAGATTAATACTGCACAATTCATCATTACTGGGGTAAGACTAAAATGCTATTGGTCCTTGTTGATTGTTATTATTTTAGCATTGTAGTTACAATAGGGCTTTTGCCAGTCCACAGTTTTAAGGAATGTTTCCACAGTTTTCATTATTTTCATTTGTTCAGTTCTCTGCTCTACAGAGAAATACATTATGGAATGGTTCCCTTCTGAAGCCTGCAGTGTAAACTGTCCCAAGTCTTGCTGTCTCATAGCAAGTGTTTGTTTGTCTGTTGTCTGGTTCCAGCCCAGGCAGGTTTCTATTCATCCTCAGCCTTGACTGATGACTTCATTTAGGATAAGTACTACTATTTGTACCTCCAATTTCACTCCACTCAGGACATTTTTCATGCTCCTTTATCCAAAGCCACAATAGTCACTATAGGATTGGTCATTTTGAAGTCGACCAAATCCAGTTGACTGCTTGGTCAAACCTCTTTGAAAGATCCAAAATGGCTGTCATTCCTGGCTTCAGCTGCACCTCTCAAGCAGCATGTTTAGTGCATACTCTATGCGACTGTGCAGGTCTGCGCTGCAGCCGGACCTGAGCAGGGAGCTGAGGCGCAGGGTGCTTGAGACACGCTCCTCGTTGATGTAAGTAAGCAGGTACTCCTCGTTCTGCTTGCACAGGATAATCTTTGTGTGGTCGTGATAGAAGTTCACCTGTGACAGAGGAATGATTGAGGTTATATAATAAGTGATGAATTTCAGTACTTTATTTGTCCTCTCTTGAATAATAGAGGCAGTTTGAAAAGGAGAGTTCAACAGTGAACATCACAAAGGAAGGGAAGATGCAAGTCAGACAAAGAAAATAAACTGAAAGGAAATGGAAATTGGCATTTGCATGCAGGGTTATAGTCAGATATAACTCTGAATATACCTGGAAAGTGCCATCATTGAAGAGCATCATGAGAGCACAATCTGACTTGAGCCACTGCAGTAGGTAGAGTCGAGGTTTACTGGTGTCTGTCACATTGGGCACGTCTCCACCCTATACAGAAAAGCAAAGAAGGATCGATACTTACATTAATACCCCATGTAGCAGACGCATTACATGCACCTTGGGTGTTTTAACGTACAGGTATGTTGTTTTGATGATTGAAGGTGTGTACAGTTTCTGTACTCCCTATTTAGGGTGTTGAAGAGATGCTAAATTCACTGTATATAGTATATCCATACAGTCAATGGAGTCTACTTTACTTACATCCATAAGATTCTCCTCCATGTAGTGGGCAAAGTACTTAAGGATGGTCACCTGACCCGTTAAGGGTTCTGGTGCCTCGCTTGTTGAGAAGACCAAACACTTGCTAAGCTCTGCGTAGTAGAGTACAGTCCTGCAGTCAGAGAATGGACAATAGTTCAGAAGGGAAACTATTTGGTTGGGGAGGAAAAAAAATGAGACTTCTAATAATACCCATGTACAAACGATTACATCTCCTAATACCTATATACATCTTGATATTCCCAACTTTCATACAGTAAAGCTGGCCTTTTCTGAACAGAACTTCAGATATCATACATTCAAAGAAATAAATACAAATAAGCTTAGAATCTGTAGACTCACTTTTTGTCAGACAGTAGACTCATGTGTGTGCCATTGTTGAAGAGAACTCCTACAACATGATTAGACAACTGGTAGCCAAAGCCATACTTGTTGGAATAGTCCACCCATTTTGTAACCCACTGGAAACTCGTGCCCATACTGATTTGGGGAATGTCCTCAACTGGAAGGAGAAAAAAAGAAATTATTTTAATATAAATATCTTAATCTTGAATGCTAAACTGTACAATGAAATACATGACAGTGCCATGTATCTTTGTCAATACATTCTGTGAAAGAATCTACATTCCATAAATTAATTTGGTGAATTTTTCCAGTTCTACCTACCTTCTGGCATGTTCTCCAGACAGTCTCTCAGGACTTTAGCAACACTGTCAGCTACAGTGCCCACTGTGCTGTCTTCCAGACCTTAAAGGAAAAATCTCAATTATATTTCATGATAGATGTCGTGTCATGACATCCTCTTCAGTACATTTCTCTGTACGTACATTTGCTGCGGGTGCTACAGCTGCCCAGCGTCCCCTTGACGATCATGCGAATGGTGCCCCTCAGCTGTGGCTTGTTGGTGCCATGGCTGACCCCTTCTTTAGGGGGTAGAGCATTCTGTACTACTGGAACACACAGCGCATTGCTGTCCTGAAAGCATGAAAAGGAGGGGGGGATTTGAGTTGGACTGGTTTAAAAATAATACTATAATCCTTATAGTAAAGTAGTATTATAGTAAATAATACTATAATCTACTTCATCTTGTAAATACAGTAGAGATATTATTGCTTTAAAATTACGTGTCAGTACTGCTTTGGTGGACTGAATATAATACTAGAGAGTCTGTGAGGGGTTTACAACACTGTCTGGGAGGGATGATGCTGCAAGACTCTGGCTAACTCACCTCTAAGGCCTGTCTGCTGCAGGGGCGATGACTAATAGAGGTGTTTCTCAAGTCATTGTGTAACCTGTTGATTTCCTCTTCCTCTTTGGTCATTCTGTCTGTAAAGAATAAACAAGGGAATTCATAATAATTTTATACGGTAAAACATTACAGTATATGCATTTCACTGAACAGTGAACATGCATTTCCGCCTTTATAGAATTGAAAATAGACAAAATGGGTACTCTTAAATCAGTTTGAAAAGGTCAAGTCATTTTCAACTGATAAAGAGGATCTTTGTGCAATTTAGCTAATTGCCTTCACTGGTAATCAACACACTCTAAGATGATGAGTACTGCAAAGTGCTTACTTAGAGCTTCGAAGTACTTGGCTTTGTCCCTTTTGCCCCCTCCAAACAGGGCAGCAGCAGCCTTCTTGAAGAAGCTCCTGGCCGGGCTGTTGTGGTGCAGGTCTGGGACTGTGTGGCAGCAGCTTGATGACAGCCTGTCTGGGGTGAAGCCCTGGAGAGACGAAGAAAAAGACAAAAACAGATATTTAGAACAAGAGGATGGTGCAGCAAGGAAGTGATGGGTTGTTGCGTTGCCTACTACCACCCCCAATCCCCCCCTCCCCCCAATCCCCCGCCCCCACACACACACCTGTGTGAACTCATGTTGGAGGATGTCCTCTAAGTGAGGTCTGTCTGCTGGTGTCTTGGATAACATGCTGCTTATCAGCTGCTTGGCCTGGATCGACAGGGAGGAGGGGAGGGAGAACCGAGCCTCTCGAATGCACTTGTAGGTCTCCTTCAGGTTGGTGGTCTCAAATGGGGGTTTACCCAGGAGCATGGTGTACCTGAAGAGACCAGAGAACTGTCAAGAATGATGTCCAAAAGCTATTTACTGCTAGTGTCAATAATGTATCAATATTACAATGCACTCTATAATATGTTATCAAAAGAAGCAGTATTTTCACACCATTACACAAATGATTTGTAAACTCACATAACACAACCCAGGGCCCACACATCCGATTCACAGCCGTGCCCCTGCTTGTTCAGCACTTCTGGGGACAGGTAGTTGGGCGTGCCACATATCGTCTTCCTGCGGTTCTCGATCCGCTCTAGCTTGGCTGCCAGCCCAAAGTCTCCCACCTTCAACTCCATTGACTCATTGATGAAGAAATTGCCTATCAAAGAAAACATAGCAGGACTAGTTTAGTCAAATTAGTTGTTGGTGAAAATAATTACTGTGTAGAAAGATGGGAAACCGCAGAGAGCCTATATAATGTCAGGTACTAGATAATTAGACACGGTTCTACCTGGTCATTATGGTTCTACCTGCTAATTGGTTTATAATTTTAAGTGGATTTGCATGCACATATGACATCATCCGTGAGGCAGGCATGATGGCATTAAAAGATGGTGAAGAACCTTCCAGTGCTAAATAAGTCTGGGGAGGGTTTTTCATTTGATTGATTCACGTTCGATCATCAGTTTAAAGTCTCAAATATCACGAACCTTTATCAAAGTATAGATGCACACTCCAATGAGATAACAATGATGCAGTCAGCTGTTTTAAAACACCCTCAACCCACAGTGATACACCAATGACATTTGGGTAATAAGAAAGTATTGGTTGTGGCATGTGACTGGTCAACTAACTTACCCAGTTTAAGGTCCCTATGAAGGATCTCCTGCCCGTGGAGGTATTTCAGACCAGACACGATCTGTCTGAGGTAGTATCTCACCTCTGGCTCTGTCAGAACCTTCCTTGCCTTCAGGATGTGGGCAAGTGACTGCAAGGTAAACAAAGTGAGTGGGTAAACGGGTGTCATTGACGGGATGTTATACCACAGGATGGTAAATCAGGTGGTTTTATGTACAGAAAGCTCTCCGGGTTCCTTTTTAGTTGATGAGCAGTTAGATAGCTAAGGGCTTCATCCTACCCGTCTGCTGCAGTACTCCAACAGAATGTAAATGTTGTCTTTGTCTTCAAAGTGGTGGTAGAAATGGACGATGTGTCTGTGATGGAGAACTCTGTGCAGCTCAATCTCTCTGTCGATCTGTAAATCAAATTAATGCATTGTAAAGCATAGCCAATAAACAAAAGGGTTTCCAGTTTGGTTTCAGTAAAAAAACAAAATGCCATTCAGCTTCTACCTTTTCCCGTTGATGTGGCTTGGAGACTCGTGTGTGTGGAATGATCTTCGCAGCGTAGACTTTGCCTGTTGTCAAGTCTGTGAATTCGTAGCATTTGGCAAATCCACCCTGGGGACAAATCAGATTGATGATTGATTATTAGGGTTTACTGAAGCAGACACGCATATTAAATCGTGTATCGTGCGTCACTCTACTACACAGATGCATCCACAGTCTATTTTACCGAAATGAATCATTGTAATAATAATACTACTCATACGATCATGATAAGAAAAATAGACAACTACATTTCTAAAGGCATGGGGAAAATATAACTCTACCTGGCTGGTTCCTATATTTAAAGCAGTATTCATAGACTATGCGAATGGTGATCGCTTGACCTTACCTTGCCCAGAACTTTCCCACGACAGTAACATTTCCCTGTGATAGAGTCGGTAATAATCCGGGACATCTCTGGTGTTCCTTGAATGGGTTCTTCTGATTTATTCCGTTTGATCTCCGATGGCTTGTTTAACGAGTGCTCACACATAATGGGCTGGTGAGCGATGGTTCTGAGTAGATCCATTCCTGTTCCCTCTGTGCTGAATGCACTTGTGACTCTGTGCAGTCGACCTTAATAAAGAGATGTCCCCATGTGTGTCCGCCCCTATTGACGTCGCACACGGCGGTTCTCTGCAAGGGGAGGGGGTGTCAGTTTGATGATGGTCCTATTTTAACACCATTAATAAACTATAATAGTGAGAAACAAATCAGACCTAAGCATTGTAGTCAATATTAGTCATGATCTGTGTGAAAGACCAACATTATTTAACTGTAGTTCCTTCATGTTCAACAACGTAGAATGTAGGCAAAAATATAATGTAGATTTATTTCTAAACTTGGTTGTAAACTTAGTTGTCCTTTGGGAAACCATACATCCCAGTTGACCATGGTTTAGTGGTATCAGTAGGTCAATTGTCCATTATGAATTCACTTCAGTAGTGTATGTCAGTGTACCACATCCTATTAAAATACATAAAATACAACCCAGTCATTATCCTACAACAGGCTCTGGTTCGAAATGATAGCATGTTCTACTGAACAGTCAACAGTGTCACCTGCTGGCTATGTGCAGTTACACAATGCCAGACTATTTACTCTGATTGTCATTTTGAAAACCATATTAAACAGCTTTCTATCACTTATTATTGCTAATATTGTCACACGTGCATACAGCACAGAGGGCGCAAGAATGGATATATACTCATCACTTACCAACTTATGTGTCACCACTCGTTAAAAAAGTTTAATAATACCTACAAACCTCTTTAAGATTGTTTTTTTTTTTAATGCTTTTTGTCATGTATTGTGGCATAGTGTTTGTATCTCACCCCCTCCCCTCCTGATATGATATCTGAGTAAAGTTTGATTGATTAAACGCATCACTCTTGACACCAAACTCAAACTGTGACCACACGATGGGAATCATACAACACCATTTTATTTACTACAGGAGCTTTTTTTCTGTGACATTTTTTGGTCCTTTTTGGCACTTAAACAATTCTCTTTAACAATAAATGTCAGATTTTGATTTTCATTGTACAATCTTTCATGGGTAGTGTTTCAGTCACACATTTTAAGACATTGTATAGATGGAATGATGCACACTTGTAGAATATCACTTCCCACTTGCCATACCACTCACATGGTCGTTTTCTTTCATAACACATACGGGACATTATTAGATATGTGAACAAATCGTAATACAAAGCAAAAACATCTCAGTCAAATCTGGCATTGATAAATATTGAATACTATAAACATTTAAAAAAAGACAATGATTACATTAGAATTAACTGTAGAATATGCTACCAGTGATGCACAGCATCAGGATCCCTTGTTTATGACTGAAATGTAGGCTAAAGAATGTGTTAATACGAGGCATTAGACTAACTGTATTTCAGGAAGATTATTATACTAGCCAGTAAAATGAAATACTTGGTCAAAAAATGCCATCAAAGGTACACTTCAAAATGCAAATCCAAAACCGGTCTGCACAAACCTTATGTACACCACTGATAGCACTTAAAAACATGGAATGGTTTAAAGTGATCCAATGCAACAAGATATAGGTACATATCTGATTCAAACTTTATGTGAAATCCGTCATTATAACATGTAAGAATACAGTCAATCTGAAAGCATGCAGTTCTATATATGAACAATTGTTAGGGATTGTAGGGACACAGCACCTTCCATTAAAGCCTTATTTCTTCATTCAGATTGACTTTGCACAATCATCTAGTGGACAATACTTTTTAAAACATTTTTTTTTGAATTTATTTTGTGAATCTTCATTCATTGAATGAACAGGAAATGTTTATGGTAATCAAAACCAAGGAAATGTAAAGCACCAATGATGAATAGAAACGAAAGATTCTGTAGTAATGTCTGTGTAAACTATTGTTCGGTTATTTACAGGGATTTCCCTTCAGGTGTTTACACTCACTTTCAGAAGAGTGGGCTGGGTACACTTTACTAGGCCTTCCCATCCAGATTAACTGGACTAATTCAGTCAGAGGAGTGTCGTCTCTTGCAGTTGGTCCACCGGACTAGAGCACATAGTTTCAAAGTCCTTAGACCACTCGTAAGAGTTTATATCAGATGATCAGAGTTAGGAGGTGTTCCCGTTATTTTTCTTACCTGTGAAACAGAGAGAAAAAATACATCATTATGGTTAGGGTCAGCCTGTGCTTTTTTTTTTTTTTTTGCAACATTAAGCAGTCTACATGCATCTTCTTTTGAATATGAATATGTGCATGTTGTGTTTGTATGTCATATTGTCTGATTGTTTTATTAAATGTCTTACAAGTCCAGAGCAAAGTGAGATTATGCAGACAGCCCCCCGAGGAGAAGAAGGCCCACACGGCCATCAGCATCATGATGACAAAGACAGGGGGTAGGCTGCCCACATAGAAGGGGTTTAACAGAGACTGGATAAGGAGAGAAACATCACAAGTCTTATATTAGTCAATCAAATAGGATTAGTCTGACAAATAATCTGCCCAAAAATCCCACCTGTCTGCCTAATTCACACCACATAGCAAAATAATTGTACAAATATGTCAGTACTGTGTTCTGGCATCAACAGGTATCACAAAAAGTCAGACAAAAAAATATAAGAGCCTTTCAAAACATGTCCTAATATGTGTATGCTATAAGTAATAAATAATATAAAATAATAAATATAAATATAATATAAATATAATATAAATATAATATAAATATAATATAAATATAATATAAATATAATATAAATATAATATAATATAATATGATATAAATATGATATAAATATGATATAAATATAATATACATATAATATACATATAATATACATATAATATAAATATAATATACATATAATATAAATATAATATACATATAATATAAATAATATGTGCAGTCTTGTATGTGTGCCTTACCAGACCAGACACCACCAGGTGAAGGCAGAGCACCACAGCTATAACCCACCACCTTTTCTTCTCACAGCCCTCAAAGAAGACCACGCCCCAGAAGGTGTGGAGGAGGGTCAAAGCCAGGGTCATGAGAGCTACAGGGAGGTCAGAGGTCACAGTCCACTGCTGTTTTATTATAATTCAGGATTCACTAATTTCAAACCAACATTAAGGATGTGCATTATGTTAAAGATCTATCTAACGACTACATTGCTGGAAAAGGAGGATGCAATAAAGCAAAATGATATAAAATCCCCAAAATATTTTGGATTTATAAAATATTAGATTTATAAAATATGTATCTATATGATCAATTATAATTACACAATAATTAATCTGGATTCAAATCCACAACAATACCCTCCAATACCATTTAACCTACACAAAAGATGAACAATGCACAGGTTATTGGTGATCTTCACATGTACCTGAGGTGATGAAATAGTACTGGGAGTCTCCAAAGATCCCCACGGTCCCCGGGCCCAGGGAGTCTGAGAGGGTGTTGATCATGGAGAAGGCACCACTCATAATGCCAAAACCAAGCCCAGCCACTGTAGAAACCACAACACAGTCAGCAAGGGTGTCCGGCTTGTAATCAGAAGGTCCCTGGTTTGAACCCTGGCTGTGCCAACGTGACGTTGTGTCCTTAGGAAAGGCACTTCACCCTACTTGCCTCAGGGGGAATGTCCCTTTTCTTGCTGTAAATTGCTCTGGATAAGAGCGTCTGCTAAATGACTACATGTAAATGTAGGGGAGATGCCAGGGGGGAAAAAGTCTAGGCCTTTGTAAATCGTAAAGAGTAATGTCAAGGGGGATATCCTGAACATCCAAATAGACCATCAATAATACAATGGTTATTTTTACAAGAAGATGAAGTAATTGTAAAGTTGCCATTTTCACCAACTTTGAATTTCTAACCTACCAAGATTATACCCTGTAAGGGGTAAAATAACCTCCAAGCTTTCAAACATCACATCACACATACTCATTTAAATTCCTGTCACTCTTATCTACTAGATATGCAGACAAGGTACATGAGCAAAATACAGTGTATATATCGAACAGAAGGTATCCTTGGGAATGAAAGATGCTGATATACCGTAGGCCATTTGTTGTACTGAAATGGGTGGGCTGTCCTCTTCACTAATGGCTGCCAGTCCTTCATTGGCTTTTCTGGTGGTTCAATGGGAAAATATTTGAAATATTTAACTTTAGAAAACTTTCACATCATAGGCCAACTATCTTTTGCATTGTCTGTATATTTAGATGTAATGTAGCTTACAGAACCTAGATAACTCTAGATAACACAACTTGACAACAAAGTTTCATGGAAATGGTTTCATTCCACAAAAGTGGCAAATGACTGTGACTTCAGGCTGTATATATATTTTGCTAAATAATGCTAAAATGGCAACCATAACTACATGTCTAGCTTTATAATTCCTCCTTATCCTATCTGGAGAAGGGGGGGGGGGGGGAGGAAGAATAGAACAAATAATCAATACCTGAGGAGTCTGTAGTATCCAAAGCGGAACACCTCCTGCAGTATCACAGAGAACATCACACCGAAAATCAGCAGACCTTTCTGGAGAGGCTGGTCCTGCCCATTGGTGGCCTTCATAGCTATGAACCACACCAGAGAGGACAGGAGGAGAGACAGAAGCCAGAAGAACGCCCTGATAGAAAAAGCAGGCCAATTTAAACGTTATTCTGTTAGTAGTTACTTATGCTGATGAAGTGAAGCCACTTCACTTTTTTGATGATTTATTAATCAGGTATTATTTTGTTTATTGCATTTGTTGTGGGCGTAGCTCACTCATGCAGTATGTGAGGCTGGTACACTCTTGTGTTTACAAACAAACAAAAAACGGAATCAGTGTGGACTATGAACTCTTGCCTGTGTACTGATAGTCTTTTATACAGCATTAATGGTGTTGATTAAAATGGTGACTTGGTTTAAGACAACAAAATGCCATTATAGCAACTGCCATGTGCTAATCAGACTCCCCCCAATATTAGACATCTATTAACGTGGTATTATTATGGTGGTAGGAAGGCATCATCCACTACACATAGATCACATAGCTTCAACTACCAGATAACTACTCAATGGAGAAGGATCAATAAAACACAAAACCGTTACATGTATCTTACCCAGCGATTAGAATGATGACTCGTAATGGGTCTTTAGCGATGGTGAAGATGAAGAGTGCGAAAGCTGGACCAAAGGCGATGAAGGAGCAGCCGAAAAACACCGCAGCTGTCATCTCAATACAGTTCCAGGCTATGTGAGCCTTCTAGCATCAAAGAAAGTTTGTGAATCCTTAGTAGCTATCAGCTAACCTAACTGACGTAAAAAGGTTAACAGGTTGTAAATAAAAAATAAACTGCTTCGTTAATATTAGAAGTCTTAAACTAGAAGTCTTAAACTTTCAGAAGTCCCAATAATATCAGTGGTTTAGCTAGCTCTATTTTGGTGTACTAAGCTAACTATGCTAACTAAGCACTAATGTTTTCTTCTTACACATCTTAAAGAACCTGCATACAAGCCTAACTTGTAAAATTAAGTCAACGTTTCCCGAAAATATTGAGAATATATCAATTACTTTGTATAAACCTGGCGACTGACATCCGATTTAATAAAAAGCTATGAAGCTATGATAGTGGGGGCAACTTTGAAAGCGAAAGCACTTCCGGGTTCGTCTTCAGGTTAGCGCGCGCCACTAAGCATGAGGAGGCAGGCTGTGCTTCAGATGGAGGTGAGGAGGCAGTCTGTGCTTCTGATGGGGGTGAGGAGGCAGTCTGTGCTTCTGATGGGGGTGAGGAGGCAGTCTGCTTCTGATGGGGGTGAGGAGGCAGTCTGTGCTTCTGATGGGGGTGAGGAGGCAGTCTGTGCTTCTGATGGGGGTGAGGAGGCAGGCTGTGCTTCTGATGGGGGTGAGGAGGCAGGCTGTGCTTCTGATGGAGGTGAGGAGGCAGTCTGTGCTTCTGATGGGGGTGAGAAGGCAGTCTGTGCTTCTGATGGGGTTGAGGAGGCAGTCTGTGCTTCTGATGGGGGTGAGGAGGCAGTCTGTGCTTCTGATGGGGGTGAGGAGGCAGTCTGTGCTTCTGATGGAGTTGAGGAGGCATCTGTGCTTCTGATGGAGATGAGGACTCATTGAGTCTGTGTTTCTGATGGAGGTGGTTCTGATAACCACCACCAAACAGCAATAATTTGGTGTTATTGTAACTTTATTTACAAAACCCTTGGTATCAATCATGTTACCCGCATTTTGCAGGTAATTTGCTTCGTTTTATACGTCGCGTTATTGACCCGAGGGACCCGATCATGACCTGAGTTTAGGCGGGGGTCTATTGACCGTGACGTCATCATTCATTCAATCTCCGACCAGCTGGACCTTAAGAGCCTTTAATAAAAATATGTTTAAAGTCGTATTCATCTCAAGTGAACACAGAAGTGTCAGTGGAAGGGAGGCCCATGCAGGCTCTGCTCACTGGGACTGCTAAATGAATTGTTAAAAATGCTAATGTGTTAGGAATTATGGCTTCTACATGATGGGCTACACGCTCATAGTGTTTTCACTGTCAATGACATGGCAAGTATCAAATTGGTTATGTGCAAGAAAGAAAAATCATTTCTAACCTCCAGAATCTGGAACTCTACCCTCGAAAAACAATGCTCATAGCAATTATCAATAACCACAAAAAGTTACTGTATTAAAGGATTATGTAATAAGATGAGAAATGGTCAGATCTGGGCATGCCAAAAACTACTGAAGTTGATAGCTGGTAAATAAGTTGTTTATGATGATATCAACATATCCCTTAGGATGTCATTTTGACATACTAACCTGGATGTTCATTCAAAATATGTCTTAATCCCATATAAAAGACTAAAATAGCTCAACCAGTAGTAATTTTCCCTGTACAGATCAAATCTATACTAATGTCCTATTTACTGTGAGCATTTTATTAAAAACAAAGTGGCACATGTTAATATAATGTATTATATCAGTAGTTTTCAAATAAATGTCTTCATTTAGCACACACTTTTATCCACAGCCATGTATAGCACAGGGGGGATTTGAATCTGCGACTTCCTGATCTGCAGTCAAATCTTCAAACCTCTGGGTTATACTGTCTGTTGTACATGCAATATTCAAATACAATGGGTGAAAATAACCACAAAGATTGCTGTAGAATGAAGCAAATTTTATATCGTTTTACATCAACATCTGAAGTTGATCCAAACCTCAGACATGCAACATACAAATGTATAAATGGACAAATGTTCTGTTGCACAATGTTGTTTGTTTGCATTTAGACCAGTAAAACGTATTCTACTGTGTGACTTGCATGTGTGCAAAACAAGATGACTCGTGTCTACTTTCTGCCTATTATATATATCTCCTATTTACTTACTACTACTGAGCACTACTATTACTAAACTACTACTACTACTAAAGCATGGATCAGTCACCAATACCTTTAACAGGCAAGACTTTACTTATTTGGTAGAATATATAAAGTAGATAAAGAGGAAAGAGCCCAATTAAAGTGTAAAGCTTTATAGAGTCTGACTCAATCTGACAGACATCTGACATAATCTGTCTGCTTGTGGCTCTTGTTCATCAGCCCAGACAGAACTTATAGATTGTTGATCTCCAGGAGAGTTTGGTCCAATGTCTGCTGCATGTCTAGGTTCTCTTCTTTAGCTTGAGCCAGTTTCTCTGGTGATGTGGAGGGAGACAAAAGCATAAGTGAGCACCCACGTGAGCCACGCTTTTGTCTGGTTCACAAAGGTCAACTAAATGTGACACAGAACAATATACAAATATTTCACATACCGCATGTTTAGAAAATAGGAAGTGGTCAGTGGAAAGAAAGACAAGCAAATCTAAGGCTGTTGTAAAGATACATGCAATACTAAGGCAACGTCAGATGAGACAAGTACTTTGAAAAAAGCCAGTCAGTCTAATCTACATCAAAAAGTGAGTGATCCTCATTCCAGACGTGAGGCCGGTCTGTCGTACTCGACTTGCAGGTGAAGTGCCATAGTTAGAGCTCTAGACCAGTCCATTGAAATGAGAAGACAGAGCTTCCTGTGTCCGTAGAATGTCAGGTGATGCATTGGATTTCAGAGTGCACAATGACACTTTTATAGAGGATTGCAGAAGCCACTGGTTGTCATACTATTCAGTGGCCCAGGTGAAGGTACCTAGTAGTTAGAGATATTACCGTAAAGCTAGTGTGAATATAATTAGGTCAACATACTTAATTAACCACACAAAATATTTGCAATTGTGCTGAATTCTCAAGGTAAAATGATTCCAGATTTGCTTGAGGCCACCATCCAGTGAAGTCCAGGCATTTCAGTAAACATCCAAATACTTCTAGTAAATCTGGATGTCCAAGTAAAACTGAGTTACTACTGTAAATAAATGGAGAACATTAAACTACGCAAAGGATAATGCACTTAAAGTGATTAAAGGGCTATACATATTAAGAAAGGATGCTTCTTGAACAACTATTGAATATAATCCTAGGTAAAAAATAATGCACAAAACAGGATAACTTCAAACCTTGGCAAAGCTTATAAAGTCATTTGGTTAACTATCCATGCATAACAGTCTGAGCAAAATGTTTAAAAAAAATACATTAACAAAACCTTGAAAAATGCAGTCACATTACACTATTTGCTCAAGTATATCCTGTATCTGTTAGAGCAGCAGAATACCATGCATAAATAAACAGCAGGTTTTTATTTTTATACTTTCAAGTGTGAACCTTAAAGACTTCTTCTTGTTTCTAATCATTAACGAACATTTACCGCATTGGTATTGAGTGATAACATACAAAGTCTTATTTCGAACTTCACTTTAGGCATTACTTGGTTAAAAATATAGCTGAGTGATGACATTCGAGTTTGCTAGACTCTCGATTAAGTGTGACTAGTGGAGAGATCCATGTGAAATGTAAAATTGGTGCTATTTCCTTATTCTGACAAATCTGGAACCAAATTAGAATTATGTGAGTATACTAATGATACCCCCCAATTATTATTGCTTTCCTTCAACAAAAAAGGGGGCTTCATTAGTCCTGTCAATAAACCAATCCTATCAAACAAGTCATCGTTTAGAGTTCACCTAATCAACCCTTTGCCTAAATATCCTACAGTACTTATACTTGGTCTGAATCTTAAAATGAACAACAGGTTCCAGTTCTCGTCAGAATATGAAATGCATGTTCATAGTGGAATAGTGGTCTATCACGTTGCTATGCTCAATGACTGATACTCTTTGTAAAAGCTCTCTCTTGTAAGTCGCTTTGGATAAAAGCGTCTGCTAAATGAATAAACGTAAATGTAGTGGACGTGAGTTGGCGAAAGCTTCAGCCTTAACAGCTGTTCAGCTCATTCAGAACAACCCTCAGTTCGTTACTGAGAATTCGGTTTTTGTCCACCTCCTTGTGATAGTGATCTGTGGCGCCAGCAGAATCACAGAAAGCCAGAGTGAAGATACAGGAAAAGGGAGAGAAAAAGACAAGAGAAACAGAGAAATGTTAGTGCATTAAAGGTCACAAGGTAAAGGAAGACTGGAGAAAATGACCCAGAGGGGATGGGGATCAGCTTGTAGTGTCACGTTTCTTATTGTCAAATCCCAATAATATATTTAGTGCTGTAAAATGTATATTCACTCTGCCTACAGAGCTTGTGAGTTCAGAAGTCCAAAATGTGTTCACATATCATACCTTGTCTTTGTAAACCTGTTATGATCCGATTTTATTTGTATGCGTTCTTTCAAGTTACTTAGTTTTAGTTGGATGTTTGGCCCCTATCTCCCACATTGTTGGTTTGTTATGGCTATTACTGTTTTAATTGAAGGCGTCTGAGTCACAGTAGGTCTTTCCATGTTCTGAAGGGTAATGTGGTAACATCTGGGGGTCAACTTGCATTCTGTCATGGTGGAAAAGTCTGTATCCATAGTAGAACTAAACAGATCATTAGTTAGTATACTTGAGGTTGTTGCCCTGATCAATTCTTGCTTAACTTCAAAGGTTCATGGGATTGATCGTTCAGCGCTCACGGTTACAGGTAACCTTGAAATGCACATTTTTAAATGGGATTATTCTGATTTTAACGAGTCAGTCTCCCTGACATCAAATCCAGTCTTTTTTCAGTTGGACACAAGCATCTTCAACACTACATCTACACACAAGATGAATCTTATATTATAAATATGTATCACAGAAATCATAGAGAAAGAAATAGAAATAGAATCATGAAAGAAATTGAATCACAGAAATTAAACCCAAAGAAAACAAGAGTGTAAAGAGAAGGGTTTTGGACATTTATTACAGTGGGAGAAAGGAAAAGATACGAGAGTTGACAATAATACATAAATACAGAAGAGACGAACAAAGTCTAACCCAGATTTCTTCGAGGTATCAACATTGTGAAAGACAAACCACAAAGTGGATGGCTCTTCCTACTGGGGGCCATCTTGGATTGCTGAAAAGTGCCAATACCTCTGACAGAACGAACGGGAGAGGAACCAAAAGGAAAGAGGACACGTCTCTCTGGGGAAAACATTGTGGAGTGCTCACAGCTTTATCCCTAAGGGTCTCAAGTTAGGGTCTCAATCTTGTAAACGTAGCATTAGCTTTCAATGAATACGATGTTTCTATTTAGAATTGTACCTTTGTCAACTACGGTTGTTTTGCAATGGATTGAGCACAGTCCTGTCTGAATAGCTTGGGAAATGGAAAAAATGACAAAGACAGAGAGAATGTGTGAACTGCACAGTGCCTGGTGGAGGAGGACAGGATCAGAGAGGGAGGTGGACAGGTGTCCGGGAGGGGGGGGGGGGGGGGGGAGGGGGGACAGGCGTCAGGGAGGGGAGAGGGGGGACATGATCAGAGAGGGAAGGGGACAGCAACAGAGAGGAGGATGATCAATAGGAGGAAAGGAAGCGTCTACAGTGTTGTCATGTCGTTGAGAGCCAGGTCAAGCTCCTCACTGAGAGCTTTGCCCTTCAGCTTTTGAGCGTACACCTCGTCTGCAGGGGGCAGGGGAGGACAGACACGCACAACAAGAAAACAAGGACAGGAGCAGATTAAGAAAGGAAGAAACTAAAGGAATGCAAAAGAAAAACAATCTATATTACTATGAAACACCATGTAAATGTCTTACGAAACTATCCGCAACAATCCACAAAACATCCAAAATGAACACAAATGTTCAAACGCGCAACAAACCATTCCATTCCAATTCTATCAAAATCCAATTAAATTAGTGTATCAGATCATGTATCCTTAATCCAGGTCAAACACGGTTAGCACCACACGTGCATTTAAATAGCCTGAATCACAAAAGCTTAGTTCTGGTCCGAGTCATGTTCTGTTAAACCAGGTTCCTACCAACTCTGGTCCAAATCCACTCAAGGTTAGCAGGTCATGATAACATGGAATTCCACTTGCAGTAGAATCCACTCAAACACAATTCATGCTCAGGATGCCAAACTATACCAAAAACATGTCTATCAAACAAGTTTAGAGAAAAAGTCAATTTGAGGAAACAAGATAATGTAAATTCAAGCACTTTGCACATCAATAATCACTTTTTCCAGTTTGGTTTATTTCCTACCAGATTTGTTTGATTACAATTAAAATATCCATAAATGTTGTGATTCAAAATATTATTGCTAGAATATCCAAAAGTTAATTTACCATAAACTGGTCATAATAAACTACAAATTATTAGACTGATTTAGATTAAGACAAATGTAGACTTTTGTGGGTTTTACAACAAGTAATTATTTATGGACTAATTGTGCCATATGGTTATACTGGAAAATAAGATCGGCAAGTTGACCAAGATAAACAGTTGCAACTCTTACGTACCTTTTTATTTTAATACCATTTGATATGAGTTAGTTAGTATTGCACCTTTGAGAGTAAGACCAAGTTCATCATGCTTAGTGAGTGTGATGATGCAGTTAGTGGCTTTAGGGAAAGAACACAGTCAGACTAGAGAAAAGAGGCTCTGTATAAGAGCGAGACATACCTTCCAAATCATCAATGGTTTTCTCAAGCTTGGCCACAGACCTTTCAGCAAACTCAGCACGAGTTTCAGCCTGAAATGAGACAAAGCGCACGTATTTCAGGTTGATTTTTTGGGCTGTTTGAGTCCCCAGATACTTTCTCCCCCAAGCCTAATACGCAACTGAACCCTTTAACCCTTATTCCGTGTAATGGTGCACGATTGTATTTTACCATTATAAAGGAAGACATAAAACGTACCTCTTTCAGTTTGTCGGTAAGAACTTTGATTTCCTCTTCATATTTGTCCTCCTTTTGTGAGTACTAGAAAAGAAACAACCAATAAGCTTATTGACAAGTGTCTATGTCTACCAAGAACTAACATATGTCAATCCATTAACCATATATATATATACACTCAAGATGTGTTTAATTTGACCTATAGGACTGACACATTGAAGTACACGTCTTTGCAAAGCTACTGTGTATGCTGCAGAAGTCTTTAAGCTAAAAGAGCTTTACTGTATAAAGAAAAGACAGGAATAGCTTGATAGTATTGACCCAGGCTAGTGGTCATGTCTGATCTTTCTCTAATATGTCACCATGTCATGGATTGCATAATGTTCTTTGCAGCCTAGTATTCATTTACAAACCAAAGCTTCTTTCGTCTCTTAAACACAAGCCCTTATCAATGCTAATAGATTACAGTACCCTTCAAATAGGACCATTTACAACAGCATGGCTACAACTAAGTATTTTTGTGACAGAGAGAGAGTGTGTGTATGTGTGTGTGTGTGTGTGTGTATGTGTGTATTATGTGCCTAAACTACACTGTCTCTGCATCTTCCCTCATACCTTCTCGGCCTGCGCCTCCAGAGACTTCAAGTTGTTGGTGACATTTTTCAATTCTTCCTCAAGATCACCAGATTTACTAAACAAATCCCAAAAGAGAGGTTGGGAAGTGAAAGAGAGAGAGAGGACAAGGAGAGAGAGCGTTGAGAGGACAGAGGAAAACCAACGCCCGCCAGAGGGGAGTGTGTTTGCAGACAGCATGCCATAAACCACTTACCTGAAGATACTAGTTAAAAAGTCTGATCACTTTTTAGCTAGTGTAAGAAAGGATCCTTGATGGACAGTATCGAATCATCAAGAGCAGTTATTAAATATGGATCACTAAAGCATAAAGCACACTGACACATCAAGGATCCCTCTCCATGGAATTTTGCCTTTATGATTTGTAGGACATGATCTTTTTACAGGGTATCAGAGGCAGGAAGTGGCAGAGTCTGACAGTAGTGAAGGGGAAGCCAAAGGAAGAGTGGAGGAGAAGGAGGACGAGAATGGGAAGCAAGGCAGTGTTTGAAACCAGGCCCTGGTTCTCCAGGAAGGGGGAGGGAGCAGCTGTACCTCTTCCTCTCCAGACATCATGGACTTCATATTCTGGTCCATTAGCCTAAGCTCCTCCTCCAGCTCTCTGACTCGACTGGGTTAGTCCACAGCCAGGGAGGGTGCAGGAGGGGAGGGGGGCCAGGGGGCCGAGGGGAGCGGGGGTACCAGAAACAGGGCGAGTCCCAGGTGGAGGGGTTGTGGACGTGATGGTGGTGTATTCAGGCATGCATTACATGAAACACAAGGGAGAGAACACACACACATGTACACACACGCAAACACACACGCACGCACACATCCAGGTGCACAATTGTGGTTAGTGTATTCCGTGTTCTCGCATTTCACACTTGGGGCGGTATGGTGGGGAGGTGTGTGGGAAAACTGAAACGACTAAAAGCAGCAGGTTGGAGACGTCCATGTCCCAGGACAACAACACCCCTCCCCCTCCCCTGACACAAGGTGACTTGTGTATTATGTATGTCTATGGGACTACAAGTGTATTGTGGAATAGTTCAAAACCTCCCTGCAGGGAGTCAGATGGCTGAGCGAGTTAAGGCGTTGAGCTCATGATCGGAAGGTTGTGAGTTCGATTCCCGGCTGTGGCTAGATGGCATTGTGTCCTTAGGCAAGGCACTTCACCCTACTTGCCTCAGGGGGGAATGTCCATGTACTTGCTGTAAGTCGCTTTGGATAAGAGCGTCTGATAAATGACTACATTTAAATGTAATGTACTTGAATGGGCCTGCTGTTCTTTAGTCGATTTCAGTCACTAAAACACTAAAAGTCATGCATCTATTAAACAGGACAGTGGGTTCATGCAATAATATCCTAACAAGGGATTTCAGATTCACATTTCTGCTTGCTAAAGGCTACAGCATCCAGTGTTACTGATGAGTGAACCAACTCAAGTTGTCACAACTGAATGTAATTGACATTTAAATATCAAACCACAGTACCATCAAATGGTGCATAAATAATACAAATTAAACAGCTCTCAGTTTAGTGTTAATTGGATTAGGAGCTGAACTTCACACAGAAATACTTACGCCTCTGCCACCTCGGCACGCTCCTCAGATCGCTCCAGATCACCCTCAAGGATCACCAGCTTGCGTGCCACCTGCAGTCAGAGGAACACGGTGTGAAGCGTCAGGAACAGGATGTTAGCTACACATGATGTGGCCTGTTCTGCTCTGCTACAGCATATGTAGCAGGCGAGCTTCCGTCTAGTTAAGAGGCAGTCCAGTCCAATTAACATGGCTTCATAAGATCTTTTATGGGTGCTTTATTTACAAATAAATAAAGGGGCAGCGTGGGGCTAGTCTGCCAAACTCCAGAGCAGAGGAAGACCCACCTCCTCATATTTGCGGTCAGCCTCCTCAGCGATGTGTTTGGCCTCCTTCAGCTGCATTTCCTGGATCTCCATCTTCTCCTCATCTTTTGTGGCCCTGTTCTCTATGACCTTCATTCCTCTAGAGACCAGAACAACAAGGTTGAACAGTTTTTACTATATATTGTTATTAACAATCGCCACAAATGACACAAACTGTACATTCTACATTCTGCTGACAGGGCTTCCAAAGATGCTTACTAAGTTGTGTAAGCAATTCCCCACTTTGGTATTGTATTGGGTACAAGTATTGCTTGGTTTTTCTCAACACATACATAGACAAGGAGGAAACTAAAAGCCAGCTTTATTACAGTAAAAAAGCTGGATCATAACACAGCCTTAGATTAGATCTGAGCTGCGTTAAGTAGGCCAGAATAAGAGATCCAGGTCCCACCTCTCGCTTTCATCTGCAGCCTTCTCAGCCTCCTCCAGCTTCTGCAGCGCGGTGGCCAGTCTCTCCTGGGCCCTGTCCAACTCCTCCTCTACCAGCTGGATACGTCTGTTCAGGGAGGCCACCTCAGCCTCTGCCTGTGAGGGTACAAACAATGAGAGAGGATCAGCAGGAACCCACCAGAAGGGACACTCACACATAGCTGCTTAGAAAGATACTTGATGCCATGTCAGAGAATATGTTAGTGGTCTGTGCTGGAAAGGTCTTTGTGAGGGTGTATGTCATATGTTTAAGTTAGGGAGCACAGTAGGTCAACCGTTATTTAAACCGCAGAGCAACAGAGCAACTTTGCACAGTCTGAGTTGTTTCATATATTTCTTAAGTGATTATGTCATTCATCATTTATAAATGGAGTCAAATAGGCATTCTTATAGGACTGTCAAACTGTGTTGGCAATTAATTATTTGTTAAGTTAGAGCTGGTCTTTTTAAGATAGTGTTACTTTAAATAGCCCTATTTGGGTTGCCCAAAAGGTCCATTATTGCAGGCATCTTCGTTAGCTACATGCATTCATTTGGATGGTTTCAGCTTGTAAATGTTTTTGGACAACCATTTCTTAATTAAACGGGATGGCAAGTCTGGAAGAAGTCCAGCACTCGTAACCCTGATGCAAGTTTTTTATCCAACAATGATGGCCCTTGACTTTGTTAGTCGTACTGATCTTCCATGTTACATTGAGTAGCAGTCAGCACATGGATACAAATGGAAATAAATATGTTCGTCAATCAGACAAGCGATCTTGTATCTTTGTCGATGACAAAATAAGAAATACCGTATCCTCTCCCCAACACTTACTACTACAGTACCTCATTTCTCAGCAGAAGACAACTAACCCGATGCCCTCACCCCCAACACACACACACACCTACTTTCTTCAGAATCCCAGGAACACAAAATACAATTCACCCTATGTATTACCTTACTTAATTATCTTATTTTAGGCCAAAAATATACAATCTGCCAGGCAAAATGACCAAAGATTATCACCAAGAACTACTGAGCTAGATGACTGACAAGAAAAATCGTATTAAACATTGTTGGTAAAAGTTATACTTGGCCCCTAACTTAACCATTTTTTACATTTCAGAATGTGTTTGCATGGATTTGTCAGTAAGGTTCTGTTCCCACGGCAGAGGTTGATGTCCAGCTGCTGTGTTAATGGCAGAGTGACTCAGGGTTGACTGAATGGGTCAGCTCAAGGCCATTTCCCTTCAACTGAGAGTCAAGTCGGGAAATAATTAACCTTCTGTACCCACAGGGGCGGAGACGGGGTATAGGGAGGCAACAAACTATCCTGTTTTAAAAGCTATGATGGATCAATGATCTATGCGTTCTGTCATGTTTAGTTTAACAGATTATAATATTTGGTATTAGAATAGAATAGAATGCCCTTTATTGTCATTATACAATTGTACAACGAGATTGGAGACTTCTCCTAAAACAGTGCCAGACGAACAGGTGCCAAAAACACATACAAATATCAATTTAATTGGGTGAGGTCCTCTGTAAGAGCACATTTATCTATGTGAGATGTTACTAATCTAATATAGACCTGGAACATCCCACATAGATAAATGTGCTCTTACAGAGGACCTCACCCATGTCTGGGTGACACAAAGGGGGGGATGCACTGAACTGAGGTGCCCTTATTGAGACACCCTTCCTTGGTCAGCTTTAGACCTGTGTCCTCTGGATGTACTTAGTTGTGGCCCACGTCAATCTATGTTTTCATGAATTAATAAATGAATAAATATTCGTATGATAATTAACACCACTCAGCCATTGTAAATTAAACATGTTGAGCAATGAAGTTCAGAAGCCACTCGTTTAGGTGTCTTTGAGGTCAGAACACACAACTGTCCAGATAAAGGAACTTCTTAATCTTGTAGCCTAAATCTATTTATATAGTCGTACATAGACCTGCTCACTAGCACACAGCATAAAGAACACTTTCTTATGTTGTAGAATATAACTGAGGAATGTGGCATTGGTCCTCGACAGAGACAATGTTGCTGAATATAATTTGAGTCCGTATTTCCACACTGTATGTGGGGGGAAAAGCTTATCTTATCCATCCAGTCGAACACCCAGTTTTATTCCTGATCTTACCCTCTCCCTGGCCTGTCTCTCCAGATCCACCTCTCTTTGAAGGATTTCAGCACGGTCCTCTGCATCGTCCGCTTGTTGCTGAAGAGTCTGAATTTTTCGTTTCACGGATTCAATGGATGTTAATCCTGCCATTGTAGATGCTGAGCAGTGCAGTTTGTAAGAGATAAGACGTTTTATAACCTGAGGTTACTGCGGTGCTTCTGCCTTCTGTAGAGTAACGCAGCGTTTTCTATCCAGCATCAAATTAGCACAATGTACCTGTGCAATATATATTTGCCGTTTGCATCCATATGCAATACGCGAATATTTGGTAAAAACTACGTGTCAATTGTAACTTGCTTGCCTACCCTTTCCAACTATAACTGATGCGCAGTTGGAATGTAAAGGATTGCCCACAAAAGTTACTATTTTCCGTCCTCCGCCTCCTCCTTTATCTTTCAGTGGAATGACGTCACAGGTCGGCTGTTTAAAGGAGTAGCGGTCCAGATAAGAACTTAGTCACACCACACAGTGGTGAGACACCTACACATGTATTCCCTCCAGCTGTAAATGGACTCAAGTTAATAACTTGGAGGATATTTACATTAACCTTACATTATACCTACATACCTTACTTACACCTTACATTTTGAAGTAGTGATGATGACTATTGATATTAACATTTAAAATCAACTGTAATTTGCAGGCAATATGTTTTACCCTGATGTATTGACCACTGTGGTACTGGAAAACTGATCATAATAGCTAGAGTTTGACACCTGTACATTTAGAAAGTTTATGCATATTGTGATAAAACATCCTATCTAACAACCTATACCACAGGGTTATTTATAGTGTAAAAGTAGGCTACAATGTCATTAAATGTTTCTTTAAGAGTTAACAACTGCTGCAGTGGAAGGATAGTGTGTAAATCCTGCTTTTACAGTCTGTAATCGTACCCCTACTGTAGAACAGTGATGGAACACTGTGAGCAGCTTGGTCATCGTGTTAACACTGGAGCGTGACGGCGCAGATCACTGACAGTGACGCAGGAATCAAAGGAAGCCGATAAAAGTCCAAACACAAGTTCATCTAATTCGAATTTGAAATGCCAACATTTGCCCCAAGGTGTTGACAAGCTTTATGGCGTGTTGATGGAATCTGATATGATACGGCTTTGGCACTTTCTCCTCTGCAGCTGTTGACAAGCGAGTGCGGTTTCCACTAGGACTGATGGAGGAGCCTCTGAGGCTTTCACACACATGTCGCTAGTTTAGCATTACCAGTGCTAACATGGTTAAGGTTACAATTCATACTTCATAAACATTCGTATTTTGTTTTGTTTACCCTGCAACTCTGTGTGCTGTACCTTACCCTGCTGCTGTTGTGAACTGCAATTTCCACCCCTGGAGGACAAATTAAGGTTTATCTAATCTAATTTGGAAATCTGATCTGATCAACTTCCACCTGGACCTGGAAGTGTACTCTGGGGAAGTTAGATTTAGATCCTTCATTAACATCCCTCTTTCAAATTGGGAAGTTAGTCTCTTTCCTAGAATGAAAATCATGGTGTAGTGGAGTTCTGTAGTAAAGTCACAGATTGTGCAGTGCTGTTTTATACCACAAGAGGGCGACATATTAGGTGTGAGAATGTATTGGGGGCCAAGCAGCGAAGACCGTTATTGTGTTTCTACTTTTTAAAAGAGTATTCATACCGTATTTTTTTTCGGTGTACATTTTTGCAGGCTGTCATTTACTAGCACAGCAATAGGGAAATTGAGAATATATTGGCAGTGGTGATTAGAATCCTTGTGTATAGAGCTCCAAATGAAATAGTTTGATATGTTATTGTTAGGGTAGACCTACATTACTTATATCAGTTTACATCAGGCAGCAGAGTGGGTGGATGACATTTTGGAAAACAGATTTAGATAAACAAATGCTGAGGAGGAGTACCACGAGCTCTTGTTATGTTCGCTCGTCACTGACAATCTCCATATCTCTTCAGAAGGTTCATGCTTGTATGTTTGATGGCCAGGTAAATGGCTGAGGTGAGGCGGTGCGAGATGTGCTGATGTCACCGCCGCCCCCCCCCCCCCCCCCATGTGACTTACGTCTGTGGCCTTCTTTTCTGCCTGCTCCAGCTTCTCTTGGGCATCCTTCAACGACTCTGAGTATTTATCCAACTCATCCTCCACTCCCTTCAGCTTCTTCTGGAGGCCCAGCAACTCTTCTTCCAACTAGCACACACACCGAGACACACACACACACACACACACGTACACCAGCACACACACACCAAGAACCACACACACACACATACACCAGCACACACCAAGAGCCACACACGTACACCAGCACACACACACCAAGAGCCACACACACACATACACCAGCACACACCAAGAGCCACACACACCAAGAGCCACACACCAAGAGCCACACACCAAGAGCCACACACACGTACAGCGGCACACACAGAAGAACATACAAACCATAAAATGTCAATGTTAATTTTCAAGTAACCTTGGACTTATGTCTTTTTGCATAATTATTTTTCCTCACAATTGCTGTTATTTGTTCACATTAAACACAATAGTCATGTAATTTTAGATATGATTATAAAACATTTCCCTTGTTCCAGGGTCCATTGAAGGTTAGCCCATCCTCCAGTCATGAGTCCTACTATAAATCTCCTTCTATTGGCAGCTTGTTGGCATCTAGTGTTATGGAAGGTTAGGAGGGGGGCAGGAGGGGAGTCTGTCACAGTGCCCCTTAGAGAGTCCACAGAGTGACTGTGGGCTACAGCTGTTGGTGTACCCTCTCCCCTTTCAACAGGCGTCAAGTAAAGTCCTGCGTATTATACACAACCCTGTTAGATTAGGCCGAGAGCACAGCCCACTTTCTGAACGTAAGCACCTATTTATTGTACTCCAGTGACACAGGACAGTTTACTACTGTATATGGTCTTGAGAGGATGCTAATGATGGTCTTGGATCAAATGCGCTGGCCACACACCATATAAAGCCATGTTCGTTTTAAGCGTTTAATATAGATCATGTACATCTGATTAAATCTTTAACGAGGTGCACAACAATTCAATGAGAGCTTTGTGAGAGAGAATTACCTCAGTCTTAATTTAAAAAAGCCTATTGTGAATGACAATGACAATGCATTAACTCCACACTCCGTCCATGTCATTCTTTTGTTACAGCTGACAGATTTTGAACAGCTTTCAGGCTTTGGCTAGGGGCACCATTGTAGCTTCTGGGTCACAAATAGCTCCTCTAGTCTTTGGGACATTCTCATCCCAGACCTGCCACAGGTCTGGTTCCATGTGGTTTAAAGGGGGTGAAATCTGTGACCCTGGACCCAGCTGTGACCTCTTCTTTGTAAGACAACAATTCAAAGAAGTTGCGGGTCTTTAAAGGGATCACAGAAATAGACATGCCAGTATCAAGGCTGCAGTGAAGACAAATAGTGGTGCTGGTTCAGGAATAGACCCAAGGTGTGTTCTTCCCAAACAAATACTTGTTAAGGCAATGGTGTTATTTATAGACTCCATATGTTGCATGCTGAGCCCAATAATTAAATAGCTAGGGTAGAGTGAGATGAAATTGAGTTGACTTTAGATTAATAGTCTGGGGTATCTCCTAACAAAACCCCAGACCATTTGCCTTGATGTTATTTCCATAATTCCCAGTCTAGAACTGATTGTGTCGTCGTGGTAGTTGAAAGTTGAAACTCAGAGCAGTATCTATATTTGTCTGCTAGGGAAAACAACAATAGAATACAATAATGAAGTGACCAAAGTATGAACTACTTGATCTACAGTAAAAGCACAGCAGCCACCTTTTAGCTGAATAATCTAAGGTGGGGCCAGGCTCAGACTACACAAGACCTCTTATCATATAGACCTGACTTTCTGCAGTGTATAAAAGGTTCTGTGCCCTTGAAATCAAATCGTCTAAATTCTATCAAGTTTATCCGTATTTCCCCTCCAGTGTTCTTACATTTATTCATTTAGCAGATGATTTCATCCAAAGTGACTTCCAATACTTCTTGACTATACAAGGGATAAAGTGAAAGCTTGAAGCTGGTGTAGTCCTTATTGTGTTTTTATGTGTCTGTATATCATCATCAGTTGATGGGAAAACACTGTGGTTGATCAACAATGGTTGATGTGATGCTTTGGATTGGATCTTTTAGTTTGCTGTCATGTTACTGTGGCGTGTTGCTATCTTCACTCAAGTGAGTTCTGTATAATCACACAGTTATAACGATAAAGAACAATATGGAAGGTCTAAATAAATGTTTTCCTCTCAGAGAAAAATTAAATTTAGCTGAGAAACTCGGTAGTCCTTTGTGTTGGATAGAGTCCTTAGTTCATTCCATCTCAGTAATTTTCCACTGCCTTTAGATTTAGCATCCCAAATGAGGCTGGAGGTAAACTGTCCCTCCTTCACACTGGGCTTAGTAACATTCAGAGAACATCTTAAGTAACCTTGTGACCACTCATCAGTGCTTTGAGTCAGGGACACTAGCTCTGGCTGAATGACCCTCTGGACGGATCCGTGTGGTCTCTGGATGTCAGTTGACTGGCTATCTGGCTGACCTATCAGTCCACATAATTGATTATATATTGATATTAATGATATAAAATGTTACTTTAAATCAGGAACAATAAATATTTTTTGTACGGAGGAGGTGGGGGATTTCCTGAATATCATCTGATCATAATTAATGCAAACATTTATTTCATCCAGTATGAAGAAACTGCCCCAGTATTTCCATACCTGTTTGCATTTGTCTTCTGCCCCCTTCTTGTCTCCCTCTGCTTGCTCTGCCCGATCAATAGCATTCTCCTTATCCAGCTTCAACATCTGCATTTTCTTCTTGATGGCGTCCATGGCTGCTTTTGGTGTTTTTTCCTAATACCAGATGAAAAGGGATAAAGAGTTTGGGAGTTCAGACAGACACGCACAGCTCCAGAGACGCAGAGGACTGTAGTGCACAGGAGCAGCAGCACACCACCAGTGATGAGCCCAACCTTGTACTGGGGAGGGAGGGGAACGTGGAATTTTCATCCAAAGGGGACGAGACTTTTTTGGAAAGTTCAGTTGGGTCACTTTACATTGTTGGTGACGTCGCGCGCCACTGTTCCAAAGCTCGGGCTTAATTGGGCGCAGATATTTTGTCCATCTTTGGGGCTGCGTCATTTCTTAACCGTCACCTGGAATTTTTTGCCACGTATATTTGCATGTATACAAATATTTTAGCACTTCGTTTAAAGTGCTTAATTCAAAGTATAGCTTTGACAGACCTTTATTCAAAGTTTTTATATAAACTAAATCTAATCCGTGATACATATATAAATATGAATCCACCATTACGCACGATGGTTTAACAGTTGATTCAGACGAAATCCCTCTGTGGAGGATGTTTGTGAGACGTTAAGACCCGATAATGTGTGTCTGGATAACTTTTATATAACATCTAAAAAAAGTTAGAGTAGTTATTCAATAAACACTGCATCTTGAGTTCAGAAACTAAAGTTGGTGAACCTTTTAATAAACATTTCTACTGCCCAAATTCTAATTTGATGATCATACACAGATATTTCAAATATTATTATTATAATCCAATACTGGAGCCTCATGTGAAAACATAAGATCAGGGGTGTCAAACTCCAGTCCCCGAGAGCCTCTGTCCTGAAGGTTTTAGATGTTCCCCTGCTCCAGCACACCTGATTATAAAGGGTCGTTATCAAGCTCTGTGGAGGTGTGCTGGAGCAGGGAAACATCTAAAACTGTCAGGACAGCGGCCCCCGAGGACCAGGATTGGAGACCCATGATCTAAAACCTTCAGGACCAGGGATCACCAATCCTGGTCCTCGAGGGCCGCTGTCCTGACAGTTTTAGATGTTTCCCTGCTTCAGCACACCTGATTAAAAAGGGTCGTTATCAAGCTCTGTGGAGGTGTGCTGGAGCAGGGAAACATCTAGAATCTTCAGGAGAGTAGCCCTCGAGGATAGATCTTGACACCTGTGCATTAGATACATGAAAGTAAATGAAGGGTTCCTGTACATGTCTGACGTAACACATCAGGGGACTCTGCTATTAAGGGTTTGGTGCAAGTATGGATCAATTTGGCACTGAGTGTAAACCACTGCTGAAGGGTCACTGACTCATTAAAATAGCGAATAGTTTTAGTGGAGCACAAGAAGACAAGACTTCAAGTCTGGATGATTGATGGCTCAGACAGGGTCAGTGGTACAACTGTTTTTTTCTGCTTTAGTTGAATTGCTGCAGAATTGGAAACACAATTAGTGAAATGGTTCAAACTATTGAAACTGTACCTTTAATATTTTATTGAGATAAACAAAAAGCAACAGAAACATTTTGTAAAAGTGAATTTATGTTTTGTTAAGTTAAACAAATGGATAAGTGCACTTGATGATGGAAAAGGTTAACAGTTGCATTACTGTAAAATACATTAAGCAGGCACTTTCTGATGCATTGATATGTTGAACAGACAGACGATTACAAAGAAGCCAGTGAAAGTGTGAAATAGGCAGCGGAATCAAGAACAATTATTACTCAAAGTACAAAGAATGTGGGTACATATTCTTCTACCTCATTGCTATCATAGGACTGTTAATCCACAATATACTGGATATTTTTATTTGTTTCTCAAAATGTACTGTTTTCTGTTGGTTAGGTCAAGTTGACACATAGCACAGTCACAATGTTAACAATTTAACCACTCAATAGCACCCAAAGAAATATAGCATTAATGATTTAAAAGTACAATGTCTTGAAGAAGACAAATATGGCTTGATGAGCGTCAAACAAGACAGTCTGCTTAACAGAACTGATGATCTCCATACGTTGACAAATCACTTTTATTAACATATACATTTAACAAAAGATACCATTGGTAACACATTTCATAGCTTTATTTACCTTAAAAAAAGAAAAATGATATGTCTTTATGAATTTATCATCGCAGTAAATCATTGCACTTCTGGTCCAAATTGCATCAAAAATGCAGTTACTGTAAATGTCCTTGGTTCAGATCAAAAGAGCACCTGACAAACCTCCCATATCTGAGTGGAACTGTCATCTTTGGAACAGGATCACACCCACACTCATTCATGGTTACCACATCTCTACGTTTCATGATAGAGCTAGTGGCCACTTTAAATCTTTGAGCATTCAGGTATGTCTTCTGCTCTTGCCCATCCACAGCCGTACATTTGGTGACTGCATTTTTCTCATTTAAAACACAGCATGAACACCTCCAACTCGATGGTCACTGTGCTCGCTATAAAAATAGTATTGCTCTAGGAGTGAAGGAAAATATATATTTTTGTTCGCGACAATAGAGTAGAAAGAGTGTAGATGGTGGGCAGACGTGCTATCTAGATAAAAGAGCTAGCCTAAAGGACCAAACTATTGCATTATTGACATAGAAACTATGAAAAGCGCAGTTACCTCAAGGACAAACATTATATTTATTTTGCATAATCCAAAAAAACAATCAGTGGCACTGTAATAAGGCTTTTGGAAGTGACAAACTAAGAAAAGAAAAAGAAACATTGAAAATAGACAACTTTCACTTTTTACCCCAATAATTTCTTTAATTACTTTGCCCAATAGTGCTCTTCAAAGCATAACACTATATAGTTTTCTCTAATAATAGCTCGGACAAGGCCCTGAGCATCTGATTTGTCTCCGCGGTGTGTCTAAAAAGTGTGTGTGTGTGTGTGTGTGTGTGTGAGCGAGCGCTCACTGCTCCTGCCCATCATCTCTCAGCTCTGTGGGCAGGAACTTGTACTGCTGCTGTCTGATATGAGCCAACTTCTTCCTGGCTTCGTCCAGCTCTCTCTCTTTCCTCAGCATCTCCTCCTGAGCAGCAATGATCTGAAACGAAACACAACCAATGAGCTTTCACTAACTAAACATGGATTATATACACCAAAAGTCATTTCTATGAGTATTCATGGAGGATTATGAAACTCAAGGACTTACCTGGGCGATGCCGCCCACCATTTTGCTCTTAACCACAACAGCCTGATCATCTTGGGCATCGAAGGCTGCTTTCTGTGCTGCCTTCACTAAGTTATCTGAGGCCCTCTTCACAGCGTTCCCTGCAGCCTGTGGAAAGTCAGAATGGTTAAAGTCATGACCATCAAACCAAAGGCCTAACAAGATTAGAATGGGGCCTAGAAGTGTATCTACCAGTCAGGGATTCACTTGAAGGCAACATATTTTGTCCTGTGGGTAGATATGAACTGGATTTCAAATGGTTTGGGGGAGATGAGTTAAGTGTTTACAAAAGTGCACAGCATTGGTGACATGCACACATAGCTCAATTTAAGAACATGACTAATCCGCTCCTCTTTAAAAACCAGTCGCCCCTGGAAAGGAAATGTCAGGCCCTACCAAAGCCAGAGGAGCAAACCAAAACAGTCTTTCCCTCCTCGGTACTGAAGGAGATGACTTTAAAAGGCAAGAAAGCTGCTCGTCGTAGTTCACTTGAAGCAAAACATTCATCTGTGAGAGCCTCTCTTGGTGGTGCAGACGTGGAGTCAGACTTTTTTTTTCTTTCCTTTTGAGGCTTTGCTGAGAGAAAGACGCGCAGCACTGGCCAGGGCACAACTAGGCAGCCCCTGTTACATTCCCCTGCTCCTGATTTATGTCTAAATGGAATGTGACTCTTCGCCTGCCTTGACGTAAAAAAACAATGCTATATAAACCTCTCAGACACTTAACAGCTGCTCATGGGTACACAGGGTGGGTGCTCACCGTAAGGAAGGAGGATGCCTTACTGCAGTGGCCTAAAACAAATGTACCCATACCCCTTCACCTCAAGTCCCCTCCCACCCTTCTCTCCACCTTTCCTGTCACACCTCACCTGGAAACTGTCCAAAAAGCATGTAATATGAAAAGAACACATGTACGAAAATACAGATATAAAGCATTAAGCTTTCAAGCTCTCCTTTGTGTAATAGTGTAATATGCAGAGGTTGAGTATGCACCCTTTATAAATGAGGTCAGGCCCCTTAGTAGGCCTAAGTGCACTTCTTTCCAAAAGGGAAAGGACTCAGCAACTGTAGTGTGCAAATTCTTTAATGTCGCAAGAAATCAGAGCCAGAGGCTAAAGTTTCTAGCAGCGGATTGAACATTTCAAGTCTATGTCCTGTATGATGGTATAAACCAATGAGAATGACCCCTGCGGCAGCTGCAGGCTCTAAGAAGAAGGAGATAAGTCTTTGCTGATTGGACCAGAGATTATGAGATTCCCTGATGTGCCCAGAGCTAGGTGGTATATTCACAGCCCTGGACACTCTATATCTAAAGAGTGGAGGGGATCATGGCTGTTTGAATACCGTATGTGGAAACTAACCACATACTTAAAACATACTTAGAATTGACACAGGGTTGCTTTAAACATGTTACTGTATATTTCTTTTACTTTATACATTTCCTGTCACCTATTGAGAATTGCTGGCAATATATCAACCTTGACAACATAGTGTGCTGGTTTAGTTTTGTTTCGTACTAATATTATCTATTAGTCCTGAATGGATCCCATTAACTATGACATTACAATCATGTAACAGGCACTTTTATTTAAAGCAACACACCTGCAAGTCCCCACTAAATTGCACATTTCCCACTACGTTTGAAGCCCTGAATTCCAGTCAGTAAAAACTGTGGTTCCTAGCAGTGTTTCAACCTGAAGTGCTACTTAGTTTGTATTAAATAAAAGCTGTGCATATAAAGTCTTCCTTTAAACTGGGATAAATATAGCCAAGCTAAGCCTGATGTGACAGCTGTACACATGAGGGGAGCCTCGTGTAAACCAGGACACTGAGACACCCATACGAACCCTGCCCACACACCCCTAAAGCACACACACACACACACACACACACTAGGGCGCACTGACCTGTAGCCTCTTCATGGTCTGGGAGTCCTGGTCTGCCTTGACCTTGCAGGCCACCAGGAGCTGGGCGGTGGAGGCAGCCACCTGCTTAGCAGAAGAGATGAGCTTCTCCTCGCTAGCGTGGCCCTGCACCGCAGAGTTGGCCGCCTCGCACAAGTTGTTGGTGGCTGCTGCAACCATGCGGGCCTAGCGCACATGTGCAGCATGTTAGTGAGGACGACACGCTGTGAGAATCATCATAAGAGTGGGAGATGTGAGGACACTTACAGCTGAAATAAGACCCTGAGACCACTGGCCATCATCCACGGCGTTGGCTGGGATGGCACCAACCTGGGAGGGTTGAAGAAAGTTGACTTAATGAGAATCTTTGAAAGGCTTCAGGGTGGCACCAAGGACCATCAAGAACCATGTCACTGTTAATAACACCTGCAGATGTTTACCTTTCCCTGAGCCACCAGTTCCCTCTGGGCAGCGGAGGCAGCCTTCACCAGTGCACTGGTAGCGGCCGCAATCGATTTGGCCGCCTCAAGAATCTGCTCCTCGAAGTTCAGGCTCTCATCAGCTTCCTGTTTACAGGGACAACAAGGACGCTTCAGTTGACAAACGCAACACAATGCAACTATTGATACGCCACTGCAAGTCACTTAAAACACAGTAGCAAACCCAGTTTGATGTAAAGTGTGGTTCTGTGCAAGGACTGGGTGTCAACTACTTAACCATCGCCAAGTCCTCTCTTTAAACTGCACTAGCTAACAAAGGCAAATAGTTTTGAAGTGGCTAGTGCCTGGGGTCAGGGGTCAGGACCTACACCAGCAGTTAAGGAGCACTGCAAGCAGGCTGTGAACACCAGCAGGGCAGGGTGGAGGTTAAGATAGCAGAGTGGAGGTGTGAGGCATGTAAAGGCCTGAAGCAGGTGGGAGAATATCTAAGGCAGGTGGGAGAAGATTTGAGGCAGGTGGAAGAATATCTGAGGCAGGTGGGAGAAGATTTGAGGCAGGTGGGAGAATATCTGAGGCAGGTGGGAGAATATCTGAGGCAGGTGGGAGAATATCTGAGGCAGGTGGGAGAATATCTGAGGCAGGTGGGAGAAGATTTGAGGCAGGTGAGAGAATATCTGAAGCAGGTGGGAGAATATCTGAGGCAGGTGGGAGAAGATTTGAGGCAGGTGAAAGAATATCTGAGGCAGGTGGGAGAAGATTTGAGACAGGTGGGAGAATATCTGAGGCAGGTGGGAGAATATCTGAGGCAGGTGGGAGAATATCTGAGGCAGGTGGGAGAAGATTTGAGGCAGGTGAAAGAATATCTGAGGCAGGTGGGAGAAGATTTGAGGCAGGTGGGAGAATATCTGAGGCAGGTGGGAGAATATCTGAGGCAGGTGGGAGAATATCTGAGGCAGGTGGGAGAAGATTTGAGGCAGGTGAAAGAATATCTGAGGCAGGTGGGAGAAGATTTGAGACAGGTGGGAGAATATCTGAGGCAGGTGGGAGAATATCTGAGGCAGGTGGGAGAATATCTGAGGCAGGTGGGAGAAGATTTGAGGCAGCCGTGTGAAGGCCAGAGGCAGGTGTGTGAAGGCCTGAGGCAGGTGTGTGAAGACCTGAGGCAGGTGTGTGAAGACCTGAGGCAGGTGTGAGAAGACCTGAGGCAGGTGTGAGAAGGCCTGAGGCAGGTGTGAGAAGGCCTGAGGCAGGTGTGTGAAGGCCTGAGGCAGGTGTGAGAAGACCAGAGGCAGGTGTGTGAAGGCCTGAGGCAGGTGTGTGAAGACCTGAGGCAGGTGTGAGAAGACCTGAGGCAGGTGTGAGAAGATCTGAGGCAGGTGTGAGAAGGCCTGAGGCAGGTGTGTGAAGGCCTGAGGCAGGTGTGTGAAGACCTGAGGCAGGTGTGTGAAGGCCTGAGGCAGGTGTGTGAAGGCCTGAGGCAGGTGTGTGAAGGCCTGAGGCAGGTGTGTGAAGACCTGAGGCAGGTGTGAGAAGATCTGAGGCAGGTGTGTGAAGGCCTGAGGCAGGTGTGTGAAGATCTGAGGCAGGTGTGAGAAGGCCTGAGGCAGGTGTGTTAAGAGCTGAGGCAGGTGTGAGAAGACCTGAAGCCTCTCACCTTGGGCTTGGTTCGGGGCCTCAGTTGCTCCAGTTTTTTGGCGGCAGCTTCGATGGCAGCTGCTGCTCCTAAGAGCTCGTTCTCTGCAATTACGGTCGGATCTTCGGGGTCCACCCATTCTGTTCCTGTAAGAAACAATAATTCCAAGTTATTGACCACTGACCAAACATTTCCGTAAATGTTTCACCCTTTGGGGATATCATACTTTGACTGAGGCCAAAGTCAGTGGTTGTGACCGATTACAATCTGTGGCTTATGATGATATAAAGATGATACATAAGAAAATATATGACATAATATTCCCTGTGATTTGATATTGGCTAAATATAGAAACATAGACTAGTAAAACCATTTCCAAACTATTTGGAAATGACTATTGCAGTATTTAATACTAGCCATTGGTGGTCTTTTTACCAACCAACCACATCAATCTCCTGCTCCTTCTCTCTTAAAGGGCAGATATAGACGTCCCATTTTCATCGTCTCTTAAATCAAGATGTGGTATTATCGCCATGAAAGCCAGCAGGGTTCCATTTCACTTAAGCCCTCCCACAGAAGAGCTGTTGAAGATTGCTGGTCGAAATAAGCATAAGGTGTTTTTTTCTTTTTGAGGGGGGGGTTAGTGGTAGATGCAGTCATGCTGTTGCCTTGAGGATGATGCAGTTTGTATTTGACACCTTCAGAGCAGGGGGGAGTGTGGAGATGGGCCATGTGTAAGAAGAGAAGGGCCTTGGAGATGTCAGCTGAGATGCATTGGTGAAAATGAGGCTGTCAACAGCGAGGGACACACCCCCCTCCCATCCTACTCTTAAGACATTCTTTGGCTGCGTCTCATTCCAAGGACATACTTCCTCTTGATATCGTTGGTTTGCCCTTGCCAATCAGACCACCACTGGTTATAGGCACAGCTAATCTGTGGAGTCAAGTGTCTGAGCGGTGAGGGAATCAGGCTAGTGTTCAAAGGGTTGCGAGGTTGAATCCCGGACGTGCCAACTTGCCTTTGGCAAGGCACTTCATCCTACTTGCCTCATAGGGAATGTCCCTGCAATTGATGCAAGTTGCTCTGGATAAGAGCATCTGCTGACTAAATGTAAATTTACTCTGATATTTTCTTCCACACTGCTGTGGCTTTTACTGCTATGACCTATCATGCCAGATATGTGTGTGAAGTGGAGGAGAAGATTATGAGGAATATGGAAACTGTACACAGCCTATAGAACAGGGGGGGCAACTCCAGTCCTTGAGGGCTGCTGTCCTGAAGGTTTTAGATGTTTCCCTGCTCCAGCACACCTGACTGAATGAACAGGTTCTTATCAAGCTCTGTGGAAGCCTGATAAAGACCATCCATTAGAACCAGGTGTGCTAGACCAGGGTTCTATAGAACCTCTGTAAAAGAAGAAGAGTACTTGGCAGCACCGGTGGTTCAGTGGTAGGATTCTTGCCTACCATGTGCAGAAAGCCTGGGTTTCATTCCCGGTGGGGGTTCGAATCCCGGCCAATGCATTGAATAAATGTGTGCGCCTCTGAAATGTCCCCATTAGTGGACTAATAAGGGATAATTTCTTCTTTCCATTTCTTCTACTGTGTGTGTGTGTGTGTGTGTGTGTGTGTATCAGCATACCTTTCATGGCCTCAGCAGCCTGGATGAGCTCTGTGACAGACCCAGCAACACGCTTTGAGTAGTTAGCCAGCTGCTGCTTGAGCTCATGGGTGGGCTTCTGGATGATCTGTTGGAAGGAGGTGAAGAAGAGACAACCATCAGATGCTTCCGGAAACACAGAATGTGACAAGAATAAGTCTCACTTGCCATACAGTGGTTTTAGGCTCAGTTATCATGTTTAAAACATCCATTCCATTATCACAGGAAGAACATGGATTTGTTGAACATTTGGACATTTGTCTTTTGTTAAGAATAAGCATAGGCTATTGACCTGTTTGGACATGTTAAGAAAATAAAGGTGGCCAATTCAGACTACTAGACACAGAAGGGCAGCACCTGTTACTACTGTGGTCTGACAAGAATAGAAAGGGAAGCATCACAGAGATTTCAAAAGGCTTGTCTGACTGTGACAAAGGGTGGCCTGCCTGCCCACAGAACCACACAGCGTACAGAAGGGGAACCAGAGGTTCCAGAACCCAAAACCTGGTTCATTTCATTTAAGCCTTAGAAACTTTTTTAGGCCAGCATGGCAACCATTGTCACTTCCAGCTCAAATTAGAGTTTGCCTGTGTCTGGGTTGTGAGGGGTGGGGGGGGACGGGCTGGCTCCTGTCTGAGTGAACGCCCTTAGTGTCCTCTGCACACACACACAGTGGCCAGGTCAGGGTGGAGGATGACAGGTGCAGGACATTACTGGAGCTATCTGTGCCCACAGCGGACAGGCATACCGCGCTCAAGTTCATATAAATGCGCTACTAAGAAAAGACAAGAGACGCATGCGTGTGGCTGCATGGGAATGCTTAGAATGACAGTGACTAATGCAGCAGCCACACGCATCATGTCTGCACACGCATGCGCACACACACAGGGACGGTGTCCGCAGCGCGCAGCACTTTCACACACACGAGCGGCATGATCACACGTTCTGTACGATGGCTGATGCACCAAGCCAACACTGGAATGACACCGGAACATGTTTTTCCAGATGAGCGTCAAAGTACGGCATGGTATCTTAAAAGCATGGTAACACACAAGCACACACAAACCGTCGTGCAAAAAAAATAAAGGGATTGAATCTCTAATCTTAGGGGTGATGGAGCAGGTCAAAGTGTGTACCCTTCTCAAGTTACATTTACATTTATTCATTTAGCAGACGCTTTTATCCAAAGCGACTTACAGTAAGTACAGGGACATTCTCCCTGAGGCAAGTAGGGTGAAGTGCCTTGCCCAAGGACACAATGTCATATAGCCACAGCAGGAGATCGATCTCACAGCCTTCCGATCATGAGGCCAACGCCTTAACCGCTGAGCCATCTGACGCCTTTAAAACATGTGTGAGCCCCTCTCCCTCTGAGCATGTTAGTTTACATCAAACCCTATCACATGGTGTCCTTCCATCATCTCGCTGCACATTCGATCTAAACATCCAGAGAGGTTTGTGTTGTGCTCAGAGGTGGGTAAGGAGAGCTGGGGGTTATTCTGATATGAGATGTGCTGAAGTGTCAGTATGCCCCAAGGCAGCGCCACACACTCGTGCAGGTCCATCATGCTGCCTTACTCACCGGCTAGCACAGTCAACATTCACGGAACATTGATGGAACATTGACAAAATGTTTGGATGGAAGGGGGAAAAAATAGAAGGAGCAAAATCATTTCGTTTTTTCTCTTTACGTGGGAATGTTATATTTACACTGCATTCGTGGAAATAAAAACGCAGGCATGCGAGTGAAAGATAAATGTGATGTTAATGAAACAATGAAGTCATTCTAACTAAGATGTCAGCTGGATGCTTCTTCTATTGGTTTTCCCATGAGGACTTGTTATTGCCAGAGCAGCAGTAACAGAATTAGTTACATTCATTCTTCATTGATGAAGCAGTTCTCCCTGTGTGATTGAACTGGGCAGGTTAGCAACAGCTAGCGTCACAGAATGCACTCTACAAGGAAGAAAATGTACAGCATATGTGTGTGTGTGTGTGTGTGCGCGCGCGTGTGTGTGCGCGCGCGTGTGTGTGTGCTGGCTCCGCCCCCTCACCACTAGCACATGTTCCAGCAGACCCAGGTAGCCGACGGCACACTCGTTGCCGTAGCGCAGGGCTCTCATCTGGACTTCCATGTTGACCTCAGGATGATAAGCTGCTTGCTAGGGAGACATGACACACACCACATGTTAGTGTGACAGTCCAACATGGTCAATATCATTTAGTATGGGGTTTATTCGCTATGCAAGATTAACTAACATAGAATTCACTGTGGCAGGAATGAGCAAACATAGAACATATGTGGCATACTAATAAGAAAAATGAATACAATGTAAAATGTAAAATGTTTATTTATATGACAGGTGTCCTAACTGTTAGGAATTTGATGAAGGGTTGTTTGATGATGAAGGTTTATATATTATTATTTTTTGAACATTCAGTTTACCTTGCATGAGTGCAGCATATCAGCGATGGCTCTTCTACTCAGGTTGGCCGTGGCTATCACATCCTCCTGCCGACAAGAGTTCCCAGCAGCCACTGCTTTGGCAGTTGCTAGGGTGATGCCTTTGGTCATACGGATGAACTCCTCTGGTGTGGCTGTTTTAGGAGGCGGGTCCGAGCTACTGAACACCTGAGACCAGACCAATCACAACGTTAGTTCCATTTGAGCTTGATGACGTCATAACTGCTGACTAATGAACTCTACCATATCAGCTAAACAAAATATGATTAGAAAACTCCTCAGATGTTATTAAAGAGTGCAGTATGATACGAAATGACTGGACAACACGCGCACTTCAAGTCTGGCACTGTAAAAGCAAATCCATTAGGACACTTGTGGTACAAAGTGCTCTCGTGTCTCTTCCCTTTGGTTTCTCACGATGTACGTGTCCTAATCTGACTACCTGCAATGTTCAGGACTATCTCATTGTTATGATCAGTGACCGATGCTCTTTTGTAACGCCACTCACAGCCAGCTCCTGCTTGATGTGCTCGATAGTGGCCTCCAGCGCTCTGGTGCCCTTCGTGGCTTCATCCTCCACTGCTTTCACGGTCTTCAGCAGCGACGTCACATTGGTCACCATCACCTGGGGGAACACACACACCTGTTCTTCAGGCCTTTTCAAGGAAAGAGCCCTGTCTTGTGTAGTTTCCATGCACAGTAAGGTGAGGACAGAGGGCAGTAGTGAAAGACATACAGAGGTCAACACTAAGGTCAACAGAGAACATACGAGCCACTGGAGTTAGGTGGCTGAGGGTGTCGGGTTAGTAATCAGAAGGTCCCCGGTTCGAACCCTGGCTGTGCCAACATGATGTTTTGTCCTTGGGCAAGACACTTTTCCCTATTTGCGTCCGGGGGAATGTCCCTGCACTTGCTGTAAGTTGCTCTGTATAAAAGCGTCTGCTAAATGTCTAAATTTAACTGTAAAATGTGTGTGTCATTATGAGGGCTGTGCTATAATACAGCTCCACTGCAACCGGTAGGTCATGTTCCCTCCCTGTTCGAATCTGGGGTTGGGAGTGTCTGTTTCTATATTGTCATAATCCTTTCTGTCTGTCTGGGAGAGCATGGGGCTTATCAGTGTGTGTGTGTGTGTGTGTGTGTGTGTGTGTGTGTGTGTGTGTGTGTGTGTGTGTGTGTGTGTGTGTGTGTGTGTGTGTGTGAGAGAGAGAGAGAGAGAGAGAGAGAGAGAGAGAGAGAGAGAGAGAGAGAGAGAGAGAGAGAGAGAGAGAGAGAGAGAGAGAGAGAGAGGGAGCGGGCAGTCTAATGTTACTCCTCAGCTGTTGTCAGATACTTCTGGACCCAAACTAAGATGATTAATGTCCGGAAAATCCAAATGAAAAGGGCAGGAAAACGAGACACAGAGACTGAGGAGGTCTCTGCAGCCACGTCAGGAGTTTCTCCTGCATGTGTGAGCGCTTCCTCCAAGACATGGACACACCGAGAAGTGTGCTGAACTGTTTATGAGCTGTCGCAGGAGACAAGCGGTAACGGAGCACACACACACCACTTTACACCCAATAACCCCTTTATTCTCTCCTAAAAGCAGACAACTGCTGAGGCGAAGTCCGGCTACGCAATAACAAGATCACATGAGCTACACCCTGCCCCATGGCTGAACTGATGTTAGCGCTTCATTATGACCATATACAGTGGTTTCAAAGGCTGATGTAAAACTGAGTAATGGGAAATGGGAGTTGGTAACTGTCCTGTGGATGGAGCACTACCTTCATGTAAGTAGTCTAGATCAGTGGTTCTCAACCCTGGTCCTCAGGGCCCCACTGTCCTGCATGTTTTAGATGTTTCCCCCTTCAAACACAACTGATTCAAATACATTGTCATTATCAGGCTTCTGCTGAGCTTCATGAAGACCCATTAATCTGAATCAGGTGTATTGGAGCAGGGAAACATTGAAAACATGCAGGACAGTGGGCCCTGAGGACCAGGGTTGAGAACCACTGGTCTAGATTGTCAGCTTGTGTTTCTACATGAGACAGGACAGCTAGTTTACCTTGGCAGAGTTCTTCAGCTGCAGCATGGCAGGGTCATCGTGGGGCTTTCCTGACGCAGCCTTGGTGGCGCTGATGAGGTCACCCAGAGCTTTAGCCACGTCTTTGACTGCGTTGATCAGAACCACCTGCAGAGGGCGCCGTAGTTACATGTGAGCTGACACTTTTGCAGATTTGACATTGTGACCCATGTGGTTGGGTGGCATTTCCTGTTCGCACACGCAGACAAGGACACGGTTACTCAAACACACACACACACAAACACACACACACACACATGCAGAGGAGCGCACGGTTAACAACCCAACATCAACAGACGAGATCCCACTGAGCACGTGCCACTGTGCCAGCCAATCAACTCCTCAGGGAGGACAGGAAATGTTCCTGTGATGCAGGCAGTGGGACGGATCACAGACAGATCCTCAGGTGCCAAACGATAGTATATATGAGAAGTTGGACCAGCCAATAACACTCAATGAAACACCAGGTTTATGCAAAGTAGTTAGCCTAGTTAGTCAAAGCCTAAGATCAAAGAAGAGTACAATCCAAAACCCACCAAATAGATGTAGAAATAGATAACAGGACCCTTTTGCAAAACATCAGCATGAATAAAGACTGCAGACAGGCTTAGGGAGTGGACTTCTATATCAACTGAACACTGAGCTAGCCAACTTGGTAAACAGGAAGTTTGTAAAAAGCTGACGTGCTTCCATCTTGACAACTGAAGAAACAGCCGTGTGTTTCTCTCAGAGTGTCTCTGTCACTGTGAAACCACGATAAGGAGCCGTGTGCTTGTCTCAGAGTGGCCAACTAACTGAAGCGAGAGTGGGAAGGAAGGAAGCTAGTACAAACCCTTGTATTCATTTGAATCGCTTCTTCCCATTGAAAAGATCTATTGATAAAACGTCTTTCCACATTGCAGGCTGACACAACAGCTCCCTCTTTAGGTAGGTAAGGTAAGCGCACCCTTGACCTTTTCCTGTACTGTATAGTACAGTACCAGGTATCTGGCCTGGGAAGGGAGTACAGTGGACAGTATATATACTGCACATCCATATATGATCATCAAACATGTCTTTCTTCATCCTAATAATTTGCATCATAGCTATTTGTTTCTACCACACTAAAACACACACACAGGACGGATGGGTGAGTTCAGATACAAGGGGGGTACCCACTTCCTCAGAGACTGAAGCCCCATGGAAAGAGAAAATGGCCTTTATCCATAAGTAAGGGAAGGAAAGCAAGCACACACACACACACAGAGCACAAAATTAAACATTACACTACCTCAGTCAGCGTAAACTGAACATATGTACTCTCTGTGTTGGCTTGTAAGGTCAGCTACATCGTTGATACTAGCCCCCGTTAAATGACAGCCCCTCCAGACAGGGCCAGAGCCAGCTAGCTGGTGCTCTACCTGTGTCTCAGGATCCTCTGCCCCCAGGCTGGCAGCACCCAGCTTCACCACGTCAGCCAGTTTGGTGATGGTGGTGACTGAGGACTGGGCGGCCTGGGCCAGCTTCTCCTGACTGGCTCCAGCACCAGAGACCAACAGCTTGGTGTCCTCCACCAGGGCCTTAGCAGTCTTCAGGATGTGCTCCCTGGGGGACACACAGGGGACACACAGGGTGAACCGACAGGTACACATTAGCAAAAGGAATGAGATGATATGACTTGATATTGTATATTACAGGGGTGTCTAATCCTGGTCCTCGAGGGCCACTGTCCCTGATTCTAATGAAGGGGTCGTTATCAAGCTCTGTGGAAGCTTCATAATGACCATTCATTAGAATCAGGTGTGTTTGAGCAGGGAAACATCTAAAGCCTTCAGGAGAGTGGCCCTTGAGGACCAGGATTAGACACCCCTGTTATATAATAACATACCGTTCCTATTAAGTTTGTGTTCTACATGATACACTACAGTGAAGTATAGCATTACAAGAAAGTAATATACAGTGTCTTCCAAAGTGAGCGCACTTCATTAAACCAGAATACAGGAAAATGTCAGCGATTTGATCCTTTCTAATGGTCATCGCCCCCTACCTATGGTCGGCAAATGTTTCGGAGTTCTCGCGGTTAAGTGTGCCAGCTGTGGCAAACATGATAGTGGTATCCAGGTCAGCGATGATGCCTGAAACGGCACTGGCTGCCGTGATACAAGCCTGGGTGCCACGGTTACCAGCCTGCAGAGCTGCCAACACATGCGACACCTGAGAAAGACACAATGTTCAGTCTCAATTGACAGTAAATACAGAAATATAAGCGATATTGCACAAACCTGTATATATACACACACACACAACATTATTTACAGTACTACATATAATGCATGTACTGTATTCTATACGTATAGCATTTATGGAATATACATGTGGTATTTAAAATACTGCTTCTAAGTGAAATTCCTTCACCTTCTCTGAGACTTTGCGAGCGCTCTCGATCAGCTCCTTCTTAGTGAAGGCATCGTTGGGGCTGCACTGCAGAGCTCCAGCCTTGGTTACCAGGCCTGTACAGGAGAAGCCCAGCTCTCCAACTTGCTTCTTGATGTGGGAGCCAATCTGGAATCAGAAATAATGCACAGTGCCCGTGATGCAGTTGGTAAGATGACCCCTCACATTAAAAGTTTCTACAAGCATTGATCGAGCCATTCTGAGTCATTCTGAATGCCTAATTCACCCCACCAGTGTATGCAGTTCTGTCTAAAGGTTTGTTATGTTTACAATAACATTTGTATTTTTGCCTGTGTGTAATGCATTGCTGTCTTGGATTTTCAGTGTAGAAATCACACAAGACACCAACAACCGACTGAGGATGCTGTTGGCCTAACGAAGCAATAGAAAACTAGAAACAGAAAAGGTTTCTATTGAACCTCATCATTTTCAGCAGTGATGGCAGCATATTTGGCCTCTGTAGCCAGATCTCCAAACTCATTAGTGAGCTGGTTGGCCAAACCTCCAAGCTCATCTGGGTTGGTGTTGGACTTGGTCACCTGCAATCAACACAACAAATACTTAACATTTCACTTTATTCATTTTACAACACATACATGTTTTTTTGTGTGTGTTTTTAAAATATTCATTACAAGTATAAGAGGCATTTATTAGAATTGAGTAAGAGATCAGACTCACCATCTCCTGGACAGTGACAGCGATGGCCTTGGCAGTCTTGACCATAGTGGTCTGATAGTCCACAAAGGTTCCCTCCGGTTCCCCTGGATGCTCCTCCATCTTGTTGATGGAGTGGGTGATGGAGTCCACCATGCCCCCCACAGCGCCAGCTGCACTGGCCGCCTCATTCAGGGTGGCTGCCAGGTCGTCCACAGCCTCCTTCATCATCTGAACAGACTCCTCCAGGGCCTCCTGAGTGTGGGCCGCCTGTAGAGGGAGGCCACACACACACACACACAACAGGACAATCAGACATCCTTCAATCAATCAATCATTTATTAAATCATTTATTCAAACAGTAACGTCCTGTATACTGGGACTTTGCCCACTAACACTTAAGAGTTTTGATCCAAAAAACACTATAATAACAGTAATTATTCAATATGTTTACCTACTGTGCCTTATACTGTCTTAGTAGCATACCAGTAGTAAATTCACAACAGTAGTCGTGTAACAGTAGATGAGTGAACAGCTTGACAGAGCAGTGGAAGTAGAGCAGACCTTGGGGTTTCCTCCAGCCTCCTTGGCCGTGTAGAGCATCTGTAGAGCAGACTCGGCCAGCGTCTTGGTCTGGTCTAACACTGCCATCTGCTGCTGGCTGTTGAGGATCTTGGAGGCTGTGCCAATGGCTGCCATGATGAGGGGCTCAAAGTAGCTCACCATCTGAGACACCTGGAGGAAGCAGCCACACATGGAAAGACAAGAAGACTGGATTTACACACAAGAACAATGGAACACAGTATGTTATATAGCAATGATACAAAAATGGACTACATTCTTATAGTTTTTTTTGAAGAGTACATTTAAATGTTAGACAACATCTGTCGCGGGTCCCAGACTATGGAACGCGCTGCCCCTGCACATTAGACAGGCAGAGTCCATATTCGTCTTTAAGTCGGCTCTAAAGACTTATCTTTTTACCTTAGCTTTTCAGTGATGTGTTGACTTTTACCGTGTACAGTGTGTCTCTATTTGTTGAGTTTTTTTTACCTATTGTTGTGTTGTTTTTACTGTGTATAGTGTGTGTCTATTTATTGCGTTTTTAATATTGCTATGTACAGCACTTTGGTCAACCGTGTTGTTTTAAAGTGCAATAGAAATAAAGTTGGATTGGATTGGAAATGTATTCATTTAGCAGATGCTTCCATCCAAAATGACTTCCAAGAGAGAGCTTTACAAAACGGTAAAAATCCATGCATGTAGCCTAAACATAAAATGTCAGTTACTGGAGCCTGGGGTGAAAGCTGTGTACCTTGTGACCCAGCTGGGAGGCTTCAGAGCGGGCAGCGATGGCCACTGGCTCGATCAGATTGCTGATCTCTTGGACCGAGGCGGCCATCTGATCATGGAGAGCCTGAGGAGAACAAACACACGAACACACGTTCCAACATCTTCCTGCTCTTTCCATCCATCACATCATCACATGACCAGTTAACAACAGCCAACGCTGAAGCAAACCACTCTGCCTCCTTATTGTGAGAAACAAACAGGATCCAGGTGAAACGGGAGAGGTTCCCCCCTCACCTCGTGGGAGATGTCCTCTCTGGGAGTGAGATGTTGGCTGATGGCAGCCAGGGAAGCCTGGTCTACTTCTCGGATACAGTTGTTAAGGACCTCGATGGCCTCGTCACACTCCCTCTGTCCTGGAGCTTTATCTCTGCGCACCACACACAAACACACAACGTCAGATCAGAATCAGAATGGGGGTTCACCCGCTATGCAAGATTAACAAACATAGAATTCACTGTGGCAGGAATGAGCAAACATAGAACATATATGTGGCATACTAATAAGATAAAAAATTAATACAATGTAAAATACACTACAGATATGATACATATAAACAAATAATACAAATGATAGATAGACATGATAGACATGAAACTGCCCCATCTTAATGTCAAAAAACAACAGTCATCAGGCCAAACAACACAAGTGATCCCCTTGGTCAATGTCCCTTCCTTGGCAAAACTCGTAAACATGTACCAAACCTTGGGCTTCCTCTGCAGTCATACCTCATGTTGGTGATGAGCTTCTTGATGGAGTCAGACACTGTCCTGGAGTGCCCTGCCAGGACGGACCACTTGGGCGGGTCCTTGGGGTTGACGGCCAGGGAGCGTGCGGTCTGGATCAGGCCTGTGGAGCTCTCCAACATGGTCTTGGCTGCCGCCACAATGGGCTCCATAGCTGCGTGACCCTGGCAAATTTAAGGGTGTCATCTTCAATGGTGAATTACTTATTATTTAAAAAAAAAACTAAAATTAGCTTCAATTTGTTGTGCATGTAAATGAAACGCAATATTAATATATAATTTCACACAAACTGCAACTTGTGCTAAAATACAATAATATTATAATACAAGATCATATAATTCAATCTTCACACAAACAATGCAACTCGAATGACCTCCGTTGTTCTACTGCAGCTGTAACTTCAGGTCACACTATGGACCTGCAGAGTTGAAGAGGGCAGGTTACTGAGGCTGCTTCAGTACAGTGAGGTAGTGAGGTAGTGAGGTACCTCAGGGCTTATCTGGGCAGGCACGCTGGCAAACTCTGGGTTGGAGGCGAAGGCTGTCAGGTTGTCTACAGCCTCGATCAGAGGGCCTGTTGCTGCTTTACACTTCTCTCGGTTCTCCTGGTTGAATGCTCCATCCAGGGCCTGGTCAAGGATCACCATGCAACATTAGTTTACCTTTGTCATGCTATACGTTCACTGGACTCATATTACTAACCTTCTATATACATGCATCAGTATAAGTGTCTGCAGAGATCTCTAAACAGACTTGAGCCTTAAACTTGGTGAATAACGGTAAAAATCGTTCAAAAACAAGATTACAAAGCACTAAAGGTTCTCATCTGCTGTCACCTTCACAATATGTTAGTTTTTTTGCTTTCACAGAAATGTAATTTACATTTCAGATTTGTTATAACACTTCAAATAAAACTCAGTGGGATTCTCATTTACTTTGATAGACTTGACCAGGTTGGCGGTGCTGTTTGCCACTTCTTTGGCGGACTGGACAAACTGTCGCTTGGCAACAGGGTTAGTGGTCTTGGAGGAGGCCAAGCGGCAGGCATTACAGAGAGCCGAGGTGTGTTTGGCAACAATGGTGGCTGCAGAGAGGACCTTGAGAAAGACCAGAGAGCTGTCATGAAATGTCACGTAGTAAGAACCTCAACTGACTCATGACGCAATCATGCTTCAATAGGTAACATAGGAAAATAACTTCACAAACAGCACCCCCCCCACCCCATCCTGTACTAACTGTGATACTTAACTTCCGACTCAAATCTGCTTGACTAAATAAGCCAAGAAGTTAAGAACATCTTATCGAATGAAAAGGAACCAAAATATTGGAATATAATTGGCTGTAAAAGTAGGTCACTTCAAATTCCACTGTGGATGTAACACACACAGATTTATCATTTTTTGGTGAACAACATGTTCACAAGTCACAGTGAACACATGGCTGAGCAGGTGATGGATCACACAGAAGTGTCTGTTCATTCAAGAAGGAGAGGCTGTGTTCAGTCATCATGTGTGTGCATGTGATAGCTCTTCCACCTGGGACTGAGTACACGCTGGGTCCACCAGGTTCTGGCACGCCATCTGGATGGACTGGTTCGCCCGGGCAAACTGGGCGGGGTCCACCAAGCCCTTCTGACCAGCATGGCTGTTAGGGTCTGACACACCCACCAGGTAGGCACCCTGCAAGATCCAGGAAGATCATTGGTTGATTAAAACAAAACGCGCCAAAAAGAAATAGTTTTGCGACGAACAAATCAGTTTAGTAAAATATTTCACCAAACCAAATATTGAGTCTTTGACCAAATAATCTTTGGTTTAACAAATGATACAGTACACCTAACAGGAAATATCAACATTGATCCTGGAAATCTAGTCAGGATTGAGCTAATTTTACCATGGCAACAACCAATATATAAATGTCTAATGCAGTCATCTAATATTCGAGAGAAACTGGACAGCACACAGAACCAAACTGAGATCGACTTCATCCACCCCTTTTTCTTTGTCAATTTGTGTGAGAAACTCCCCACTCGCTCCAGATGTATCAAAGAAATGTCTCACGCATCGGGGCCTGAGTAACGAGTCTTCTAATTGGCCGAGAGGAGAATCAGGCCAGGTGTATTTGAGCGTGAGGAGCTAGCCTCACATAGTTTGCCTGTGGGCTCTGACTGCACAGGAGTTGCTGTTTTAGAAGCCCTCTGCAACTGTGCGTGTCAGGTTCAGAAGTCATACAGAACAGGAAACACGAGCTAACAGCAGCATGTTTTACCTGAGCGGCTGCTTCCGTGAGGCCGCACAAGGCTTTGGAGCCGGCGCTCACAGAGTCCCCAAACTCTGGCAGGTTACTGTTCTTGGCATTGTGGGAGATTCCAGCCATGGCTTCCCCAAGAACCTGAGGGGAGAAGGTAAAGAACCCCCGACCGTTTGAGGTGAAAACATTTGAAGCACGCTGGCATCTTAAATAAGCGATAGAGAAACAGGGAGAGAGAAGAGGGTAGGAGGGAGGAGGAGGGAGGCAGGAGAGAAGAGTGGGGGCAGGAGAGAAGAGTGGGGGCAGGAGAGAAGAGTGGGGGCAGGAGAGAAGAGTGGGGGCAGGAGAGAAGAGTGGGGGCAGGAGAGAAGAGTGGGGGCAGGAGAGAAGAGTGGGGGCAGGAGAGAAGAGTGGGGGCAGGAGAGAAGAGTGGGGGCAGGAGAGAAGAGTGGGGGCAGGAGAGAGAGAGAGAGAGAGAGAGAGAGAGAGAGAGAGAGAGAGAGAGAGGAAGAATTAAGTGTTTTATGTCAAGCTTACCTTTGAGTTTTCCATGACACTATCGATGCAGTCAAAGTAAGACAGGTCATTGACAGCTTCGGTTGGGTTCTCCAACATCCCGCGAACAGTCTGGGGAGATATGGTGCTCAGGTCAACACACCTCCACACACATGCAGAGTCAAATCAATACTGCAGACACATGTGCAAATGAAAAACAGTATCAACAAAAGATTCCACTTGTGTACTACAAAACCTCTACAGAATAGTCAATAAAATCCTAATTCCAGATTCTTATGAATAACACAGCGAAGATGTCCTAAGAATCCAGCTGGAGAGAATAGCAGAACATCAACTGTGAACAGCCAATACTAAAAAAAACATTCACTGTACTCACACACACACACAAACACACACACACACACACAAACGCCTTAGCAACCGCTAACTCAGTGGTCCTTCACACACGCAACACTTGGTGAGTGGTGAGTCATCTCAGAATAACAGTTCACACAAAAGATACTGTGCAAACAAAAACAACAGGGAGGGGGGGGGGGGGGGGGGGGGGATGAAAAGAGGGGAGAGTACCTCGAGCTCCCGGAGAGCGTTGTCACACTCCTTCTGGCCCGGTGCCTGCTGCGTGCACATGGTGATCAGCTGGTTGATGCTGTCCGTGACGGCACTGTGGAGATATGGAGAGAGAGAGAGGGAGTAAGAGAGAGGGAGGTGAGAGAGAGAGAGCGAGAGAGGGAGAGAGAGAGAGAGAGAGGGAGTAAGAGAGAGGGAGGTGAGAGAGAGAGAGAGAGAGAGAGAGAGGAGTGAGAGAGAGAGAAAGAGAGTGAGTAAGAGAGAGGGAGATGAGTGAGAGAGAGAGAGAGGGAGATGAGTGAGTGAGAGAGGGGGAGATGAGTGAGAGAGAGGGAGAGAGAGAGGGGGGGAGATGAGTGAGTGAGAGAGAGAGAGAGAGAGAGAGAGAGAGGGAGATGAGTGAGTGAGAGAGGGGGAGATGAGTGAGTGAGAGAGAGGGAGAGAGAGAGGGGGGGAGATGAGTGAGTGAGAGAGAGAGAGAGAGAGAGAGAGAGAGGGAGAGAGGGAGAGAGAGAGAGAGAGACGAGTCATGGAGCGCATGAGTGACTGAGCGCGTGGAAAGGGGGGGAAAGAGAGGGATGTGGGGGCAACACACTTCGCCCCCACACACGCTCCACTGCTCTACTGTAGAGAGAACTCAGCACCCAGGTGTGGTGGGGACAAGAACTACAGCACATTCCAGAAAATAAAACACTGCTTTTGTATTTGCAGGCACTTTGTTATGTACTGTAATGGTGACCACATCTTAGAGGGAAGGATAACAGCACGTTCCTGTGTGTGTGTTCATTACGTAATGTCAGTATGTGATGCTGAGTGTGGGTGTATGCTTGTGGATGTGCAATATAAGTGGAGTGTACTGTGTGTGATTCCTTTTTGTGAACCAGTGCATAGATATGTGTGTGTGTGTGTGCATGTATCAGATTTGTGTGTGCGTGTATAATACTAGACAGAGGCATCATGACATAAGTATCATTCATCATCATCATCATCATCATCATCATCATCATCATCATCATCATCATCATCATCATCATCATTGTCGGTTCTCCACACAAACATCTGTATGCTCACTCTTCCCTGCAGTAAAATCCCAAACAGAACGGTTCTAGATTTCTATCAAGTTCCTTACAACTAGAACTTAGAACTCTGGTATGGGACCAGGCGCTAGCTTCTTCGGATGAGCAGATTTGCGGTGCAGTGATCCAGAAGTGATTTCCTTTCTTACCGTGCAGCGGCTGCCAGTTGGTTCTTCAGGTTTGGAGAGTTAGGGTCGGTGGAGAGGGCCTTGGAGGCCAACAGGAGCTTACTGGAGGACATGGAGATGGTCTTCAGGTTGGACACCACCTGAGTCTGGTCCTCCTTGGACTGAAGGAGAAGACAGAGGGTGGACAGGGTTACATGAGGTCCATTACATGCATGTGTCAAGCATAGTGAGGGAAAGTGATGTGGTATAACAGGGGTTAGAAAAACGATGTCAACTATGTCCCCCTCTCTCTCCCTCCCTCCCTCCCCCTCCCCCCCCTCTCTCCCTCCCTCTCTCTCCCTCCCTTTCTCTCCCTCCCACCCTCCCTCCCTCTCTCTCCCCTCCCTCCCTCCCTCCCTCCCTCCCTCTCTACCTCCCTCCCTCCCTCTCTACCTCCCTCCCTCCCCCACCCCCACCCTACCTGTGAGTGGCCTGCCATGTCCACACCGGCTCCCAGGAACTCGTTGAAGTCCTGTCCGAACTTGCTGGTGGCCTTGGCCACGTCCTGGATGGTCCCGCGGGACGACTGGACCAGCTCGTTGGCTGACTGGTTGAGGCCGGCCGCAGCCTGGTTCAGGTTAGCCTGGGCTTCCTGGAAGCTCTTCCCGCTGGCTGGGAACTGGGGAGGGCAGAAAGGATGGAAGAGAAGAGAGCGGGGGGGGGGATAATCCAGGAGGCGAGAAGGGTGGAGAGAGGAGGACAGAGGACGGAGTGGGAACATTTAGGATCAGATATTCTCCTTTCTAACAGTATTTTGGAGATTAGAGTCAATATCTACTCTACTACTATCTAATATCTTAAAAAGCCTTATAGTGCCAGGCAGCAGAACATTAAGATGACTTACAGAGTCGGCCAGAAGCCTCTTGCTGGCCTCTCCCACAGTGCGAATGGCATTGTCCACCTCTCTCTGTCCAGGCAGGCAGTTCACACTTCTATTCAGGGCCTGGGACACAGCCTTGGCCACCTACACACACACACACACACACACACACAGGGTTGTCTATACAGTATACTGTACTGACCTACCACTACCTCCTGTCGTCTCTTGTTCTGTCATCTCCTACCTGAGCCAGTCTCTGCTGGCTGTCAGGGTCACCCGGCTTGGCGATGGCCCTCTTGGTTTCCTCGATCAGATTGGCTGACTTGTCCATGACATCACCAGCACAGTCCAGCATGGCTTCCCTGGCCTGGGGGTCTGCTGTGGTGGCTGCCACGCCTCTTGCAGCCGAGGCGAGGGAACGCAAGGCCTGAGCCACGTCTCTGGCAGCCATACCTGGAAGAAGAGGGTAAGACAGGGAAACAGGGGGGGGAGAGAGGGCAGAAAGATGGGGGAGAGAGAGAGCAGAAAGATAGGGGAGAGAGAGGAGAGAGGTGGGGGAGAGAGATGGCAGAGGCGGGGGAGAGAGAGGGCAGAAAGATGGGGGAGAGAGAGGGGAGAGGTGGGGGAGAGAGAGACGAGAGATATGGGAGAGAGAGAGGAAAAAAAGATGGGAGAGAGGAGAGAGAGATGGGAGAAAGATGGGGGAGAGAGACGAGAGATATGGGAGAGAGAGAGAGAGGAAAAAGATGGGAGAGAGGAGAGAGAGATGGGAGAATTAAAAATAGAATGAGACAAGTATGAGGAGAGGTAACTAGAGGGAGCTGTTCCCTCATGGCCCCTTCTGTCTGAAGTCTGAACCTGTTGCATAACTTCCAGTTTAATCACACCCACACAGAATCTCAAGCAAACTCATCTACATATACAAGTAAAGCCAAAAGTAAGAGGTCTTATCAGGTACATCACATGATTAAATGTATATATAGTGTATATACACCACCCCCCCTGTACTATATATACCCATCCCACTTTGTACTTATGTTATTTGTACTTCTATGTTTTTTGTATCATATTTGTAGTGTATTTTACATTGTATTCATTTTTTATTATTATGCCACATATATGTTTGCTAATTTCTGCCACAGTGAATTCTATGTTTGTTAATCTTGCATAGCGAATAAACCTCATCCTGAAATCCAGACATGAGAGTGGAGAGCTGCAGCACTTGAGGCCTACCTGTGTAGTTCTCATTGCCCTGGGTGGTTTCGCTCAGCAGCTGGGCGATGGCAGAGCTCACAGCCTTGGTACAAGTGCCCAGATCCTGGGAACACTTCTCCAACTGGACAGGAACAAACCACAACCGTCTCAACACAGGTAACACATTATTTACTCTGTACATTATAAACTCAATACAGTAATGCCTCGTTTATCACGGTTTAAGGGGACCAGAATCCCAGCGATAGGTGAAAATCCGCGAAGTAGGATTTGCCCCTTGGAATGTTCGTATACATGTGTGTGGGTACCAGAATGTTTAAAATATGGATACTTTATATATATATATATACTGTATATACTGTATTTTCCTTAAATCTATTTAATTATAAAACCTTAGTATTATACATTCACTCACGGCGCTTAGGAGACATTGTGGGGGGCTTACCGAAAAGTTGATTTCTAACACAACACCAAGAAACGCGAGAAACAGCTGACAGCGTGAACGAGATTGGAAAGATACAACAAAATAAGCTGTAATATTTTTTTTATCCGCGATGCACTGAGACCGTGAAACTTGAACCGTGAAGTGGCGAGGGATTACAGTCCACTGAACAGTTCTTCTTTAATATTTAGTTTGGAAGTTAGAATTTGCCTTTGCCTGATTCGAGTGAGAATACAGTTTGTTTATGTGTGTGTACAAGAAGTATACAGTTGCTTCTGGACCTGTTTGAGTGTGGAAGACGGTGTGTGTGTGTGTGTGTGTGTGCGTGTGTGTGTGCGTGCGCTGGCCCTCCCTCCTCACCGTCTCCCCTGGCAGGGGTTTGAGTTGGTCCTCAGCAGCTGAGACCTTGGCCTCCTGCATGTCTTTCTCCAGCCCCCTCACCACTGTCAGAGCATTGTCTATCTCCAGAGGACCACATGCTTCCTGTGCCTGCGCCACAGAACAGGAAGTGATGACATGAATATGAGCAGGACACGTTAGGAACACAATTAACTTGGAGGACGGCAGTGAATCAACTGTAGTTGGTATGTTTCAGGTCGATGATCATTTTACATATCTGAATGTCTTGAAATAATGGAAAACCCAAACATTGGCCGCTGAACACAATTAAAAGGTGGAGGCAACAAATTTCACTTTCACATTGGAGTGATGGTGACCCATCCTAACCCCTTGAATGAACAGTGAACACCCCCTAAGCCAGTCCCTGCTCGTGGGGTGAGGGTGTGGTACCTTCTGGGAGGCGGTGCGGAGCTCGGCTAGGGCAGTGGCCAGGTTCTTGGCACACTGGCTGAGCTGCATGGCAGAGGCCTGGTCACCGATGGTGGGAACCGTCGCTTTGGCAGCCGTGACCATCTTGGCACCGGGCTGACAGGAAGAGAAAGGTGTTGCTGGTGTTACAACATTTTCTTTCACAGACAAAGGAGAGGTTGTGTTATTTTGAGCTGCCTGGTGTCGCAAAAGTGACAAGCAAGCACCCGCTGCTGTGCCACATGAAACAGGATTTGGGAAGAAATCTCCAAGCTTCCTGCTTTTGTGTTGGCCTTCCGCCGGGCTCTTCCTTATAACATGCATCCTCCTCTGACACTCAGACACACTGTGTCACTGCACAACACAACTTGTAGCAAGAGTGTTGTTTGTAGGAAAACCCAGACTGACCTGGAGGAAGTTCTGGCTGGCTCCGATGAGGGCGAGCTGAGCACTGGGGCTGTCTGGCTGGGACTGGCTACCACGTACCCCCTGGACCAGCTGGGGAATCTGGTCTGCCACCACCTTTCACACACACACGCACACACACACACAGACACAGGCACACACACACACACACAGTCACACACACACACACAGACAGACACACACACGCGCACGCACAACCACACACCCACACACAGGCACACACACACACACACACAGTGAATTTATAGAACCACATACACAGACTGCTTTCTCACAGTATACACATTAAAGCAATACTTAAAACAGTAACCAGGAAGTGAGGGAGGTGTTGCCATGGCATTGGCTCTCTTACCTTGCAGCTCTGTACGAGCTGTTGCTGGGCAGCCGGGTTCTTATTGGACGAGGCAGCGTGCTGGGCGGCGGCGATGGTTTGAGTGGCAGCTGCTGCTGCCTGCTTGGCTGCATTCTGACCCCCAAAAAGACAAAATGGTTATTGATCTGAGATACAAATAGTAAGTCTCTGTATAACAGCACATGTGCTAACTGGATACATGCTTCACTGTAATCTGCTCATTTAAACAGATCAGAAATCTCCAGATTATGCTAAATTTGAAAGAAATTAATTGAAAGGAAACATCCTGATGTACTTTAAAGCCTGTGCATATGTTCATGTTATGTTTATGTATGTTCACATGCAGCTAGAGTTAATAAAGCAATGTGTAGCATAGAAACATGCAGACATCCATGACAGAGCGGACAGTAAAGACACACAGAAGTGCTGCTCAACATGCCTGTGCCTCTATGCTAAATTAGAACATGTCTTTGCATCTTGCTGAGAAACTTCCAGATACAGAGCTGTTCTTGTGGGCCTGCAGTTTGACTAAACATGAGGCCGTTTGAATGCCAACCCACAGGGAAAACCAAAAGAGGTGAATTGAACACAAAAACATTTGAGTATTATACTCTACCATGTTTGGGGTTTGTTCTTTGTTGTTAGTTTTTTTTAGGGGGGGGGGGGGTGGATTGTGACACAGAGAGCCTATTGTAACGTGAGAGGACTGACTTTATGAGCTTTGGGTATGGTTGAATAAGGAGCTCTCAAGGTTACCACTAAATCTGCCGCAGATGTTCAAATATTCCCTCCTCATTTTAAGACTCTAGTTTGAACTTGTTTTTCTGGGTCTTTCCCCTGGCTGGCCCACAGCACTCTCTTCCTCCTCCTCTCCCTCCTCCTCTCCCTCCTCCTCTCCCTCCTCCTCTCCCTCCTCCTCTCCCTCCTCCTCTCCCTCCTCCTCCTCCTGCTCCTCCTCCTCACCTCCAGCTTGTTCACAAGTCTCTTCTTGATGGCGTTCTGGGCGGCAGCGTTGGTGGCCATGCGAAGGCCCTCTGCCGCCTCGCGAAGCTTCTGCTGCTGTTCCTCACTGTCCGGGTTAGCTGCAGCACCCTGAGAACACACGCACGCGCACACACACACACACACACACACACACACAGCTTGGAAACACACCTGGAAGTGCAGCATTTGCTAATGCTAGGAAATGCCTCACACAATTGCAACATTCACATTGTACTGCTCCGCACACAGAGTCACACCCCCTAAATCAGGGCCTGTCAGTGCTAAAACGACCCTCTTGAGGGAATAGATGGGGATGGGATGAGGTGAGAGGATGTTGGGGAGAGTCGTGGTTCAGTGTCAGACCTTGGCAGCCTCCACCATCTTTGCAGTGGCATCGGCCAACAGCTTGGCAGCGGAGAGCAGCTTGCGGGAGTTCTCCAGATCCGACTCGCCCTCGGCGTCCATCTTGATGGCGTTGACCAGGTCAGAGGTGGCCTGGGCCAGAATACGGGCCTGCCTCACCATCTCACCTGAAAGTAGAGGGGGGGGGAGAACAGGGACAGGCAGAAAAGGTTCAGGAATATCCTCATCCATGTTTGAATCCAAAGGTGAAAGAGCAAAAGCAGAAAGGATCCAACCTGGATGTTCTCATTGAATACAAACGTTGTATACGTTGTATTCTTACATTGGGCATGATAACTCTAATCCCTGATCCCTAGTTGGAGGTTGACCCCCCACTGTGAAACACTGCCCCCCCCCCACACATCCCCACCACCCACCAGCATCTCCCATGGAGCTGAAGATGTTCTCCGTCACATCCAGGATGCGGTCGGTGGCCTCCCCGTGGGGTCCGATTGGCTGGCCGCCGGTGGCGTACTGCTTGATGTGCTGCAGCAGGTCGTTGAGGGCGTGGGTGACGCCTGTGGCAGCTGCTCCCACCTGCTTTAAGAGCTGCTCATCGCTGGTGGCACCTTGAGAAGCATCCACACAGCCCTCCACAGACTTGGCTACCAGCTTCCCCGCCTCAATCAGCTGCTCCTGGCAAACTGGGGAGCTAATGGTGGGAGCCACCACCTGAGAGAGAGAGAGAGAGAGAGAGACAGAGAGACAGAGAGACAGAGAGACAGAGAGACAGAGAGACAGAGAGACAGAGAGACAGAGAGAGAGACAGAGAGAGAGACAGAGAGAGAGACAGAGAGAGAGAGAGAGAGAGAGAGAGAGAGAGACAGAGAGACAGAGAGACAGAGAGACAGAGAGACAGAGAGAGACAGAGAGACAGAGAGACAGAGAGACAGAGACAGAGAGACAGAGAGACAGAGAGACAGAGAGACAGCGAGACAGAGACAGAGAGACAGAGAGACAGAGAGACAGAGAGACAGAGAGACAGAGAGAGAGGTCAGGGTCTGGGGTAGCAGTAAAAGTTTGCCTACACAACTTTGAACAAGCGAGACTGAAACCAACTCCAGAATGAGGAGTTAGTTGGTGTTGACTTACGCGGGTGCAGGCTACCAGCTGGGAGGTTGAGAGGGCACACTGGGTGGCAGCGGCGATCACACGGTTCTGGAGGGCCGAGTCCTCCGTCTTCTGGGCTACGTTCTTGGCCTTGAGCACCAGCGCAGCAGCGGCGTTAGCCACAGCCTTCGCTAGCTGCATCAGCATGTCCTGGAAACAATATCAGCACACTGCTAAACACCTATTTCTGCATCCAGTTAGCGTACAGATAGATTAACCTTATTATTAGTTAACCCCAAACCTAAAAGGAAGAAAATGTTGACAGTTTTTAAAAAGGTCTAAATCTACGGACAATACTATGGAATTATATGGCCAGACGAAGATAATTTACAGAATTACAATAGTCAAAATTATGTAAATTAGGAATTACGTCAAGGTTTTAGAGAAAACTGCCATTACAAAGATAGAAAGGGTGTGTAGTACACTTTCATGCAATTCAACACAGCCCTGCAGATGAAGATCCTGCAGGTTCTAGTTCACCTCTGTGTGTCACTTTGCTGTATGAAGGCCAAAAACTCGGATATGCCTCCAGCTGGCAACACAGAGGTAAACAGGAGGCCTCTTCTATCTATACATCTCTCTATATAGAACTCTTCTATCTATACATCTCTCTCTTTATAGAACTTCCAAAGAATCTTTCACCCACAGAAAGGGAAACAGCCCAAGTCAAGCCTGGTGTTGAATGGATCAGAGTTAGGTTGCATTTCCAGTTTTGAAAGATTAGACGATTCGTGGCTTTAAGATACAAAAACAGTATTGATTAAACTTTTTGGGGGCAGATTAGAAGCCAACCTCTCTGGAATGGAGTGGCTCTTGAAAGGAAGACGGCTTAAGAGGTTTATAATGAAGTGGTCTAAATGGATCTTTGTATTCATTCTATCTATTTAAAAACTGGATTTGCTATTAGTTTGGGGGCTCAGTATCAAAGAGGTAGAACTGTCTTAAAACATGTGCAACTGTTTAAATCCTGATTTAAGATATTTCTTAAGAGGAAAACTGATGCATGTGCTGCCAAATGTGTTATATCAGCACAGTAGCATTTTCCCCCTGGAAGAAAAAGTGACTAGGGGCCTTGCTAGGTGTGTGAAACACGATCCGAGCAAGCTGGAGAGACCCTGGCTGTTATCACACTGCCGTGCCAGACAGACAGCCCATGCTGTTACACACACGTACACACGCGCACATGGAACACACACGCACATGGAACACATGGAAGCCATTGACGTGGGGAAGGGAAAGGGCTTTAAAAGCGGCTTCAGAGCATGCCACTATACAGGATGTCTGCTCTCTGTTTAACTGCTGATGCACTGTGCACAACACAAGTGTGGATGTACACAAACTGTTGTGTGGATGTACACAAACTATTGGATTAAGAGAGGATGTTTCGAGATAGAAAGGTCTGGATGTATTTATATTCTAAATATATAATCGATATCATTATTGAAGGGATGTTTAGCAGAGGAACGTTGTAAAGGGAAAAAAGCGCAGTTTTTTTTATTTGCCGTCCAGGAACGATCCATGGTGACTTAGTCTGTGAGACACACATCGCACTCACGCTACAGAACAGACAGCTTGTTGGTATCTGAAGATACTCACAGGTTGTAAAACTGTCTGAGTTCTCAAAAACAGAAACTCTTTCACATTTAAATTTAATGACACAAGGAGAAACCAGATGCGACTACCGTTGATTTCAGAAATGAGTTGGGAAAAAAAGGAGAGACTGTTACTGAGATTGCATTGGTAGAATTAAGATGCCCATTTGATGTTGAATGACACAGCAGTATGAAGGGAGACAGATTTGCTTGCGTTTTCAAGGACAAGTGTGTTACCATCATCTGACAATAAGTGGAGGCGTTCCACATGGCACCCCTGAAAGATCCTTTACCTAAAAACTGAATAACGCATTAAAACATAAGGCTTTAGTATTTGATGGCCAAGTAGACTTATACAGATAGAAACAACAGTTTTGGGGGACTAACCTTCTCGGGATGAAAGCTTTCTTGTTTATTTAGAATCTGAACTTGGACAGTCAATAAGCTACGTATATTTCCTCTAAAGTTCAAATAAGACAAATATACACACAAGTTGTGCTTGTGTTCTTAGCCTAGCCTAGCTGTTCCGTGTGGGCTGGTTCACTCTGGGAGGGGTCATGGTTGGCCTACCTGGAAGTGAGGGTTTGCATCCGTCTCCCCGATGTGAGAGAGCAGCTCTCCGCTGGCCTGGCCTACGTTGCCTGCAGCCTGCAGGAGGTTCTGTCGAGGCTGATCGGAAGGGAGAAGACCACAAAAACACAGATCACATGACGGTTGCTCTAATGAGGAATGAATACCTTTGTTCTTTACTACGTGTCTGTTACTTTCATTCGAATATGATACAGGGTAGAAATCTTTTTTACAGATAGCTAACAGGGTAACTACATAACCATTTTATTAAGTGACTGGTTAAATTTAAATACTTACCCAATGCAATCCATTCATGAAATGCAATGTAAAACCAAGAACACACGATCCAAAACACTTTTACTATACAACTTGAAATACTGAATACCTAATACTGATATGTTGAACAGGTACAGTACTGTGTTTCCCTTCTTCCTCTCAGCCCTACCTCAGTGTTGGCCGGCTGGGCTGTCTTCAGCATGTCAGACACAGCACAGGCCAGGTTCTTGGCAGCGCCCAGCAGCTGCTGTCCATTGGCTCCCTCGTCTTCCATGAGAGCGGCCAGCAGCTTGACACCCTTGGACATCTCTGTCAGGTTGGAGGAGATGGTGGTGACAGCACAGCCCACAGCCGTGTAGTCAGTCTCTGCTGGATCACCTGGGGAAATGGGGGGGGGGGGGGGGGGGGGGGGGGGGGCATTAAACAAAAGACTTCTTTCCCTCTTTCTTCAAAAAGAGATTGCGCAGTTTCACCAGCAGTACCACCAGACGTCCTAGGATCTGGAGCCCCAGACTGAGCCGGCCATGCTGGGCTGGCCGTACCTGCTGTGAGGTTCACCATGGAGGCTGTTCCTGCAGTAATGGCATCCACCTGGGAGTGAATCTCGTGTTTGGACTCGTCCATCTTGTTCTTGCGCCAGGCTTGAGAGGCCTGGACATGGGGACGTAACGGTTTATAACCCTCACCTTTCAAACAGACATTTTGGCATTTGGATTGGTCTTCTTTCTTCTAACTTAGCAGTAGTTGATTACAATTAATTGATTAAAATGCTGTTTGTGTGTATGATTGTAATTTTTCCAAAAGTATTAATTGAACTGATAAACTGAAAGGCGGAAGTTATTATAACACACAGATTTTCTGTCTTACCGCGTCGGTTCCCAGAGGAGGCAAGGCATCCAGCTCATCCAGAGAGGCCTGGGCAGCCTGCACTGCCTGCATGCTGGAGTTGATGGTTCCTGTTAAAGCCTGCTGAGCAGAAGTCTGGAGGGGGAGGGAGACAGGATTACACTCCCACGATACAGATACATTCCACTAGATTTTCTTCCATGCCATTTTACACTCAATTTTCAGGTTTCGTATTTATTACTGCATTAAGCATATGGAAGACCTATTTTATTTCCACATGGGATGCATCTTTCTGTCTACACTGAGCCTTCGATGGTAAGTACGAATGTGTCTGTGGCAAAAATGACAGGGACTGACAGGGACTGTATTTCTGGACTAACCGGATACAACAACAACAACAACAACAACAACAACACCATCTAGCCTGGTATGCTGTTATGGACTTGATCTGGTGCCATGAGGTCTCACCAGCGGGGGCATGTGGCCCCTGTGCATCTGTCCACTGGTGATGTGCTGCTTGGCCTGAGGCATGGAGCCCATCTGGAAGCTCTCCGGGCCCCCGGCTCCAGAGCGCATGATAGCAGGCAGGGCCACGGAGCCTGTCTCTACCTTCACCACCTTGTTGAACTGTTGCTGCAGCACTGTGGATCTGAAAAGGGGGGAGGGGGAGATAAGAGGGAAAATATCAGGCAACTAATTTGATAATGTGCTTCATAGACATTAAATAGCTCATTAAACTCATGGATATGATAGAAATACAAACATGGATTAAAGTGACAATTCAGAAGCAGATAATAAAACATGCCAAACATGAACAAATAGCAAGCCTCTAAAAACATGGCATCCCCGCCCTACAAACACGCATGTAGCCAGTGACAAGGCTGACTCATTTCACACACCGATATCACTAAATACACACCCACAGACAGGAAGCTATGCTACCGGATGACAAACATCAGACACACACAAACACACACTGCTGCAGAACAGCTGCACTCACTTTTTGGGAGACACAGAGTCCTCCAACATAGTGGACTCTTCATCTCCCTCCAAGCCAAAGTGGTCTTTGCTCTTTTTCTGAGGTAAGACAGGAAATGAGATATTTAGGTTTATGTGGTAGTTCAACTGGTCACTGAACATGGAAGGTCCTCACCAAGGTTTAGTCATTTAATATACAGTTTAAGATCTTGTGACATTTTGGCAAAATCTTGTGACATTTTGGCAAAATCTTGTGACATTTTGGCAAAATCTTGTGACATTTTGGCAAAATCTTGTGACATTTTGGCTAAAGGGGATATTTAGAATGTTACATAATCTTGGTGAGTGTGTTTCACTTTCAGTATGGTGTCTGTGATGGGCATGAAAACACAGCATGTGTTATGAACTGTACATTCAGTATTTCCAAGAAAAATTGGGAAGGATTTCATCCCTGCAAATGTTACACAAGAGCACTGCAGACACCACCTGTACCATATAAAGAGGAGGCATCTCTAGATAAGAACTCACTGTCCTAATATAGTCAAGCATAATTACACCACAACCATCAACAGTAAAACAACATTTGGTGTACATTTACCTTTTTCAGGATTATGTCAATATAGCCGGCAATTAGCTGGGCAATTTGTTCTCCTTCAGTGGTTTGGACAGAGTAGTAGCCATCTTGATAATCCCCAAAATCCTACAGCAGGATTAGAAATCGGATTTAGAGTGCAGACCATTTGGGTAAAAACTACAGCTCAGTACAGTATGGTGATTCCAAGTAGTACAACATACTGAACACTAGCAGCTCCAGTACACTATGAAGTATGGTGAGTTTTAAAGGGCAAAGGTGACAAAGATGACCCACCAGGGTGAAGCTCTTTGGGGAGGCAGCCCATCGCTTGATGTTGGTCAGGCTCCATTCCTGGATCACCTCCTTGGTCTTCTCATCCACCCTCATCACACACTCCTTGGTGATGCCCAGCAGACGAGGAACCAGTTTGTTCTTCCCCTTCATCTTCTCCTGCAGGACAGAAACAGCCGCATAAATGATTAAGGGCAAAAGGCACAGATAAATGTACAAATCAGTTTTGCATTTACTTACAAAGAACACAACGGCTCAAAGCCAAATAGTTTTTCCATACCCTTAACAGGCATTAGAGAGGGGCTCAAAACCGGACTAAATAAGGACTGGCAATTGATGCCAAATTACAATAGCACTTTTGTTTGTTGACTGCATAATAGCACAATTCAATTCAAATGTATAACACATTTAAAAGCAATGTCAGTTGACCAAAGTGCTTCACATAAAATAATACACAACTAACATAAAAAAACACAAGAGACACAGAACACAAAATACACTGGAGCATTACGTAAAATAAGTAAGATTAAAATGTAATCAAATGAATAACTATGTTGAGTGCACACACGGACACAGCATTCAGACATCCTGATACATCTCAGAAGATCTTTACCTTTACTAAGAAGAAAGATACTCCATAGGTCTTTAGAGACCTGGCCAGCTTGACATAGCTGACTTTAGCCTCGATTTCTGTCATGTTTTGGTAGTTCTTGTGTGCCTGTAGAGAAAAGGAATAAGAAAATAAGACCAAAAATCTAAGGCTAGACTCTTTACAAGTGATATTAAACCAAAGGAACAATAAATCCACATCAATAAGGTTGGTATTATGCGCAACAATAAACTCAACAAAGTGGGCCTTGTTTAACGTCCTTGTTATCGTGTATATTTTGACAATTAACAAATAGACGGCAGACAGAGACGCAGGCCTTTATTATTACTTTACATTATAATAAACACGCGCTGAAAGGACGACCATCTTTTCAGACCCAAATGACTTATATTGACCCGGCTCTGGATCAGGGCCAGAGCAGATTAAGTATGACTGACCCAACACTGACCCCGGCACATGGGGCCGAGGCTGTACAGGCTGGAAAGCCTTACCTGAAAGATTCTTTTCTCGCCCTTGTTTTTGATGTACTCTTTGGGAAGAAACTCCTTTAGACTGTCAGTAGGGATGAACAGGACAAAAAAGGAAGCTTATTATGAAATTTAAACATAAAAAGAAAAAAGAAAATATATTTGCAATTCTTTCTAGAAGATTCTGTACTGTGTGGTTTCTGTGTGGTTCTTACTCTAAAAATCCTGGTTTGTGCTTCGTTTCGTTGTGGTCACCAAACTGAATTTGACACTGGTACCCTGCAAAGTCACAGGCCTTTTCGAAAGAGACAGGATGGGAGCCGTTCAGAATGTCATCACGTGCCTGTACAGAGATAAAAAGGCACAGTTGGGGTATTATTCACAGGTCTCTCCCATTTGAAAGCAAAACATGACAGAATGATAAAACAAGTGAGACCCTAAGATGTTCAACAGAGCACAGAAACAGGGCAGGGCACAGCATGACTGGACACTGTGTTTAAGTTTCAGTTTGAGTTGCCCTTTGGTTTTGAATAACTTCCAATGATAATACTAAATTTAATATAACTTCATGCAGCAATGACAGATTGAACAGAAGTGTTCCCCCTAAGATTTCATTTAGGGAGTGTGACAGAGCCAATACTCCCAGAACTCTTGGTGTTGTGGAACATGCTAAGAATACGGCCTGTAGGCAGTAGTTTACAGTAGTTTACAGGTGTTAAACCTTCAGCCAGAGTTCTGTGGCTGTATTTACCTGAACATAGAGCAGGTTGAGCTGAACAGGGTCTCTGGAGTCTACGTTCTGATCCGAGTAGAAGAACTTCCTCCTGAGAAGCAACATTTCAGTCTCTTCCACGCCCTGTTCTCTTAGGGTACGCCCGTGATCAAGCCAGTTCACTGAGAACAGCAATCAATCAGTCAATCAATCAATAGGCCACTGTCAATCAATGAATAATCACAATAATCACAATTATAATCACAATTACGATTATTCTGTCTGAAATCACAATCAATAAACTGGTATAGTGCAGTATGGCTGCATATTACAGTCAATCAACATCTGATGCTTCGCTTGCGTGAACCAATGCAATTCATGTCAATGGATGACAGTTCAGGATAAAGTGCGCAGCAAGTTATTCAAAAGCTTCATCCTGAACGTGTCTTACACTCATCATCTGTGTGAAGTTTCTGCTTGAGCTTCTCCATCTTCTTGTCGTCTCGGAGGAGGGTTTTGTCCCTCTTCAGAGTGCCTGTGGTCTCCTCCTTCTTCTCCTCACCAAGGTCACGAACCAATGAGTACTCGTCATAATTTGTGATACCTGAATCAAAAAGATCGTCAGGGACCAGTGGCCAACTCTGGTCTACGAAGAAAAGGGCTTCTGATCAGCGAGGATCCTGCCGACCGTCCAGACCTACCTATCCTGGCACAGATGGTCATGAGCATGTCGCTGACTATCTTGGAGTCGTCCACCATGACGGTTTTCACTGTTCCGTCCAGCATGCGGATCTTCAGTGGCCTCTGCTTCTTCTTGTATTCCAGGGTGTCCTAACAGTGACAAATACAAAGTTAGACATTCACCCAAGCTACTTCGCTAAAGCTGACTGATTTTGCTACTAGAATCATCACATCTAAGTACCGATGTGTGCCACACAATAAGGTGTAGAATAACTTTGAACATGTCTCGTTAACATAAAGATCTTCAGCCTACTAATCTGAACATGTATAACCCTGTAAGAAGAAAAGTAGGTGACAGGTCCTTTAATACATGTATTGGGTGAAAAAGAAGACAAGAATATGAAACCATTGAGGAGTGTTGGGATTCATACTGGTGGGTGCAGCATGAACTGGTATCAACTGGGAGTTACTCACTCCATTCCTCAACATGTAGTAGTCCAGGGCTTTGCCTGCCTCCAGCCAGATGCCTTTCTTTGGGTCCTCGTCCGACAAGAACAGGCCGTAGTCGTTGGCTGTGGACGGAGAGCAAGAGAACCTGTAAGAGGCTGTGTGTGTGTTTGTCTGTGTTTGTCTGTGTTTGTGTGTCTGTGTGTGCACCTATGTCAACTATAGCAACCTTTATTAGACAGAAGTGTTTAAAAATGTCCTGCATCTAGACACGTGGCTTTTGTCAAAAACAATCTAGAAACCGCAAGGCAACAACTGACAGCTACAACAACTGGTGTCAACAACTAACAGCTGTAGTGTGAGTAACCACATGTCCCTGTACGGCGTTTATATATTTATATTTAATGACTGTAGCGTGCACCTCTGAGCTGTAAGGGTCTCTGCCATTTAAGATGCTAAACATTCCATATTAGCTGTTAATGTTGTCCAGCTCTGCCCTCTCCTGCTCATATTCACCCTCCCTCAAGCTCTCTCTGGCTCTCTCTCAACTCTGCTTTAACAGGAACATTGCTTACAGGTTGGGACAAGTAACGAAGCAACTATCCACAGAGCACAAGTTTAGAAAGACTTTTATGTTGTAAAATTCCAACTGGATCAGGTGAATATGAATATGACCCTGCAGTTCAGTCACCATGGAAATCAACTGGCTGGGGACACTGACAAGACACAAGAATGACGTTTTTGAATGAGGAAAGATGGGTGTGGATGCATGATATCACAGGCAATTTTCTAAGCGTTTTTGTCGGGGTGGTGAAGAGACACCCAATGAATCACCACTTGCCATAGTTTGGTATATTTTGTGTAATGTTTTGATGATTAATTCTAGCACAGGGTTTAAACACTGGTAAGCGCCTGCTTAAAGTTGACTCTGTCACTCTAGTGTGCGCCATTCCTGAGCGCTGATGAGAAACAGGCAGCATTTGCGCCACATTAAAACCCATCAGTATGTGTCCGAAAAGGATCACGCAAATCAGTTTGGACGATAGCGCCTTTATTATTTGTAACGGATCCTGTCTTTATTTGTTGGGATTTTCCCGGTTTGTTAACACAACTTTATATGTTTTGACTACTGCAACAACTTGTAAACTGTAATGTAAATATGACATTGTAATGTAAATGTGAACTTGCTGACGCTGTCGGTCGGTCGAAAACAATGACATGCTTGCACGACCTGCGGCGGCTAAAATAAACTTGAACACTTCAGAGCCAAAACACTTACCACCTCTATCTCTGTCTTTTCGAGATTTAGGGAACTATAGCAACTCGTATTCGGGCCATGGAACATATTTGAACATATATCCGGCTAGAAGCCGTGCCTGAGGCCCGGAACCCTCTGGGTGTGTGCAGCAGGACTCACGCTGGCCCAGCTGCGCCTCCGGGACTCTCTCCCGGATGATGCGGCAGGCGTCGTACACCATGGTGGACGGTTCAAATTGCATGGTCTTCACCACATTCCCCACCCCGATCTTCAGTGACAGCGCCACCATGACTGCCGCTCTCTGGTTCCACCGCTGTTACACCTGCAGGCAAAACACAAGCCGAACCCCCAAAACCGTGTAAATATGATACAGTATGATGTTACAATGCCATTTTAAAGCATTTATTTGAAAATGCACGATTTAATTACTGAGGAATGGGAAGGAGATTTTCAACACACAGCTTCAACGCTAGTATCTGTGAAATCATTTTATTATGAGGCAAATGGGAAGTGTCTTAATCACCTCCTACTGTACAGTGTGAGAAACTAAAGCCTATTCAAACTGATGGGGCGATGGCAGAAGTGGGCCATGGTGTTAAGCAGAAGAGAATCTTTCAGACAGCCACTTCCTCCATTCTAAAAGGAATTACAGCATCTGCACTTAAGTCTCTGTGACAAACCTAGAAATGGGGAACTCATTTCAAAAGTCCCCAAAATGTGTGAGGAAAGTCATACATTTAACAGGAGTGTGACTGCTGTTTTAAAAGTACACATTTCCACATGGTTTGAGAGAGGTTTACTCTACAACCCAGAATTCACGTACTTGACAAACAGATAAACAATAGTTTTCTCCGTGAAAGCCTTTGCCTGACAGCCAGATAATTCCATGGATGGTTCTGCTTAGGTTGCCTAGCAATACGTGTTGATGCCAGTGGATGTAGCACAACATTCAGCTCTTTATAAAAAATAGTCTTGTCACACAACATATTATACTGCATTGTATCACTAACACTTATAAACGATCTTACTGACTATAGAGGGTAACCATTAGGGTGCTAGTGTTGCTAGACTATGCAACCATCACCATCCTAAAATGCCTCTCGTAGATGACACTTATTGTTTGAATGTTATATAGCTAATCATAGAATGGATACTTTTCCCCTAAGTTCAACTGGAAATACAAATGTTCTGGTTCTAGTCTAGTGCAATAGCAAGTAATACTTTGAGAATCCGATGTGTGCCTTCAGCCACAGATATTTGAGTTTAAGCCCTTTAATACAAACATGTTTTGCAATCGTAGTTCCTGCAGCAGCTTGTTAAAAGCCAGTTCAAGAATATGCTATTCATATTTGGGATTTCATTTGAAAATGACTTGGTGTTGGAGCTGTGTTCAAGGCTACCACTGTTCATCAACACACTGATGGAGCTGTGTTCAAGGCTACCACTGTTCATCAACACACTGATCCATTCTCTAGAGATCCAGTCAGAACATCATTTATCTCCAGTGACACTTTAATGTATCTTCTGTGTGTGGCTTCCCAGGGATTCAAGAGACATTCTTCAGAGGAATTCAACTTTAAGGCCGTTAAATCCTGACTATGTTTACTACAGGATACACCAGGCGCAGCCCAGATCATACCTTGTATGAAACCAACACAACAGAAATATAATGTGATAACTCCACACATTCTAACCAGACAGTGTTGCTTCTGCGTGTGAAAATCCTTCCTTTTTGTGAATTGATAGCAATGTCCTAAAGAAGGGAAGTCTACCGGCCTTGATGAGCTGTGTTCTGAGGAGAGGTTCTCCACAGCTGTTCCCCCTCCAGCTCGCTGAATGGACACTTGACAGTGCCAATTATGCCTCAAACATTTAGCGCCAATGACACGCTAGTGCTTTTATGCGTAAACAAGTTCTCACTTGACTACACCGAAAGGCTGTAAATTGAATTTAAAAGCCCATCAGCATTAAAGTGACGGAATATCCAGCTCTTAACATTAGCCTGACTATGTTTACTACAGGATACACCAGGCGCATCCCAATTTATACTTTGTATAAAACCGACACAACACAAATATAAGTTTACAACTCCAAGGCCACATTGTGCTGAGTATGAAGTCTTGCATCATTGCAGACGTGCTAGAAAAACATGTAACAAAAAGGAGTCCCTGTCTTTGAAGCTGGAAAAGCTTATCTGTGTCACTCTAAACTACTCTATAAGTCAACACAGATTGATAAAATGAGTTGAGTTGTCTTGAGACCCAAAGTCTTGGCAGTATTTGTAGGGATGCACATTCTTCTGGGAGACAGTAGAGCTCTTCCACATGATCAGGGGAGAGGGGAGAGGGAGCAGAGAGAGCATCTATGTCCTACCTGATAGGTAGTCTTGTCAGTTGGGAGGTGTCCTCCCAGGCAGATGTGGCGCTCAGGACTTCCTCTCCTCGGCTGCAGGTTAACAAACAAGGCAGTGAGCGGCAGAGGAAAATGTTGAGTCGGAATGATTTAATATACTCAGGACTATTAACATTAAAACTAAAACAAGCTGGAGCACACGATGCATGCTTCATGAGGGATGTTCTCAGTGAACGCAAATATTCAACACTGTACATGTGAAAAGAAAAAGAAAGACATTAATACCTGCGACTATGTTTATGAAATAACGTTAGTTTTCAGTGCTCTATTTACACTCTGTGAATATACAACTCCGCTTTGGTCTACTTTGATCCCCGTCAGTGTTGTTCTGTAGGCTTCACACTAAATGACTGAGTGTCTCTCCAGGTCAGATTTGAGCTCTGTGCATCTGATGTTGACATTACCATAAACCTTATTTAGCCAGTAGGCATTCCAATACTGTTTAGCTGAGAGTGTTCCTCTTATTTAGAGATGTCCACATATTAAGGCCAACTGTGTGGAGAACAAGACTAAATTAAGAGCCTAACTGGTTTGAACCCAAACATAAATAGTGTTTGTAAGGATGTGAAATATTCTGCTTTAACTCCTCTAACCAGCAGTGTGACCTGGATCCTGTGGACCTCTCACTTCCTGAAGGGAGTGTCTGTCTGTACGTTAGCTGTTCCAGTGAAGACACAGCCACTCCCAGGGAATGACACACACACACACACACTCACACCCCTTTCTTGTCTCTCGGCACAGCCTCCTTGATACCGTAAAACTGCTGACTGCCATGAATTATTTTGGTTTTGTCTGTATCATTCAAAGCCATCATAGATGAAATAACATCTCAATTTGAGCTGCATCCTGCTGATGTCCTCAGCTATTTCTGTTGGAGTGAGTCGAAGCGCTTCCTGAGTCAGGAGCTTCATTACCAGGCAAGCTGCAACTCTGTCTGGAATGCTACAGCCTTGTAACCAGCTCCCACTCGCTGCTTCAGCGTGCTGTGATGTCATTTCCTGTTTCGAAAGCCCTCCAATGCCATAAAAGGGAATTTGTTTGCCGTCTTGCAGGCTTAAAGAACACACGACTTTCCTCCAGCAGGAACTTAGTATCCTGTGCAATTAGTTAGTAGTGAAGGAAGGGAGGGTTTGTTTAGCTTTCTAGAAAGTTGCGAAAGTATTGTAGTAAAGCAAGCAAATGTGCTTTCAGAAGGAAATCCTCACTGAGGATAGAAGCTTTTTTAAATGAAGGATTAACTTTTAAGGACTCCTACTGGAACTTCTGAGGCAGATGGTTAAAGAATACGATCCTTGATTTTTTTATTTAAACTTACAGAGATGTCTCTGAAGATCACTTATATATTTAATGTGAACTTTATCTCAACATTATGTCAATTCAGTTTAAAGTAAACCAGATTGTTGATCTACCACAACAATAAAAAAAGTTGAAATTTGGATTCCTGATCTTTTCCGTAATAGACAGCTGATGTGTGATGCAGCTATCTGGAGCTTTTCCATGTCTGAGTTCATCAAACCTCCCACCACACCCAGGCTAAGAGGAGGAAGTGCTTAACCAGAGCAACAATTACTGATCCATATCCAGTCCTGGGTTCATTTGAGAGCATTTAAAAATAATACAACAAACTTGCATCAGTTTGTCTGAAGTAACAGGATGACATCTGGGAGGGTTTAAGCACGACACCAACAAAACTGAGCCTCTATTTAAAGACAGCGAGCAGAAGCGGATATTCAATGCGATATCAAACTGTCTTTTGGCCTGCAATGTACCTGCAACTTGCTCAATAGCATCTCGATTTAGCTTGACAATGCAGTTAATAATACACTAAAGTAAATAGTACACTGAAGACTGTTTGAATTTTTAGTTAGGCTTTTAAAAGCTTGATGTGTGCAAACTAACAACGCAATGTTTATTTGTATACAAAAGAATGCAGCTAAATAGACCAAAATAACTGACAACTAACCTTCAAGTCTAAAACACAAAACACTAGTAAAAACAGCAACTACACAGAACTCAACAAAGAACCCAAGTTTCAACTTAACAAAAAGTCAAATGTATAGTCTTCATTCCAATTACAAAGTTAATTGATGTATTTATTTAATGTTTTCCTATCTATGATTCATATCTATGATTTGAACAGTTATCTATACACAAGTTTACAAATAACAGCCTTTTTTATTTTTTTTGGAAGGCTCATGTAGTGACTTCAAAATATAGACTGATGACATGAGGATATCCCTTCACACAGACTGACCGTGGTAACTTAACCCCAGCAGGCGCCACAGAGACAGCTAAAGGGGCTAACTTGAGGTTAGCAGCATCATATCACTGTTAATCACCAAGAAGCAGTGATGCAACCAACAACAGCAGCGACACGCTGGGAAAAAAATATTAGACAACCATGTGTTCCTGTCAAAGTTGTTCTGTTAAATACTGTAGCATCAATACTGTAGCATCTTGTACAATACAGCTGTACATTTGTCTTAAATCCCTTTAATCTGTACATACCCTGTATATTCTGATTATACTGTGTATATTCTGAGTATACAATTATATTCTGTTGTAATAACTGTTTTGCACTTCTGGTTGGATGCTAACTGTATTTCGTTACCCTGTACTTGTACCTGTGTAATGACTTTAAAGTTGAATCTAATCGAATCTAATCAAAGACCAATGTCCATGTCATCATTCATAATGGGATCATTCACCGGGAAATATTCCACAATAACGGATGTTCCAATATGGTGATGGCTGTCACTAATGTTACCAGGCAGAAAACAGCCCCCCTATAAAAGACCAGCTGGTGTCACGGCTCAACGTAACTTGTTACAAACGAGGAAGCGAATATTCACGGCCTGCCAACCTGAAGCAAGCAGGATCCACTTAGACTGCTGGGAATCACTATAAGACGCTGTACTGAAGGAAAACCTCTCTCTGCTGCATCACTTCTGTGGTGAAACTTATGTTTTCACTGGTCAGGTCTCACTTCCTCTCACTATCCACCTAAATACAACATCATTGTATAGCCCTTTTTACAGTCAATGTCACTTCACATGTGCACATAAAACAGCCACTCAACCAACCTAAACCCTCAAGAAAAACCATGACAAACTCCCAGAAAAACTCGCTAGAGGAGAGTTCTTTTTTAAGAAACCTTGGGAGGAGCAATTCAGTGAGGGATCCCCTCCTCCAGACACGGTTGGTGAAAGAGAGGAGCAGAACACAGGCTAAACATAGTTATACATCTAGAGAGAGCAAATTGGTCTTTAAAACATCAGATCCCAATGGTCAACTTGGGTCTGAGGTAGCAAAAATTCAGTTTAGGCAGCGGCTGGGCTTGGGCCCATGATTGGCGCAGCATCACAGGCAGGGGGATGAGGAAAGGGACTTGAAAACATCAATAACACTGTCAGTGTGAAAACATACTGTCCAATTCTAGCTACCACTTCTAACCACTGGTTAATCTTACCGTCAGAAGTTCATGGGGCCCAGACTTTCAAATCAGCCAAGTCAAGTGAATTATGCTCATCCAATTAGCCAGCCACGAGACAAGTTCATCCTAGAATCTTTAGCTGTGAAATTTCAACCTTCAGGACCTTGTTAAACACAGAGTATGTGCTAAGTTCATTATTGAGTACAGTTTTCAAATCGAATCTGCAAAAACCTTGAAACTGCACAGTTTATTGCACCTAGTCTACCAAGCAAGGTCTGTTCTCAATGGTCGACTACAATAACACAGTACTCTATATGTCACACATTATAACAGGTCACACTGTGTTCCAGGTTCCTCCCTGTCCCCCCTGCCCCCCTCCCCACAGTGTTTCAGTGGGGGGTGACTTACCAGGTCACTGAGCCTTTCTCCACTACAGCCATCCAGCAGCTGCTACAGCCTACTGTAATTAGGACACTGGGGAGTACACATTAATTCCTCGTTCCTACATTTGGTCTACTTGGAAAGACCATGACAGGTTTGAGATGAACTTGCTAAATGTAGTTTATCATTTATTTAAGTAGGTTAGGGACAAGGGGGTGGTCATTGGGAGGAATATACAAAATGACACTAAGCCACACAAAATATGCCAGACAAATTATTTTGATTAACTGGGAGGTTGTGATGGCAGAATACATGAGTCCACCATGGAAAATGAGTCACTGGTGATGTTTTGAAACTGGAACACCTTATGGGAAGTGACAATCAGGACAAAATGTTTTCCTGTGTCCTGACAGAGCCGCCTGCTAAACCCAGTGAGCGGCACACATACACACACTGCTGTCAGCTATGACACTGGCCTTACCAGCTACACAAACTCAACACTGAGCTCCCCAGTGTGTGTGTGTGTGTGTGTGTGTGTCCTCGTCCAAACAAACACCAAAACCACCCCTGCTTTGGGTTTTCTGACTCCAAAAAAAGAGCTAAGCCCAAAAATATGAGCCGGAAACACGCCACCCCTAAGTCTAGGGGCACCCCAAGGCAATGTCTGCCAACAGTGCATTCTGATAGCTCACACCATATCCTTCCTAAGTGCCGACAAGACACAACTTAATGAGATCCAGAAAAAGACTTCCCACCCATTCACTCACTGCATTGTGTCAGATCACTTCCTGAGCGTCTGGCTTGATTGACAACAGTCTTTGCACATGACCTACAGTCTCTATCAGGGCCACACGGCCATCTCCGCTCGTGTCATCAGGAACGGCCCTCATCCCTATCTTCTAACAGGGACGTTACCAGGCCAAAACCACATGATTAACATGACATATCTGTGTATACCAGAGAGAAGAGGACCGTCTTACCTCTGAACCATCAGCCATGTCTGAATCCCAAGAGAGGTCATGAATATGGTGGCAAATCTCCACATATTTACTAAACACAAGACTGGCATCCGTGGTATGTTGCCATACAGTATTCCTGGTAACCGCTGTAAAGTTTGGACACTGAATATATGAATCTGGTAATATCCTTAATTGTTTTCTCATGATCTGGTGTTCCAATACAAGTCAATGGGAAAACGGTGATGAAGTGCTTCATCAGGTAGGTCAGTCAAGTCACGTCACTGTTAAAAATAGCCCTGTTAGGTTTCTCTCAGAATGGACAGGCACACCCAGGGGGGAATATAGGCTGACTGTGAGTTTCAGCACACCAACGTGAACTTCACTACTACGGGTCTCCTTGTTTTCTTCTAGAAGGCTCCATGGGTCTCCTAAGGATCATCCAATGGGGGGGGGGGGGGAGTGTTAAACCGTAACAGAGAACATCTGTTTGAATGTAATCTGTGCAGCCCTACATTTCACGCCTTTAATCTCTCTGTACATATTAACATCAGAGGGGTTGACTCCAGTATAAAGGGAGTGCATTGAGCAGTGGAGGGCCAAGTCAAGCAAACTGGTCTTTGAGTGGAGAGAAACAAGTGACCATGGAAACGGAAAAAAGTAGAATCGTATGGTGTGAGGACAACAAATCCATTTGTATTTATTTGGTCTACTTGGAGACCTTGTGGTAATGTTTTTTTTTTATTGCAATTTTTGCAAGACTTTTAGGAACAAAAATATATAATTTTTCCTTTGGCTCTCTATTCTACACTGTTTTAGTTCAAAGTATTTCATTGGAGAGCAGAAAAAAAAAGTATCGAAACACATGGATTGTAGCACCATACTTGATAACCTACTATCATAGTGACTAGATACACACAGTCACACACGCAGGCAGTACTCCATCCATAAATAAAGTGCTGGTGGATTTAGAACAGCAACATGAGCTGGCCTAGAGACAGCCAGACTACTTGGGCCCGCCAGCCCCAGTGGCTGAATTCCATCTCACATTCCTTTGGAGTTCCGCAACAATTCTCTATGGAGTCCCGAGTCTAGAGAAGAGAGGGAGGGAGGGAGGGAGGGAGGGAGAGAGGGAGGGAGAGAGGGAGGGAGGGGTGGCCCTTGTCATTGAAGAGAGGGAGGAGAACACAACCAATTTTTTGTTCCTAGGAATGGGAAAAGGGAACAACTTCAGAACTGTGGTTTACGTTCAGAGAACCTATCAGGGTCATCTTCTAACCATTATCAGGTCCATCTGGGAAAAAACGACAGGGCCAAAAAGGGAGTTGAGAATAGTAGCCTGTGCAAATTTGGGACGGACATGTCAAATATGGGCTTGCTTGTGGTGTCTGTGCAAAACACTGCCAAACCTCTCTGTTCTGCATGTGGTCACATGCAACCGGTTTTAATGAATGTAGCTCTGGCTTCCACAGTTATAATAACCTAACACAGTCTCATGCATCAAACTGATAGGATGTTAGAAAAGGGAGAGGATTACCATGACCAATGCCTTGGAGAAAAACAAACTTTTGACTTCCGTTTGGCTTTCAGTAAGGAAGGGTCACAGAGAGGTCAAGCATTCTCCACCCATCATCCACAAAACTGCTCATTTTGATAAGCATTCTATCCAGTTGTGTTGTTGTTGTTGTTGATGCTAAACATTCCTCAAAAATATGATTCCCACCGAAGACACCCAACAAACCCAGATACATTTCAACCAGTCCTGTGAGTTTAAGAATACATTTGGGACTTGAGGGAGTAAAGTGTGATTAATACGTCCGTCTCTTGACTAAAGTGAAGTGAGGAAGAGGCTAGCACAGTAGTTCCCAGTTACGTGTGCGTGCAGAGGGAACCTTGTAAACACATAGGTGTGGACTGGCCTCAGTGCTGTTAATACTTTGGTGTCACAGCCATGAAGACTGCAGTCTACGTTGAAGGGATGACATCCTCATTCGCTCCATTCTATCGTTTCAAAATGACGTGGCCCAAATTCGCTTAGGATCCTTAATTAGCAGCGTGGTATTCCAGCGATCTGACAGATGAGGAAAGGGGGCTGCTTAAGGAACCCGTGAACCTTCCACTGGAACCAACAGCACGTCCACATTCTAGCACTTCCATTTTGAAACAGTCATAGTGAAACAGGAAGTCGATAGTGACGCTTGTTCTCCTGTTCACACAGACTGACATGTTAGCGAGGAGGGCTACTGAATGTCAATCATTCAAGATGGCGCTGGATTCTTGTATTTTCATGGTATAGTTCTACTTGCTTCTAGTCCCTGACTGATATTTTGACTTGACAAAGTGAATGGTGGTTGGGTTGGTTACACTTACACTTGAGTACATGTAAACGTAATTATTTTTCTAGTCGGCAAAGCTTAATTTTTTACAACACATGAAGACTAGCACTGGGCTACTCATCCATAGCATTGTATTTTCTGTCTAAAGCAATATTTGTGACCCAAATTCCACATGGTGATAAATGGTTGGAGTGCAAAGTCATTCCAAAATCCTAGCTTTCATTCTTGTTACATACACATGGTTGTCAAGGCGATACCTTGTAAGGGAAAGACAGGATAGAGCTGCAGAGGAACAGAGGTCACATGCACGAGCTCGTCAACCAGGGAGCACCAACTTCCTGTTCCTTTCACACCTGCTCTGCGTTCCACACACACAGCACAACCTCACACACACACACACTGAGCTCACACCACACACAGCACAACCTCACACACACACACACACACACACACTGAGCTCACACCACACACAGCACATCACACACACACACACACACTGAGCTCACACCACACACATCACATCACACACACACACTGAGCTCACACCACACACAGCACATCACACACAGACCTCACACCACACACAGCACATCACACACAGACCTCACACCACACACAGCACATCACACACAGACCTCACACCACACACAGCACATCACACACACACACTGAGCTCACACCACACACATCACATCTTACACACACACACTGAGCTCACACCACACACAGCACATCACACACAGACCTCACACCACACACACACACAGACCTCACACCACACACAGCACATCACACACAGACCTCACACCACACACACACACACACACATCACTTCACACACACAGACCTCACAGCACACACGGCACATCCCACACACGGCACATCCCACACACAGCACATCCCACACACAGACCCCACACCAGACATCCCACCCACAGACCCCACACCACACACATCACACACAGCACAAACACAAGCAGTCTGTGACCGACTATTCACAAACATGACCAAACTCGGGAGACCTGAGTCAAAACTCCAAATATAAGCAATGACACAGTCTGTCAGCTATGCAAAATATCATGTAGTGTTTGTGGGCTACATTCCCACACTTCAGATACCAAGAAGGAATGACATGGAACCTCTTGGTTGGGTTTAAACAGCTGCTAATGGCCAGATAATCATACTGAAGATGTTCTATAGCCACATGGCTCCTGTGAGTGAGACTGTAGAGAGTCAGATGGACTGCTGGCAACATCAGTGACTCAGGGTCCACGTCATTACAACTGACCTGCTCATCCACCAAAAATACACGTTCGGTTTCTTAATACAATTATACATTATTTATTTCCAGACATTAAATGAATTATATTTTAAATCGAAAAGTGTGTGAGTGTGACATTTCCTATCAAATGTTGAGCGTACTTTGACATTGTCTTGGACAGATTAAATGAGGTGGCTATTGGCAGGGGTGGAGAAAAAGAAATCCATTTTGCAGGATGACTAACAGACCACATGGCCCTGACCAAATATGGCTGTCTGAAAACACTGCCGTGGAGGGGCTCCAGCACCTTGAAATGAAACACACATTCACATCCAGATCTCCTAAATGGGAGTGAGAGTGGACCAGGTCCCATCCTGTACCAGCAGCAGTCCAGAGGCTCTGGTTAGCTCACCTCATCATGGATGACAGTGGTTTGCCACATCAACGCACAGACACAGACTGACACAGTTTAACTGTATGAAGTATGAAGTTCTATTGATATCACCACAACTAGAAATGGCACTAACTTCTAATAAATGATCAGGTACATTTCCTCCTTCTTAATTTGGCTGATGAATAACCACTTGATGCGCTGCCTTAAACACTATCATACAATGGTGAGCTTGCTTTAGGGTCACACACTGTAAGATCTGAGCAGTCAAAAGCAGATTCAGAACACACATAAACCCCTCCTCTCTTTCCCTAGTCTTTAAGCAGTTCTCCATGTTTTTCTTCTTGATGCTGCCTATCTCCCACTCTTTAGGCTTCCTCCAGGGGGAGGATGTTGATGTCCAGGAGTAGCATCCTAGTGCAGAGCAGGCTAGGGGTCACCAGTACACCTGACCTGTACAGGCTAGGGGTCACCAGTACACCTGACCTGTACAGGCTAGGGGTCACCAGTACACCTGACCTGTACAGGCTATGGATCACCAGTACACCTGACCTGTACAGGCTAGGGGTCACCAGTACATTTACATTACATTTAGTCATTCCGCAGACGCTCTTATCTAAAGCGACTTACAGTTAGTACAGGGACATTCCCCCTGAGGCAAGTAGGGTGAAGTGCCTTGCCCACGACAACATAATGTTGACACAGCTGGGTTTGAACCAGCAATCTTCTGATTACTCACCTGATTCCCTAACCACTCACTGATCTGACTCCCTGGTACACCTGACCTATACAGGCTAGGGGTCACCAATACACCTGACTTATACAGGCTAGAGGTCACCAGTGCACCTGACCTCACAGCGCAACAATAGTCAGCTCCTCCCATCTGTATTTTGAACTACATCAAGTTACTATAAGGTCTATCACTCAACTTTATTGTTTGTCTTTGTTTTGGGGATGGACAACTGGATATTAGCTCAAACATGAGTTTGAAGTCACGAGACTACTGATCTGCACAAATAACTGTCAACAAACATACTAGGCCACATACAACCAAGTCTGATGGATGCTTTTGACACACAAAAACAGGCTTGGATATTTTGTATGCATCAAGGACCAAAGATTACTGTTTTCAACACAAATATAATGTTTGTAAAAATGACAGTTATGACTGCTTCATCCCACTGTTAACCACTCAAAAGCATAGCTTGACAGCCCCTCAGCTACATCTCTCCCATGGGTATAAAGTTATGCTTCCTGTTTCAATAATAACCCAAAACTAGATTCTTTCTCACACTGCAAATAAAACATTGTGATCTAATTCTTTGGAAGTCCTCGGTACTTGAAGTTCCTGCACAATTGCAATTGGTCAATATGAGAGCGAGGGGTGCTGGTTTAAGGAAAAGGGAGGAGTCTAGAGCACCTTTGGGCACCAGAGGTAGAGAACTCACCTCCCACTGTGCACATCTGTGTACACATCAGCAGAATTTCCCTCCAACACCCATGCTTCCTGACAACAAAGAAGTCCTTTTCCTCCACCACCCTCTTTGACACAATTCCACCCAGTGTGTCCACAATGACAACCTTGTTACCCAGGAGGGTCTGTGGCACATGCTTCTAGCAGCAAGGCTTTGTCTGTCTGGAGCCTGGCTGGCTATGCTGATCATCTGCAGGATATTACAACATTACAAGTCTCTATTAACACTTCCGCAGAGTGGACTACTGTTTGAGATCAAAGCACTGACACTGTGCAACTTTGTTGCTAAATATGTTGGTTGTGAAAGCCCTTTAAGCCTGGTTGTCTTAAGAAACTGTTTTAAAACAAAGCAACAATACACATTTACTTTACTTAAAAAAAAAAAAAAATCCTGCTGCTCCTTAGGTTTATAAAATGCTTTTAGTGCAAGACAATTGCATCCAAGAGACAGCTTTCCAAACAGAACACGATAAGTCAGGTTCCAAAGTTAGATGGGAGACATGCTCCTGCTGATCTGTCAAATCCTACTCAGATAACAGCAACATACACGCTAAATCATTTCTGACTGCTGGACATAGAGCAGTGAGGCTCTGGTCTTGCCTGTTCTTAGAGGACAGCCGAGTTAGGATGAACCATCTTGGTTGCTGGTTGGACTGGAACATTTGAGGCATTCAAACTCACTTCTAACATTCTATTGAGCTGAATCATTCCTCTCAGGAAGTAAACACTCACATAGCAATCATATAGAAATGCACACCTTGCAGAGACATGGAGGTTTTCAAGATGTTCAACATTTGAGTGTGGATTGTTATATCATTTAACGTGCTGTTTTTTTCCCGCTGTAGTCATTTGTAACTGTAACAACTTAGCGCCTATATAAAACAAATGTGGTATGATGAACACAAGCATAAGATGTAAACTATTATAAATACACAAACATTGTTGCTCCTCAAGGATTGGTTGTGCTCACTAAACTAATCGTTGAAGTTAAAGAAAGATTGCTTTCATTTGCAGGCATTAAGACATGACTGAAAATAAGAATATTTCAACCTTGAAAAAAAGCCTTATAGACAGTAATATAGTGGAACAGTCACAAGTCATCTTCTTGTACATTTAGCCTGCTAGGGATTGGCTATTAACATAGGTCTTGTAGCAGTAGTCTTTAGCTTGGAATAGATGACAGTACAGTGTGAAGTGCTATTTCCCCTCCATCCCCTCCCCCATATCCACACCAACTGTCACACTGTTGTGATGAGTGACTGGGACACTCAAGGCCAGTTGGCATGTTTGCTATTAAAATTAATGTGTGGCTGTGAGAACATACAATCGTTTGTCTTTGATCCAAAAGCTGTCAAATGTCAATTAACAAGGGGATCTTTGGAGTGATTCCAAAAATATTGTACATTATTAAACTAACCCTAACCAAACGACAAGAGTGCTTTCTAATGCTCCACGGTGTGCTTTCCAACATGTTGGAGCAGGAACATGGCCTGAAGCAACACTATCCTGCAGAGTTGGACAAGACTTCAGAAATGAATGTTTTTTTGTATCTTTTATTTGTACGTGAGCCAAATTGACAAATGTCCACTAGAGTTTACCTTTCAATCAATAATATGATTTGGCTTAATTGGATATCTGATCTCTTTGGGTCCCCTGGAGAGGCCTAAATGCAGTTGTAGGTTACAGAAAGTGCCACCACACCTCTTGGAGGTGGAATTCGCACCCAGAGGCTGCATATTCCTCTAACTTGTTAGACAACTGAAGAACACACACATGAAAGAGGGTGATACAAGAGATTTAAAGAAGCCGTTTGGATAAGAACATACACAGGAAACTTTCAAGTTGATTAGGCTATTATCAAAGCTCGAAGTGGGATAAATGTTCAAAGGAATTATACAAATATGATATGTATATAAAGCGGACTGCTGTAGTTCTGCCCTAAAAGTGACCCAGCAAAACAATGAAGCTGATTTCATATAATGTAAGATTATTGCTACACAAGTGGCTTATAAAAACCCAGGCCTATATGTAATGGAAATAAAACGATGAATCAACCGCATTGGCGAATACGTGACTAGCCGACATGTTTAGATAACTGTTGCGTTGACTACAAACATTAGTTATTTGTTATGATTCTTAACAAAATACGTGTAACTAAAGGCTACTTCTGAAAAGACTTTCTTCATCTTTCATGGAAAGTTATATCTTGATACACGCTGTAAGTTAGTGTAACATGACTTCAAGCTACGTTTCACATCTCGTGAACCGGATGGCTGTTCTTCAACCGCCGAGAAAAGTGAATCAGTTGAGCAAAACCTTTAGTACACATGATTAAAGTTTATATCTTTTAACTCCTTCCCGCAAACAGCTGTCAGAAAAGCCGATCTGGTTTGGCCCTTCCTGGACTGACGGGTGTAAAGTTTTACCCGGAGCTCGTCACACGTCGTAGGCTCGCTTGGTTAAAAGTTGCCAAACAAATAAAACACATTGTTGCTGTTCTTACCGTTATTTGCTATTTCCACGACGATTTCAACGCTTTCAAATGTAAAATGTCGATATTAAATCCCTTTTCCCCGCAGAAATGCTGCTCTAAAATGCTGGTCAATGCCAGATGGTGATTTTTTGTTCCAGCTCTCACTTCTCCCTACTTCTGCATCTAACTCCACCCAGGGGCGGCCCGGAGACACACTGCTGTTGACAGGGGCTGCAGGCAGGGGCGGGGGACAGGGGGGCAGGGGCGGCGGGCCGGGGCGGCGGGCAGGGGGCAGGGGCGGCGGGCGGCGGGCAGGGGCGGGGGATTCACAGCTCTTTAGTTGAGGTCAATGCCAAATTCTTCTAATGTCATTTAGGGAGATGTTCTGACATATCACAACACTAATACATAAACACCTCCTGGATAAATGCCATTAATCATGTAGAATATAAACTGAGGCTACATAGTCTATAAGAAAACTGCCTTTGATATAGACTCGGAAAAGGATGAAATAAAGGTGGATTATGAACCTAAAAATGAACTTGCGTGATGAGACAAGAACCACGCTGTGCCTTTCAATTCGTAACGAGGTTTTGTGGCCCTGTTTGATCCTCAATACGCTTTTGACTGGCACGTTAATGTGACTTCTTCCATGCAGAAGCACTGACATCATGTGTCTGACTGGTGTTACTACAGATCTGTCAGGAGGGACATGGAGGAGATGAAGAATAACAGGAGAAGCTGACAGCACATGACAACTATTGACAATTTTGGCCAGAAAGCCTGCAGTGTAAGTGACTAACGCTGAAGTGACTAATACAACTTGAAACAGAAATGTGTTACATTCTAATTTAATGTTGATATAGCCACTGCATTGTAATAGGTTCAAATGATGTTTATTTTCCTATATATGCCACCTCTTGTAAGCCTGCTAAGGAGAGCCATGTGTTTGAAGCCACAGGATGACAAATTGGCTCAGGAACCTGAGGTCAGGGGGATTCCAGACAGCAGGTTGTGCTGTAAATCTGGGGAAATTAAATTGACATCCAACTGTGTAGCAACATTTCCAGCAGGGTGCTGCAACATTGTGAATCAGCTGGTGGGTTAGTTTACCCGGTTGTGTTGCCTGCCGATGTAAATTTGCTTAACTTGACCCTGATGGTGCCTTCAGGTCACCCAGTGCTGTAGTACAAAAGGTAAATCACAATGTCCGAAGACAGCACATATAACGTGCAATTTACAATTTGAACATATAATGGGACTACTTAAACATTTATTTGTTGGTTGTATTTATTTATGTGTGTGTACTTAGTTTTAGTTATTTGACACTAATCAGATGTAGCACCTTAACTTCATTGTACTGCTGCCCAATGACAACAAACTATTCTATAATGTTGTCTAATTACAATTGTCTAATTGTCTAACATAAATTGACATCTTAACACAGCTGTAGAGATATTACTTTTGTTTGGAAATGTGATACCAGATAAATTGAAAGCACATTGAATAAAGAGATATTTATTTATCAGTCAATCTCTAGATGGTTATAACATGTTGTCTATACAGATTGTTTCTATAAAAAAAGACACTTGATCAGACACCAATTTATTTATATCTATAAATATAAACCTTAGTTATTACTGTACATTACTCACCAGAAATTGGTACAATTATCTGATCTCAGAGAAACATTATGTAAACATCAGCCATATACAGATATAAACTCAGATGCAACTAATCTTGGCTGTATTAATTAAAAAGAATAATATCTATACAGGATTATGAGTATAGCTTTGTCATTTAGTACATGCTTACTGTAAGGCTTCTGAAAACTCAAGCAATCTGTCATCTAACATCGCATTAATTTTTTTCTCTGAGCCTTTTTGTTCAATGTCAGTAGCTCAACAACCTAAAGTCACTGAGGTCATCCCCAACAGTCAATAAAAAATAACATATGTCCCACTCTAACCTTAAGGCAGATATTTGTAGATTCTTCTGGCTAAGTACTTTCTGCCTGTGTCAAGAGTTGGTGGCTAGTACTGTCTATTTATTACTCCTGTCAATGTTAGAATAAACTATGTTTAAAGAGACACATTTCTAGGAGCAGAGCTCTTTCAGGACAGCATCTGGTCACTCAAGTCTTTCAGAAAATACATGTTGGAAGGACACTAAACATGAACTTATTCTATATATCCCACAACACGAAACTAACATAAAAACATAAGAAAATGCACCCCTTTAGATGATGCAGAACTCCCCATAAGCCCTTTGAAGTTAAGGCCCTGAATATGCCAGCTAGAGTGTGACGCTTGCCCTGTCCCCATCTCCTCCATCCTGTCAGACTTCTGTGGAAAGGCAACTCCCCAGTGTGTATTCGGATTACTGCAGCTCACAGAGGTACAATGGGCATGGCTGTCAAACTGCCCACAATCCACCTGCAGGTGAGTCCAACTCTAGCAGTCCTCTAGCAATAGTGATTTGGCACAACTAAAGACATGACAAACTAAAACGGTCCAAAAGCCAGTCTGGCAAAGTGAAGAACTGAATATAATGCATGAACAAGTTCACAAGATTGCATATGGGTTTGTGCCTACCGATTGACATTTCCTTTTTTCCCCTCTCTTTCCAAAGCTTCTCCTCAGTTAAATTCCCCCCCAGCATACATTAGACATGATATAAGAAACATGTCATTTAATTCCAACGTTTCAAAAAAAAAGGTCTATTCCATCCTTATAGTTAAGAGCTTGGCCCATATGAGATATTACATAATTCAATTTCATCAATTCCTAGAGTTTCAAACCAATTCCCTATTAAGTCAGGTGACTGATTCTCCTTGTACAGCTGCAGCAGATCCACTGTCAACATAAACATTGATTGCATGACTGAAGTTGTGGCAGATAAAAACCAGACCCCTCTGACTTCCCTGTCTGCCCTTGATGTCACTAGAGAAACACATCAGGCCGTTCTGTTTCATACTGACTTCCACAGCAAACTGAGGTAGTCTTCTGTGCACAGTTACACATAAACAGGTCAAACACATCGTAGCATGTTGCATTAGTAGCAGCATTTGATGATTCAACACGCATATAAGGCTCACTTCCCTTTACGCCCACTAGGGCTACATTCCTGTTTGGGATCTTGGCAGAGAGGGAAGAGAAATGAAATAATACAACAGAAGTATAGGTCAAAGAAGACGTTCAGCCTCTTTAAGTTTCCTCTTATCATTGTGTAATTTGTAATCAAATTAATTAACTATTAAGTGCAACACTTTACCATTTTTATATATATTCGGGTATATAAAATTTTTCTTTCATAAAAGACCATTAATGTAAGCACATTACCATACAAAAAAGGAAGGTTGGCTACAGTCCATATAACAGAACTAATTACAATTGTTCTTCCTTTCTCTTTTTAGCTGAACAAAATGTTGAGGAATAAAATTTGAGGAGTGTCTGCAACCTTGACAAAGCCAATGTCTTTTTTTTCTGGGCCTCCCATAACCTACTTAAATGTGTATGATCTCAATTAATCTTCTAGGAAATGAACCAAGTTCAGAGAGGGATAGATGATGTGGTGATTCCCACCACGGTCAGTGAAATATCACTGAAGAGGTGACACAGCTCTTCATTTACCATTCTTTCAGTTTGGTTGTTTGTTCTTGTTGATCCGTCTCCACGTGTCGTTCAGCCTTAAAAGATACCTCACAGAGGCTATCAGCTTAATGGTCCCCATTGCTGATGGCCAGGGCCTCAGGCCCCGTGGAGGCAGGGATTCTGGGCATCTTCTTGGCAGGGCTGGGGATGTGCTGCTAAGGAAGGAACAAAAGGATGGATCAAACTGACTTGTAACTCAGTTCACATTTTTTTATAGCCGTGGCCATCTCATCCATATGATTTATATTGTTGACACAGATGAATGTTATATCACGGTGATGCTCTGCAGTGTGAAAAACAAAAGACCCCCCCCCCCCCCGTTACCTCTGTGGCTGTGGTGGAGGTCACCCTGCCTGCCTCCAGGGGAAGGTCATCGTTCAGGGAGCGTCTGGCGTACTCCCTGCGGTGCTTCTCGTCCACGCGGTTGAGGTACCAGGTCCCTGGGAAGAGCTCGTCCACAGAGCCCTGAGGAATGTAGTTTGCTGCAATGGACCAGGAAAGAAGGATGGAGAAATGTCTTACAAGAACATTATAAGGTATAGTATTTCACAATTTGGAGTAATATTAGACTAGACGAGAGAGAGAGAGAGAGAGAGAGAGAGAGAGAGCGAAAGAGAGAGAGAGAGAGAGAGATCTTACCTAGGTGGTGAGTCTCTTCCCTCAGCTTCATGTTCTCAGCAAACACAGCAGGAGACACCTTTCTCCTGGAGTCAAGTCTGGCCTTCAGGTCACACAGGCTGGACAACAGCTTGTCTAATACAGAACCTGGGGAAAACCAATTACAGGGACAAGGGCATTCAAGACAAGTCAGAGCATATTAAGGAAGAGAAGCCTACTTAACACATCAATGGTGAGAAGTCAACCGCTGACTATGTTGACTAAATCTCCTGACTAGCCATCTTGCATGCTGTGATTGGGATATTGGAGGGGGAAACTGTTGACAGTTTTTCCCTGACAGAACAGAGGAGCAGGGCTAATGTGACGCAGCATACCTGGAGTGGAGTCCTGCGATACTCTGATGGAGTACAGTGTGGCAGCAAAGCCTGAGCCATAGGAGAACAGGCCAATCCTCTGACCTGCCAGCTGCTCACATGGATACCTGCACAGGGACACACGGTCACACAGTTTGATGGGTGAATGCTTGAACTGAAACACCGCCGTCGATCAATTCCTAGACCTACAGCTGGCACTGCCATTACCTTTGATTAAACGAGGCACTTAAGAAAATGCAAGTAATCCAGTCATGTTGATTGAAGGCTGACTTACTGTGCGAGGACAGACGCCAGGCATCCATACACTGAGGGCGTGTACATGTTGCCGTTCTGGTTGGAGACCAAGAGGGAGGCCTTGGTCTTCTCTTCAAACAGCTGTGTGCTGGCCTTCATGAAGGCCTTCTCCACATCACGGTCAAAGTAGGTTTCTTCTGGCTTTATCTCCCTATGGGTCAGATTTCATTCATAAGTATGAAACAATTATGTTCTTTAAAAGTTTTTTTTATGTCATATAAAAGAAAATACAAAATAGGGATAAAGTAACAAGTACAGGTAATCTAACTACGTCACAAGATAATCGTGAGCTACACAGCTTCAAAGTATTATACCTAAACTAAGTAGACGTTCAATGTCTGAAGCATTGTTCTAAAAGTTGTGAACACTTGAGATTAGTTTAGAATCTTAGCTGAGACTGTCAACAAAAGGGGGCGGGGCACTGCTCATGGGCATGCTTAGAAACACAGGGCCACACATGGTTAGGATCAATGATGCCCAATCAAAAAAGAGAATTATGAGGAATACAAAATAATTGAACGCTTAACAGCTGTACTGTAAATGACTCCACACCATACCCAGATACAGGTTGTTTCAGGTTAGACCCATACAGATGAGGGCATCTCACACCAGCACATCCACCATGACCATGCATGTGTGGGCTCTGAGATGCTCTAAGGACTTTTACACCAACAAATAAAATACCATTAGACCAACTTCAGTAGCATCATATATTATTCTAACCTGAAGGCTTCCAGCCCGCTGAATGGTCCGGTCTCAGTGTTGGGGTTGGGGTGACTTAGGAAGTCATTGAGCATGAGCCGGGCCAGAGATTTCTGCACCAGCTTGCAGTACGGAGAGTGAAACACCATATAGCCAAAGTCCTCTAGGCTAAAACACTTCTCCACACCCTCTGTGAACAAAAGGGTCTCATTATTAGATTTCCATGATGTTTGTTACGAGTACATGTGAACACACTTACAGTTTACCCAGAATCGACCACAAGCCAATCTGACTAAACCAATTTTCTGCAATGCTGTGCAACGTGCTGTGCAACGTGTGGTGCGACCAATGTCATGAACTCATGTAAACTTCTTAAAACATGCCTATAGTTTCCACAGGAACACTTTAAGCCCATTTACCGACTTACACATTATCCCTAAGGGATGTGTGTGTTGGAGATGGAAGGCTCGGAAGATTAGTGTCTGTCCACACTGAGCACAAAGACAAACCCACTCCCCCGTCAATACTTTGAAACCCGTCCTTACCTCTTTGCCACTGTGCGTTGATCTTGTTGCGGTACACAGAGTAACAGCGGTCCAGCGCACTCAGGTAGCACTCAATAGACAGCTTGCCATCTACAACAGGGTACTCTGACACCATGTCTGGCTTGTAAAAGTCATAAGCATGCTGCATGTGTGTTCCTCGAAGACCTAAACAGTCAAACATGCGAAATTAGCATCATCAAACAAAGAGAAAAGAAACTCGTTGGCTACATAATGGAAAATAGGCTAAGGTTCACTGACACACATTACCTTGTTTACGATTTGACTAGCCAAAGTGCAATAAGTCACGCTTTGTTGAGCTGACTTTGACCCAATTTAAAAACAACAAACACATCATCTTATCTATAAACGCTCATGTCACACAGCTGTCCTTGGTGTTTTTCTAACCAGAGTTGTGGATCGATTTACCTCTGTCAAACACCAACGGAGCATTGGGTCCAACCAGCATGGCGACTGCCCCAGCCCCCCCTGTAGGCCTGGCTCCTCCAGTAGCATAAACAGCGATATCTCCTGCCACCACCACCGCATAGCGACCTGTGGGACAGAGCTGAGTGTGAAGACTGAATATTCTGTGCAGAGATGAAGCGTTACATAAGGGTAAAACCTGAGCTGAACCGATAAAAAGACTGATAAGGCAGTTCACCTCATTTACATCAGAACCATAATCGGTTTTATTTGCCTTTTAAATTGGCATAAACACAGAATTTGGTGTGGCAGGATGGTGCAAACAACACGTTTGATGAACTAACAATAAAAAAACAAAAAACAAAAAATCTGAATTATACATAAAAAAAACGATATATAAAAGATAGAGTAAGAACACAAAAATATTAATATATATATGTATGAGTGAGTATGAGTCTGCCCTGTTTCCAGCAAACCCTCTCTTACCATCCCAGGAACTGGACTCCACCCAGTTGACTGCATTGAAGAGGGCGGCTGTGCCTCCGTAGCAGGCGTTGGTCGTATCGATTCCCTCCACGTCGGTGTTGCCCGACTCCTCAAACAGCTGCATGAGGACCGTCTTCACGGACTTGGACTTGTCGATGATGGTTTCCGTGCCGACCTCCAGGCGGCCCACGCTGTCGTAGGACAGGCAGTTCCTCTCCATCAGCCTCTGGACCACGGTCAGGCACAGGGAGTTGATGTCCTCGCGGTCAGAGCAGAAGCCCATACGAGCCTGGCCCAAACCCACCGTGTACTTTCCTGCTGACACACCATCAAACTGTTCCAGCTCTGCTTGATCTACGTACTGGGAGGGGAAGTAGATCTCCATGGCAATGATGCCCACGTCTTTGGGCCATGTGGCCTCACCGCTGGCTGGGACTGATCCAGGCATTCTGTCAGGGCTAGAAGAATTGGACGGAAGTCCAGCATTATTGTACTGGTGCTGAAACGGCTTTCATAATATCATGAGTAGATTCCCCTGAACCCAGATGAAAGGCAGCCCCAAAATTGCCCGTTAGGTGAATTTGCAAGCACATTTAAATGTTCAGTCTAAAATGATCCCCCTTGCTCAAGCAAACCAACTCACTCGGACCGATGGTCTGTAATTAGATTATGTTGAAGTAGGGTAAAGAGCACTGAGGATGATGCCCTTTCACCCAGTTTCAAAACGGACAGATCAGACACCCCCCTACCACCGCCCCCCCCCCCCCCCCCCCCCCCCCCAAACACACACACACGCTTTGTAATCTGATCAACAACTCTGATAATATAAGATCGACAAATAAAAACAGTTAACACTGCGAAAATCTGCAATGCTTTACATCACAGGACTCGAAAATATTAGGGGAACTACAGGATGTAGAACAGCTAACATGGGGTCTTTTAAACCTCAAAACCGATGATCAACCGAACTCAACTATCAGTCACTAGTAATAGCTTATTATGTTGCGCTTGCTAATGTGGCTAAAAGACAGAAGTAGGATGACCTAAAATGACAGGTTTAGTGGATAAATTCATATAAAAAATATATACAACCGTATTCGTCTGTTACATAGACTTATTAACAGCTGACTTTAACAGCTAGCAGCTCGACTAGCCTGGTACTGTGCTGGACTGGACTTAGCTTTAAACACGTTAGCAGCCCGTTCGTAGATAAATGAAATATAAGTAAAGCTAACACCAATAGACAAGAGAAAAAGTAGACATATTAATAATATCCCTTATCTCACCTTAAGTATTTACAGTGTGAATGTCAGGACTAACCGTGACTAGATATGAGGTCAGAATATCAGATCTGACCACCCGGACGACTAAAGAGACGGACCAACTTCCGCCTCAATTTATTAGATCTTGTTAGAATGATGCGCTAAAGTACATCGATTTTTGTTGCGGCGCACACACACACACACACACAATAATAATAATTAAAAAAGTTTATTAAAACTATCGTTGAAACGCCGATTGTTTTATACAGTTCAGTAATGATGTTGATATTTTTTGGTAGATAACTAGGCTATCATGAGGCGCTTAATTTAAAAGTATATATTTTAAAGTAACTAGTAACTGGAAATGCAGTTAGAACAAAATGCAAGATGTTATAGCAAGAACAATCTGTCATGTTTCCAGTTATTACTTGTACATTGATAGTCCATAAGATACCTCCAAAACCACCAAAAAATAGCCTATCACTCCATGCACATTAAGCAAAAACAATTACATTGTAATAAAGAAGTCTGTACTCACATTCCAAATCAGAAGTTGACACTCACACAAACCTCAGCACACTAAATGACTTTAGTTTGATCCTTCCAACAGCACATTTATATAATGATAGGAGGACTGTACCTGTCGACTACACCCAGTTTTACAAGTGACGGCTTCTTGTCCAATCACAACAGATATCAACATTTGTGAAGTTTCAGCCTTTAAGTTTCCAACCAATCAGAGATCGTTAAAGAGAGACCATGCGTTCCTGGAGTCGGAGCCGTTCAATGGTGTGAAAGCGACGGTATGTGGCGAGAGAGAAGAGACCAATCAGGAAGGACTTCTGATTCCTCGCGAGGTAGGAAGGCTCGCGGATGGTGACTCCTGTCTGCTAGGAAGTTGAATGGTGTCGCCTTGACAACGAGCAGCCGGGTGTACTATGTCAAGGGTAGCCTACATTAACATTACATAGAATTAAACTTAGTTTGAGAAAGAGCAGTGTAACGCACCATTTAATATAACTAAGGGACGTTTCTAGGATTGAAAGAAAGGGGGGGCTTAGCCCCTGGCATTTTCTGTCGACGACAGAAAACCTAAGCAAGTTCTCTGCTTTGACCTAAACTCGAAAACATACTGTAACTCCATGTTCCAAGATGTGTTGAAGATCATATTGCACAGAGTGTAAACATGTCATACATTATTAGATATCAGACATGCTCAGAAGATTAACTTCAGCATGCAATCAACCTTAGTACTATCTTAAGCACATGCTACACATTGTACAGGCTACTCCTATACAATACGTTTATACATCCATGAATACTTACTTAAATACTTAAAACAAGTTCATATGGAATAAAGTAATCTCCAAGACGTACTTAGGACAGTTCAAAAAGCTAATTTGTAGGAGTGTATTAATAATATTCATTTTCAGTGTAATAAAAGGACAGGAGAAATTATTTCCCAATTTTCAGTTTATTTACTATAAAGACAAACACCAAAATAAGTCAAGTTTATGCTATAAAATGCTTCAAAAGGGGTAAAAAAAATCATAATGAAAATATCTTGATATATTTTAATTTACAGAATATATCCTAAGCCAATTTCAATGGTCTTAACCCAGAGATTGTATGAGTTATTTGCACGATAAAGGTGCTAATATGTTTGCCCTTAAGCCCTGGAAATCTTTGAAAAAGAAAGATCATAAACAAATAGTCAAAAAAAGAATATATATTTATATATATTGAGAAAGTGAACTTTGGTAAAGAGACTATAGGACACCTGAGGTAGTAGAGACTGGAATAAAACAGCAATAGATGTGTTTTACAAAAAAGTACCACCAAGTGACACATGAAACTGCATACAATTTCATACAACAATTCAGTCCAGCTCAGATCCAAAAAGGACATAAGATCACATCAGCATAAAACAAAAAAATAAAATACATGAAAACCAGCAAGCTGGGTGAGACAGGTGGACAACTGTATGATTCAGAAGGCATTGAGATTGGTAAGAATTTAACATGACAAATTGAAGTAATACTGATTTGCATTTATGAATAATAGAATGTGATTTATCTTCCAGTATATAAAAAGACAAGAGTGCATAATCTTAAAGCTTTTAAAAATACATTTAGAAGTAAGATAAGAAAAATAACCCGAAACAGGAACAAAACAAAATGTATTTTATGGAAAATATTGTAGTATAAAAAGACAGTCAAGTACAATAAATTTAGCTACCAAACTTCACATTTATTTACATTTAACTCTTCAAGCTCAACCAGCTTGTACTCCACATAAAGAAATAGGATTTTAATTAAATAAAGACATTTTCTAAGTAAGTATTTAAAAATTGCCAAAACCATTGCATGATTTCTTTTCTCAAGAAATTCCAATTAAGTATAAATGCGTGTTTCCCCATTTTCAAGGGTTAAATTTGGGTTTGTATCCTAATTATCATCCTTTAACTTTCTTAACTGATTACAATCAGAATGGCAACACTTGAAGAGTTACAGGTCATACAAGCGAAATAATTTCGGAACATGCTTGTAAATTCTACTGAAAAAAAAAGAGATGTTTAAAAATTTACAAGCAGAAAGCTATGATTTCAGAATCATCCCTCCACCTGAATCGTTGTACAGTAGTTACCAGTATCATATAGAAAATCCATGTTGGAAAATCCATCATAGAAAATTGTTTTAGAAAACCTCAGATGAACACAGTTTCTTATAACATACTGTATATGAAAGAAAATAATCGGATCAGATCACAAGTTCAATTGGAGAATAACATTCTACAAGAAACAGCACCAAAACATTGTTAGATCAGTGATGAATTTAACGTTTTTCAATGATGGGACACAGCTTAATCTTGAGGGCTCATTGGTGACATGGCTCAACGCAACAGTGAGAGTTAAAAGGCCTGGATTAACGGCACGGCGCAACATTAACGAAAGGTTAGGAAACATAATCATGATCAGCAAACATCTTCAACTGGGGATAGCTTTGAAACACACTTACACCAAATAAGATGAGAGACAGAACTTGATATTGTCAGAACTTCATAAAGTGGGATTTTTAGATTTTTTTAAAGAAAAACAAAACTATCCAGAGACAAATACCAACATCGTAAGCGTTCACATTTAGCATTATGCTGGCCAAACTAGCAAGGTTTCAATTAGATATATCATCGTTCCCTGATACACTTAATGACAACATCATAATGATTATTAAAATAAACTTTATGGCCCAACAGTAAAATGCACATCTTTAAAAGGCATCTGTGTAGAGACGCAGTATGCACCCCCCCAAAAAATGTAATGTCACGACCACATTTTCTTCCACTCTCCTTTCACATATACGAAGGTAAAATAAAAAAAATGCCTGAAATGTAAGGACTTAAAAAGATAACAAGGACTAAAAACAAAAGTTTCTCCTGTTTTAAGGACTTCAATATATTTTTTTACTTCAATGAACAGAACTCAAAATCTTATGACAGTGAAGAAATGGCTGCCTAAGTGCAAAAGGAACCATTTTCTAATTGAAACAGAGCTTCAATAAACAAAGCATGAACAGATGACAGTATCCCAACATGGCACTCCAAATAAGGCACCGTTTTTTTGTAGTAGAACTTTAGCAACTAGGTTTTGTTTTTTTTATTTTGCATTTTGTGCTAAGGTACAGCAGTTTGACACCATGGGAGGGGGAGGGGGGGCGGGGGTCAGTGAGGGTGACTGGTCGGTAGCAGTAAAGAGGGCCGGTTGGCAGGGTCTTCAGTAGTATTCCGTGCGGACGTTGTGGAGAGAGGGGGGGGGCTACCAGTTGAGGCGAAACACCGGGTGTTTGAGGAGTTCCCTGGAGGGGGGCCTGTCAGTGGGCTGGAGCTCCAGGCAGCGCAGGGTGACGTCCCTCAGCCCTGGGGTCAGCTGAGGGGGGATGGAGGGAGCCGTTGTGGCACTTGCAATCTGGCGAACGGCGAAGCATTGGTCATGTTAAAACAGCAATACTACAGTCAAAACCTATTATTTATAGGGTGTATGAATTTGAAAGATGGACATATTTAATGCATCTAACAAGTGCCATACTTTGAAGATCAACGCCAGGTGGTTTGAGTGTTTCTCAGCATTCCAGGGGGGCTTGGCGCAGGACATTTCGATGATGGCACAGCCCACACTCCACACGTCACAGCTCCGCCCATACTGCTGGCCCCTCAGCACCTACACAGAACACATGGAGTCAACATCAGGACAAGCCTCTGACAGCAACCACAAGGCTGCTACTGATGTGTGCCTCAACTTTTCTCAGTGTTTTATCATCAACTAAGTTGTATGAAAGAGGGGAGGGGTTGGAGGTGTGTTGAAATATAAAGTAGGCCTGAAGGGAGAGAGAGAGAGGGGGGGGGGGCTTGCTCTTCTGTTCTTGCGCTTCTTAAAATGTATTCTATTATAACATAATTGTTTTCACAAGCAAAACAATGAGGACTGTAGCTGCACAATAGCTAACATCTATGACTGCTTAGGGAGAGGGAAAGAGAGACAGGGTTTGAGCTTTGATAATGAACAAGTCCACTGCTGCTTGAGGCCCCCGGCCAGCTGAACTCCCTCCCAATTAAACAAGGTTGGGGACCACAATGATAACAAGGCATTAAGGGCCAGCAGCCATTGTGGGGCCTCTCAAAAGGGATTACAATTTTCTTTCATTCCGAGTTGCTAAGAAATCCAAATCCACTTTAGCCAGTTACAAAAGCGGCACACGTGACTGAATGGCATCACATAATGGCGACTGGATGTCACTACAAAAAAGCTTTGTCTGAAGCCATTGACATTTAAATGGTCCACCACCCCCCCCCCCCCCCCCCCCCCCCCCCTCCCCTCCAGAGCAAATAAAGAAGAGCAAGACTTTGGCCTGGGGAAGTCTGGACTTCTGTCCTGTGATCAAATACAAAAAGCAATACCGAATCTTACAGGAAACAAAAGTATTTTTCTCTCAGACCTTTGACTCACCTTACTATATTCAATCTCATCGTACACCCTTGATCTTACAAACACTAAGAGAGTGAACGGTACGCGGGCAGTGGAGGTCATTAGATTAGATAAACCTTTATTTGTCCTCAGTTTGTGGAGGGGGGGGGCTACCCTCGCCCCTGTTTCATGCCTACCTCAGGAGCCATGAAGGCTATGGTTCCCAGGAGCTGGCCCTGGAACTCTCCTGCACCTGTGCCCTTGGATGCCAGCCTGGCAGCTGCCCCGAAGTCAGCAATGCGCAGCCTGTGTCCTGTGCTGTCAATGAGCAGGTTGGCACCTGGTGGTGAGGTGGGAGGTTGTTATAATACACAGCAAGTGGCTATAGAAAAGGTATGTATACATGTTAGGGTACCGTGTGATACAGTCAGCCTCGCCCCCTTCCACCCAGAGCCCACCATGATGTACAGCACCATAGGGCCCCCCCCGCCCCCCCACGGTTCAGCATGGGCCTGTGAGCGCTCACCTTTGATGTCTCTGTGGATGATCTGGTTCTCATGGAGGTAGGCCAGCCCACGCAGCAGCTGCTCAGTGTAGTTGATGATCACAGCCTCCTTGAAGGCTCCATACTTGTTCAGCAGGTGAGACACACTGCCGCCTGGACAGGGAGACAGACCAGAGGACAGCTTCACATGATGCTTACTCACAGCCTACAGCCAGGCAAATGAAACGTCAAAAGACAGAGTTTAAGGTTTGGCCTTGTGTGTTGAAAGAGCCTCTTCGTGCAGGTGTACTGAGTGTTGGACTCTATGTATGTGCTGTGACTCGATGTTACACTGAAAGTGGGTCCAGGTTCAAAGACTTACCTGCCATCCACTCTACAAACAGGTTGTAATTGTTCTTCTCGCAGGTGGCCCCCAGCATGCGGATGATGTTAGGGTGGTTAAGGTGGGCCATCATCCGGATCTCCTCTCTCAGGGCCTCCACCACCTCCTCTTGCTCTGAGGAGGTGTTGCGCACATACGTCACCTTCAGGAGAATGGGGGGAGGGAGGTCACAGTCAGACACGGGTTAAAACGACTGCAGAAGTGCAGAACCTCACACTACTTCAGATAAGATAACAACATCCTAAAAGATATCCTTTATTTGTACCGCAGTGGAGATATTGCACTTTGTAACAGCAAAGTATAGTACAGCACTCAAGAATAACAAACCCCCAAAAATACAAAGTACAAAAATACAATAGATTTGTATAGAATGTAATTTGTAGGACTCCCGTGAGCTGCTCCATGTTGCCCTCACCTGTTTGACGGCCATCAGGGTGCCGGTGCCCACATCCTGAGCCTGGTAGCAGGAAGAGAAGGCCCCCAGGCCGATCTGCTGGCCCTTCAGCCACTCGGCCCCCTCCCTGTATGGCTGCTTTGCTTTGGTGTGGCCAGGAAGGGTCTCTGGGGTCTTGGGGCCAAATAGGAAAATAATTGTAAAAACAGTCTATTCAAATGGGACATTTTTTGCACATGAGCAACTGTGTACATTTCAACAGACTTGATGTGAATGTGTTTAGAATCCTAGTAGGGATTTAAATGGTTCTATATTTACGCTCGGATATCAAGCTATGTTGATTTAGATTTACAGACACTAGTTAGTGATCCCTGCTTTACAGTGGGAAATCTACCAGCAGCAGGTGTGTTTCACTCACATCCACCTGGATGATGATGACGTCTTCACTTTTATCCACCTGAAGCTGGGGGATGATGGGCAGTGCGTCCTGGGACTCGGACAAGGCCATGACCACAGCCAGCGCCTCCTCCTCCTCTGCCTCCATCTTCTCCTTACACTTCTGGTGCTGAGTCACATCCTCGCTGTACGTGCCTTCCCCCGCCCGGCCAGCCCGCTCCGGGGACAACACCGCAACCTCCGACTGGAAGGTGACCGTAGCGTCGCCTGTGACTGGCATGGAAGCTTCCAGGAGGTCCTCCATGGAGGAGTTGAGCTCGGCTGAGGTATCCAGGAAGCGGAACTTCTCCTCGACGGGGGTGAAGCAGGTGTCCTCGCTGGGGATGAGGGTTGTGGAGGCCCCCATCGTCTCTGCGCCCCCGTGGAGGTCCAGCTTCAAGCTCTGCTTGGAGGCGGAGGGGGCGGAAGGGGAACAGACTCCTGAGGCGCACACAGAGGAGGTGCAGGCAGCAGGGTTGGGGGTGGGTCGGGAGGGCTTTGGTCTGTGGATCTGATTGGAGGGGAGAGGCCGTGCCTGGGTGAAGACAGGGGAGGGAAGTTGCTTATCTGGGTCCTTGACTAAGCTCTTCTGTGGGGGAAACCGGCGCTGGGCACCTGGGGAAGAGGAGCAGGAGGTGCTGGAGGGGGACGCTAGCTTGCTAGGGATGAAGTTCTGAGGCCGGGCCTTGTGGCTCGGGTCTGGACCAGGGAAGCAGGTGGGAGGATGGGAGGCTGAAGGTGAAGGGAGGGTGGGTGTCTGATTGCAAGGCGGGGAAGAAGATGAAGGGGAGTGCAGGCATTGGCTGAGAGGCCTGCTGCGGGCCTGAACAGGGGGCTTTGGGTGCTCAGCTGGGGCTGCACCCATGTTTGGATGCCCCGTCATGGATATTGCTGCCAGCCGCTCGGTTATATCCTCCGGGCTGGCTCCGGCCCTCCCGCTGTGGGCCTTCACAGCTGTTAGTTGGACCGTGTGAGTGGGCGTGTTGCTCTCAGTGGTGCTGGGTGAGTTCTGGGGCACGGCCGGTTCCAGAAAGGCAGCGGAAGCTCGTTCCTGCGCCTCCGCCCCGTTAGCCATGCTCTCCAGGCCCAGGTTAATGGCGTCCAGGATGTCCATTTCCTCAGCGATGGCCAGAAGACGGCGGCGCATGCGGGCATAGTGGGTGGAGCTGGTGACACTGAGCATGTCCAGGAGCTTGACGAAGATGTGCGGCACGCGAGCCACCATGCGAGCAGCGCTGAGGAAGACCCGACGAGACAGCTTGCCCACCATGGAGTGGGAGTTATCTATAGACTGGAGGGCAAAGCTGAGCAGAGGCAGAAGCTTCTGGTACCTGGAGGGAGAGAGATAAGATACACGTTGAAACATTTGTTTTTCAACAACTAAGACATTCTAAGTGTGTTTCTTTGCTGTTGTTTCTTCTTTTTACATAGAAAACTGTTGAATAAGCAGTATGTTATTGGGAAATGGTATATCAATACACGTTTATGTGCTGCTTATGCAACCAAGTACAGGACACTGATCTAGCAGTATGCTTATCTTTAACGTAACTTCACCCCCGAGGCCTGGCTTCCAAGGCCAAGTAACTGTATGTACAAACTCACAGACTGTACATAAGGGTAGCTCAAGGTCAACGTGTCAGGTCAAAGGTACCAAGTGCACAATCTATCCCCCTTTGAGCTTAGTCGGAATGACACAGATAAAAATCAGCCACTGTTCTTGGTATAAATGACAAACTGTTGAAAAGTTTATCTTTAGGACATTCCTTTCCAAAAGACACCCGCCACCTCCATGTGTTTGGGGGCTAAACATCAGCTGATATTACCCTCCCCCTGAAGGGCTCCCTTCCCCCGCAGCACACCTCTCCACCAGGGTCTGGGACTGCTGGTAGTCCCCTCCCCCTCCAGAGGACACGATGTGAGGGTAGAAGTCTCCAGGGAACTCCAGAAGGAGCCGGTCGATCAGGCACAGGCGGCCCAGCAGGGCCTGCCAGTTATTGGCTTCGGTCTGGAGCCCCAGGATGCAGTTCAGGACGTAGTCCACACCTCCGACACCTATGGACCCTGGAGCCACAGAGACGAGCGGAAGGGGAAGAGAAAAAGAAGCATGACGTGAAACGATTCATGAGAAATGAAATGTTGACCGATAACCAACGCTTGTTAACGATCATGAATCGCTACAGCCCGCACCTGGTGCAAGAACCCTCGCCATTGGCTAGGAGCACAATCATTAATTGTGCCTTATACTATTACTGTGAATAGACTCACTCATCATTAATGAGTGTCTATGACCCTTAAATATATATACTTATTCGAATAAAGCAGTTTCCCCTGCCCATAAGACAGTAAGACACTGGGTTGTAAATGGTGGTCAGACTACACGCTGCTGTGGTGGGGATCTTTACTGATCATGTTCTCACCTGCTTTGAGGATCTCTCTCCCTACAGCCAGCTCCCCCACCTGGCCCTTACACAGCTCCAGCAGCGTGGACACAGACAGCTGGCTGGTGCGACTATGGGGACACACACACACACACATCACATTCAAACAGAGAAGGACTTCAATGTTGGTTGCACAGCATTAGACTAAATGCTTTGTGTATATTTGAAGGCTCTACACCACAATTCATCACCGCTATACTTGCCCAATGGACATACAATGCACAATCTGTAAATTTTGCAATACAGCTGTACATTTGTCTTAAATCACTTTAATCTGTTCATACCCTGTATATTCTGATTATACTGTTCATACTGTGAATATTCTGAGTATACAATTACAATTATATTCTGTTGTAATAACTGTTTTGCACTTCTGGTTGGATGCTAACTGTATTTCGTTACTCTGTACTTGTACCTGTGTATTGACAATAAAGTTGAATCTAATCTAATCTAATACTTGTCTCTGCCCACAAGAGGGCAGCAGATAACAGGCTTCTGACAGCAGGTGACCCTTTCAGTGGAAGCTTGTCTTCTTTGAGGCGTGTCTTACCTGTTGGCATCGGCACACTTGACCAGGATGGTCTCCACCACAGGTCGAAGGAGCTGCTGGAGGCGTGAGCGCTCCGACACAGAGTGGCAGGGTGTGTACACCAGCATGGCCCGCAACGTTTTCTACAAACAACAGGGGGAAAAAGGTTCGCTGTGATCACTGTCCAGTCAGCATACAAGTGGGATATCATCCCCTAAGTAAACTCTGCTTTGACACGTCAAAAGAAAGCTTTATTTCAACTCAGTAAGAGTTCTAAATAAGGAAGCTTTGTTGGCAAGCTGGGTAAAAGCCCGACGGCTCTAGATGACATTAATGGAAAAGACCAACAACAAACCTGGGGGAGGGGGGGATAAAGGGGGGGGGGAGATTAGGAAGTGCTTTTCCCAGGAGAAGGGTGGAGGTGCTGCTAGCATATTGGTTCAGTCTGACCCACCCCACCCACACACACGCGCGCACAGAAAGACAGAGGGAGAGAGCTGGAAAAGAGGGGGTGATAGAGAAAGAGTGAGAGGAAAGAGAGAGAGAAGAGGGGAGTGGTGCATGAGTGCTGCACTGGAATTCTGCCCAGACAGCAAGACTTGAGGAGTCGTCTCACACACCCTTACTCACCAACTTTTCAACATCTCATATTCTCCCTCCCTCTCTCTTTCTCTCTCCTGTAAACCAGTCAGGGATACTCCTCTCTTACTCTGACTGTTCCCTCCCTCCCTCCCTCTCATTATCTATCCCTCCATCTCTTACTGCCTCACATTTACCCCCCAGTCCTCCTGTCTTTCTGTCTCTCTCCACCCACATAACAGCATGTGAGCGATAACAGCTCCATAGTCTACAGTCCCAGCTGACACAACCCCATGAACAAGAACAAACAAACCTTTCTTCGGTACAAACACAACTTCAAACAAGTCAAGATGGTCGAGGTGCGGTCAAAAAGCAGGCGCAGGGAGTGTTCACCCAGCAGCAACAAGCTTGCTTTGCCATCATACCTTCTCAAAAAGTCGCTGGTATGGTGCCTTTCCAACTCTGATTTTTAAAGGATGACCTTGAGTGGTCACTAAGATCTATCGCTGAAACTTAGAGAAGAATAAATAGGTGCAAAAAAAAATAAAAAAGACCTGTTGTTTTTTTCTAGTGGTTGTTTTTTTCTTCAACCTTCCAGTTAAGTTCCCTGTCGCGTTTCAGACCTTCTGCTCTTCAATAGACTTTAAACCTTGAAATCTGTCCCAGTTTGTTTATAAAACTGAACTTTAGCCTGCTTTGGAGATATCTTCAACATGAGGGGGGGGGGGGGGGGGGGGTGAAAGCTATATGCTGGCCCAGCTAAAAAAATAAATCACCAGACAGCTTTATAAAGAATGGTGCCAAGCAGTGTTTTCTGTGGTTGGTGAATATAAACACTGGAAACAACCTTGCATACGTAGCCTTTAAGATGGAGACATTTGGAACGATAAAAAGGACTGTTGTGGACACTGGGAATGCATGGAATTAATGCAAGAGCTCAGCTTCTGTTGGGGGTTTCATTTATTTTCTTCAAAACTATTGTTATTGTTATATTACCCTGCAACTCTGTGTGCTGTACTTTACCCTGCTGCTGTTGTGAACTGCAATTTCCACCCCTGGAGGACAAATAAAGGTTTATCTAATCTAATCTAAAACAACACCTTTAAAGCTGCAGTGAAACATTGATTGCTATATGAACTGCTTATTGACACCTCTGATTATTTACATTCACATTTAGTGGACACTCTTCCCTAGAGCGGACATTCCCCCCTGAGGCAATCAGGGTGAAGTGCCTTGCCCAAGGACACACCTTCTGATGACTAGCCCGATTTCCCTAACCGCTCAGCCACCTGACTCCCTTTTATCAGTCGATGATGATGAATGAATGGCCTCAGTCTGAGAGTGTTATCAGTGACAGGTCCTCACCAGCGCAGCTACGTAGACTTTGTAGACGGGGTCGGCACACACCATGGAGAGGACACAACAGCAAGACTCCACCACCACATCTCCAGACACGTCCCCGCAGCCTGCCCCGCCTCCGGACGCAGACATCCCCGACCCCGCCCCCGCACCCGGGCAGGAGCGCTCGCCATTGGCTAGGAGCAGAGCCCCGCTGACGTCGTGTGAGAGCCGCCGCAGGGCCATCTCTCTGATGTTCCAGTTCCTGGAGAACAGGCAGCCCACCAGCTCGATGCCAAACACCTGCAGGACAGCACACACACACACGCACACACAGAGACATCTAGTGTCAATCAGTCGTATCACTATGGGAACAGTTAGAAGGTATAAAAGGCATACGGGATGTTGTGGATCTTACCCGCTCACACACACACACACACACCCACCACACACACACACACACACCACACACACACACCGCACACACACACACACACCACACACACACACACACACACCTTGATCCAGGGCTCAGCCATATCTTTGTAGGTTTGGGGGATCTGTTGGACACCATATTGGGGAAGCGCAAAGTCAGCCTCATGGGACAGCGCTCTGGAAGTCTCACTGTGAGGCGTCGATGACGAGGTGGACCCTGCCGCCTGTGCCTGGGAATGCCCCGGTGACGTCTCCATGGAGACGGAGGAAGGCTCATGGCTGCGGAGATAACCACAGAGTTAGTGTCCGATCATTCAAATAAATAACCCTAAATGACCACAACCACAAGAATTCGATTTTCCATCAAATAGGATTGATAAAACTGCTGACCATGAAACATTTGAATCTGCTCTGGTGTTCCTGCAGAAGGGTCATGTAACATCCCGTGTCACTATCCCCTTTATTAAATTTCTCAGGAGAAAAACAACTGGCTCCAGTTTCAGAACGGAGTGTTTTATGGTTCTGGAACAGTGTTCGTACAATATGTCTGAATGCGTTCGTGACAAAGGAGGTCCTTGATGCACAAAAACACAACAGGACTGGTGCCTGTGTGTCTAGCTAAGCACTGCATCCAGGGAGACACACACCTCAGCTGACACAGTATAAACAATGCTAAGGCAGAAACACAAACCACCAATTATCTTTTGCGGCGTGTCTCTTCAAGTTCAGAAAGCAAGACAATCAACTTGCGGAGAAGTTTTGGTTTTATTGTCCCTTGAAGTCTGATAGACTCAGTGTCCTCCAGCTATTCAATTACTTCTAACAAGACCTGCGTTTCATTTCTCATTTGGATTAATTGTCCTTAATGAGTGTGTGCTCCTAAAATCCAACAACTCTTAAACGTCTCTACTTTTTGAGAGGACAAACATGTCTCTCCCTTCCTGTTACCCGTACTTAACACCCGTCTCGGATGAATAACAAGTCAAACGTACCCTGTTTCCAAACGCAACTGAGAAGCTGGTGCCACTTCCCCAGTCTTTTCCACAACGCGCATAGCTTGAGTAGACGAAACTGGGATGACTCACCTGTAGAAATCATGGGACTTCCACTTGGCCCTGCAGAGGGGGCAGATGAGGGTCTCATGATTCCGCCTGCATTCCTCTGCCCCTGTGGTTTGGACATGGGAGAGAGGCTGTAACACACTTGTGTAACACGCTCACATGTCAATCACACACAAGTACTGTTTCCCCTCTTACACGTACGTACACACACACACACACACACACACAGAGACAGGGGAACACTGCCTTCTGACTTTCAAGGATGGTCTAGGCCAGAGGTAGACAACCCTGGTCCTAGGGAGCCGTTGTCCTGAAGATTTGAGATGTTTCCCTGCTCTAGCACACCTGATACGAATGAATATGAATCCACAGAGCTAGATAACGACCCTTCATTAGAATCAGGATCTTTAGGACAGTGGCTCCCTAAGACCAGGGCTGCCCACCCACAGCTGTCGGCAGGGCTGAGCAGTATGATGGGTCCTACTGCAGTACTCACAGACAGACATGCAGTGGTGGTGTAACTTGTTCCTGCAGCCCTCCTCACACACGGTGAGACTCTCCTCATCCAGCATGTCCAGCAGACAGATGGGACACATTTGTTCCTCCTCATCCTTCAGACTGATGGAGAAAGAAGGCGAGATAAAGGCACACAAACATGATTAAGTAAAGATTAGGTTGGATAGGTAGGATACGGTTGGTGTGGTGAGAGGGGAGACAATCAGTAGACTTTATTAGTGCCTTTTAAAAACATATTTCATGTTTCAAACTAGACTTTACAAATGTGTATATTTGACTCAGTTTTCCTTGTCCATTATCCAGCAGAGATAATTGGTTGTGTGCATCTGTGTGCTGCTTTGGAGTATTTAAACATATACATTTAGTCATTTAGCAGACGCTCTTATCCAGAGCGACTTACAGCAAGTACAGGGACATTACCCCTGAGGCAAGTAGGGTGGAGTGCCTTGCCTAAGGACACAACATCATGGTGTCACAGCTGGGAATTGAACTCGCAACTTTCCGATCACGAGCCCAACGCCTTGGGTGTACTGTGTGTGTGTGTGTGTGTTTAATCACCTGTTGTCGTTGCTCGAGTTGGAGGTGCTGGAGGTACAGGTGGTGTGGGAGTTGGACATACGTGACACAAACTTCTGGATGGTGTTGCGAGAGGGAGCCTTGATGCGGGAGCTGCGGCGATTGTGGTATTTTTGGAACAAGCTCTCGACCTGAAAGATAAGCCACCAGGTGTTTGACCCAGAATGATTTGAAGTCATGGACAACCACTGTCCTCCCAGACTACCAAGCAGCCGGAAACTAAGCTGCACTTCTTGTCACTAAGCTAGATGAAGCTGTTGGTATGGCAACAGGATATTTGGGGTGTGGCCTGTTGGAGGTTACCTCAAAGTTTTTCAGGGTTTTCCTCCAGAGTAGAGGGTCTGGGGACTCCAGCTGAAAGACCCTGAGCATGACGAAGAGGACATGGATACAGAACGCCCCTCGGCCACAGCTGCATGTCTGCAAGGACACACAGAACACATGGAAGAGGTGTTAGATGGGGCAGACAGAATGGAAGGACCACACTAAGACAATCACCTCCACACAAACTTCTGACAAACACACATGTTTACAGTATTAGCAGGGGGCCTGGTGAGGTACAGGGGGCCTGGTGAGGTACAGGGGGGCTGGTGAGGTACAGGGAGCCTGGTGAGGTACAGGGGGCCTGGTGAGGTACAGGGGGGCTGGTGAGGTACAGGGGGGCTGGTGAGGTACAGGGGGCCTGGTGAGGTACAGGGGGCCTGGTGAGGTACAGGGGGGCTGGTGAGGTACAGGGGGGCTGGTGAGGTAAAGGGGGGCTGGTGAGGTACAGGGAGCCTGGTGAGGTACAGGGGGCCTGGTGAGGTACAGGGAGCCTGGTGAGGTACAGGGGGGCTGGTGAGGTACAGGGGGGTTGGTGAGGTGCAGGAGGGCTGGTGAGGTACAGGGGGGCTGGTGAGGTGCAGGGGGCCTGGTGAGGTACAGGGGGGCTGGTGAGGTGAAGGGGGCCTGGTGAGGTACAGGGGGGCTGGTGAGGTGCAGGAGGCCTGGTGAGGTACAGGGGGGCTGGTGAGGTACAGGGAGCCTGGTGAGGTACAGGGGGGCTGGTGAGGTACAGGGGGCCTGGTAAGGTACAGGGGGGCTGGTGAGGTACAGGGGGGCTGGTGAGGTACAGGGGGCCTGGTGAGGTACAGGGGGGCTGGTGAGGTACAGGGGGGCTGGTGAGGTACAGGGGGCCTGGTGAGGTACAGGGGGCCTGGTGAGGTACAGGGGGGCTGGTGAGGTACAGGGAGCCTGTTGAGGTACAGGGGGGCTGGTGAGGTACAGGGGGGCTGGTGAGGTACAGGGGGCCTGGTGAGGTACAGGGGGCCTGGTGAGGTACAGGGAGCCTGGTGAGGTACAGGGGGGCTGGTGAGGTACAGGGGGGCTGGTGAGGTACAGGGAAGCTGGTGAGGTACAGGGGGGCTGGTGAGGTACAGGGGGGCTGGTGAGGTACAGGGAAGCTGGTGAGGTACAGGGGGGCTGGTGAGGTACAGGGGGGCTGGTGAGGTACAGGGGGGCTGGTGAGGTACAGGGGGCCTGGTGAGGTACAGGGGGGGTGGTGAGGTACAGGGGGCCTGGTGAGGTACAGGGGGGCTGGTGAGGTACAGGGGGCCTGGTGAGGTACAGGGGGGCTGGTGAGGTACAGGGGGCCTGGTGAGGTACAGGGGGGCTGGTGAGGTACAGGGGGGCTGGTGAGGTACAGGGGGCCTGGTGAGGTACAGGGGGCCTGGTGAGGTACAGGGGGGCTGGTGAGGTACAGGGGGGCTGGTGAGGTACAGGGGGGCTGGTGAGGTACAGGGGGCCTGGTGAGGTACAGGGGGGCTGGTGAGGTACAGGGGGGCTGGTGAGGTACAGGGGGGCTGGTGAGGTACAGGGGGGCTGGTGAGGTACAGGGGGCCTGGTGAGGTACAGGGGGGCTGGTGAGGTACAGGGGGGCTGGTGAGGTACAGGGGGCCTGGTGAGGTACAGGGGGCCTGGTGAGGTACAGGGGGGCTGGTGAGGTACAGGGAGCCTGGTGAGGTACAGGGGGCCTGGTGAGGTACAGGTGGATGACTGTTGGATGGTGAGAGAGGAACCACCTGTAGCTCAATACCCAACATGAAGGAGATGCTGGTGAATTCCCAGCAGACAATGAAACATGCCAGTCTCACAAGGAGCATTATGGGAAGGCTATGATACTGCACCAGACTGAATACACAGCCGTTACATTAAGAAGGTATTTTCACTCATGCTGTGCCAGTATAAGAGAGTTTGTAATGTTGAGTCTTGATTACAACCTCTAAAGAAATGGAAGGACTGTTTGGAAAATACTTTTGGTGCCACTTATATGTCTAACAGACAGTGAAGGTCAGGTTAAACATGAGACTGCTGAGTCAGTTTGACAAGTCTTGGTTTGGTCTTTCCTACCTGTGGTCCAATGAAGACCCGGTATTTGTTGTCAGGGCTGTCTCCTCCAATCAGAAAGGAGTTGGGTCCTATTTGCTGCAGAAGGTAGAGGCGGGCCCTCATGACCTTGTTTACACGGCGACTGGTCTCCTCAGGGCTGTAGGGGGAGAAACCATCCGGGGAGGGAGCCCTCCTGGGGGGGGTGACTCTACCACTCTGAAACTACAAGACAACACAGCATTACACCTAAAGCAAGACAAGACAGATACCTGATATCACCACCACTAATACTACTACTACTACTACTACTACTGTTGATTTGGTGTAGATCAACTGCATTTAACTTCCAACCTTCATGGAAAAACTTTACAAAAAGGTCACATGAAATAGCGTTGCTTTGATGTTGTAACAATCCTGTAGTTCCACAGAAACTGCTGAAGCATGTGGCTGCAGTTGCACCATCCAGGGGATGATGACTTTTATCTTGTTTTGGTAACAAACTTCCCCTTTACAACATCCAGTTAGACACTTAACCCAGTCTTGGTCCTGTGGGTGACACATATTTTGGAGGAGCCTCATTTGGCTTCGTTGGACCAGGTAAACCTCTGCAAAGACAACGCTACAGCTAGGCTATTACACTGTTAGAACTACCTATAATGCCAACACTTTATTACATACAATTCTGAAATAAACTGCAGTATGAATAACATTACACACGTTTTAAATGACTTAACTATAGGTATTGCTGGTAAAAGTGACCGATAGTAAAGGTAACCTTAATGTAAAATGTTGCCCAACCTGTGTAAGTAAATTAAGCTCTTTGAACAGTTGAACAATGGTTGGAGGGGTAAGCAGGTGTGGAACTGTGTTCAAACTTTGAGGTTGGCTGAGGAGGAACAAAGAGCTGCTACTCACAGGCACAGGGGACACTCTCTTCCGGCGCACCCCAGGCGACTCGGGCTTCCCACAGGTCTTGGTGTAGGAAGAGGAAGAGGAGGAGGACAGGGAGGGGCCGGGGGAGGGGCTGGGGGAGGGGCTGCGGCGGCCTCGGCTCTGGGAGGAAGGGCTGGTTTGTGAAGAGCTTCCAGCCTCGGCCCCCTGACGGCCAGCCTCACTCCCGTCTGGGCGCAGGGGGACGGGCTTCACCACCTGATTTGGATTAGTGGGGGTGGGGGGGGGGGGGGGGGGGGGGGATACAGGATGCGGTTAGGGTTAGAGTTGACAGGACAGAACATCCTGTATATTGTGTGTGTGTGTGTGTGTGCATGCAGTGTGTGTGTGTGTGTGTGCTCACCACAGGCCCCCTCCTGCTGCGTCTCTCCAGCCACTCGTGTCTCCATGTGGGCATGCAGGTGGCTTTGAGCTTCTCTCTGATCATGCGTTCCTCCGGCCTGTCCTCCATCTTCTGCAGCCCCCTCAGGGTGTCCTTGCTCTCCATATCACGGCTGCACAGGTACCGTAGGAAAAACACCAGCTCTGATTAAGACCTGAACACAGGTTCCCTGAACACGGGTTCCCTGAACACGGGTCCCCTGAACACGGGTTCCCTGAACACGGGTCCCCTGAACACGGGTTCCCTGAACACGGGTCCCCTGAACACGGGTCCCCTGAACACGGGTCCCCTGAACACGGGTCCCCTGAACACAGGTTCCATAACAGGGGTGGACATGAGGCCAGAGCTAAGGGAGGAAGTGACCTCATACAAATAAAAGCTGACACTGCGTCTGGTGACACACACTTTCCAGAAATATGACAAAGTGTCACCTTTTAGTTATGTCTGACAAAGGTATCCATGCTTCAAGTTGAAAAATGTGCCCACGCATGGGACCTCGTAAAACTTTGAACCTTTTATTCATTCCTCACAACCTTCGGAGCTCCATGTGACAGAACAGGCATCTTACAATTTTGGCCTTTTAGTTTGTTGGAACAGCATTGGACTACTAGAGGCCAATGTACACACAGGGCTATACATAACCCAGCCCCCCGCCAAACTGACCCCTCGTCCCCCGACCCTGAGGAAGCCAAGCCTGTCCTCCTCTGGTGCTGGGTTGCAGAGGAGTGTTGGGATGCTTCTGAACCAGCCATCCACCTCACATGACAGGATGTTAGGGTCCTGAGTAGCAGGAGTATAGTATAGTAGAGTTAGTACTATAGTAGTAGTAAAATATAGTATATTATAGTAGTAGTATATAGAGTACTTAAAGGGGATCGCTCCTTCTCTGTCGTGGGTCCCAAACTATGGAACGCGCTGCCCCTGCACCTTAGACAGGCAGAGTCCATATCCGTCTTTAAGTCGGCTCTAAAGACTTATCTTTTTACCTTAGCTTTTCAGTGACGTGTTGACTTTTACCGTGTACAGTGTGTTTCTATTTGTTGAGTTTTTTTAACCTATTGTTGTGTTGTTTTTACTGTGTATAGTGTGTGTCTATTTATTGTGTTTTAAATATTGCTATGTACTACACTTTGGTCAACCGTGTTGTTTTAAAGTGCAATGTAAATAAAGTTGGATTGGATTGGATATGAAAAAAATACAGGTGTGCTCAATCACCTGAAAAATCCGGTATATAATTTTTATTTTTTCACCTGTTGCATCGCACTAACCTGTACATAACTGCTCATTTAACCAATCAGCATTTAACTTATCTGTACATAACTTCATCTAAACTAACTGTAAATAACTGCCTCTTTTGCACTTCTGATTGGATGCTAAACTGTATTTTGTGTCCTGTATTTGTACATATGTAATGACAATAAAGTTGAATCTAATGTAATCAAGTGTGAGTCTCAGAGTTAGAGCATCATGAGGTGTATCAGCTTGGGTCACTGTGCTTCCCTCATGACCCTCCCTTGCTAAATAAGACTCCCTCTCTCCCCTTCTTTGGAAGGTTATCAGGTATAGAATGCAGGCAGGGCCTCTGAGCTGTGGTCACATTGGTCTCGGCGTCTGGAAATAACTCCAGGTCGACTCGGGTGGGGGGTCAAAAGTCCATGATGTTAGAGGGTCAAAGCCGTTACAAGTCAGGGACACTGAAAATGGTCACATGCATCAAAGGCTAATTTAAACAGAAGAAGCCACCGAAATAACACAGAGCAACAGCAAATATTCAACATCTCCTGAACCAAAACTCACATTTTGAGATTTCAACACAAAAGTCTTAAGTCTTAACTTAACTTAATAACTGCAATTACTCTGAAAATAAATCTAGATTAAATTCTCATTGAAGCAAACCATATGGTGGTTTGTTTAAACTTATTCACAAGCATCTGCTAAATGACTAAATGTAAATATCAGCCTTCACGCCAAGAATGAAAATATCCCTCCACTGGATATCGTTACGGCAACACCACCAACTTAACAATTGGTCGAAAAACTCAGCAAGGTAGATTTTCTGAAAAGGACCATAGCAGACATGCCTAGCATCTCCACATGGGGAGACACACGCAGGGAGAGACCAGCTGTGGCCTCCTTCTCTACTCTCTCCTTTGGTCTCCGTCTAATGAATAGCAAAGGGAAGGTGACCACTAACTACTAACGAACATCGTTTGGAGAAAAACAAGTGAAGCGTAGCTGGTGGAGAGACAGGAAGAGAGAGACTTCCTGTCCTGTACAGAGACTTGTTTGAACGGATTTAAGATGAACCAACAAGGAAGTGGACTGACCCTAAGTCAATAGAGCTGCTGTGAGCTTAACTTTGTAAATGGGAACATTTCGACTGTGCAAATTTCCCAATGGTCGATTTTTGTTACATTCCAGGTAAACTGTTTAGTCGGGTTATCCAAGTAGGCCAGAGGTATTGCATAGGACTAGAATGAGCCCAGTCATTCTTACAAACATGGTTCTGGAAACTATGTTTTTTAGGATTTGAAGATTTTGGTTACACGGTTGAGATAGGAAATAATAAACAGAACAGGATATAGAGATGGTGGACACCTGTTGCAGCGCACACACAACATGCTGCGAGATAGAGCTGAAGGACCAGACAAACCATATGAACAGAATATGGGGAAAGACCTAAAGAAGACCTGCATTTCAACAAAGCCTCTAGTGAAATTCAAGTTTGAGAGGATCAGCAGGAAAGAACAGGATGAAGCATCTAAATCCACGTGTGCAAAGCTGCTCGATCATACATGACCCTAACTGAGTGATTACTCAGGTATATCTGATATTTACAAATGTTGATGTTATCGTAATGTCATTCGTAATCGTAATGTCATTCATCTTCGTCTGGGTAATGGAAAAAGTTCATATAATTCATCAAATTAAATGAGTAAAAGTAAAGCCGTGCGTGTCTTTATGTCATCATGGAAATATGATCTTAGCTCCCAAAAATGCAGAAAAGAACCCCATTAAAGGTCATTAATGTTGCGTAAGCTATTCTCTGACAGCAGCGTGTCAACACAGGAGAGGACACCAAACCAGAGGAGAGTTGGTGTGAGGCCGTCACCACACCCCGGTGTTCAGTCACAAAACCAAACACTTACACCTCCTGACAACGCTCGTTAAAGATAATCCAAATATAACGAGGTCTCAAGATGTTCTGGTCTTAACGACGACTTCTCTGATTGGATGCTGCTTTAGGATTGTTCTTCTTCTTTTGTACTGGTGCCTGAGCACGACCATGGATTCTGTCACGGTTGGTTTTTGTATATTCTGTGTATTTATGCGTTTTTTTTACGATTCTGTTACTTGGGAATGCCCCTGTTGTATGGCTATAGTGAATTATGCCATACCCTAAGGTTTAAGTGTCACGCCACCACCCAGCCAACATTTTTCTCACAGAACAAAACAATAAAAAATAAACAGTGAAAATGTCATCCAGGCACTGAAGTGATACACAGGGCCTTGCAGGCAGGGACTCAGTAGCTGTTCTGAGTGACATCAAGTAAGGGACCAGTGTAACCAGATAGTTCCCCATCTTTCCTCTGAATAAAACCTGGTGGAGAGGCCATCCTCTGCCTCTCATATAACAGCTATCCCACAGTGACAGGGAACAATGGGGCATTGTGGGGCCGTGCAGGTGGAACCTGGAAGAGCCAGCAGGCTGGAGGTCCACTTTCAAACATCCACGTAAACTGAGACTGCGTCACACACACACACAGTTTCTGGGCACACACCCTTTCTCATGGGCCGCGGTGATTGTAAACCTCATGTTACAGGTTCTCACCATCCCTGCCTCTGCAGTGGGGGGTGTGGAGGACCTGCCTCTGCTGTGGGGGGTGTGGAGGACACAGGGCATAGAGAAGATGATGGTCCATTCTGACGGTTGTGTCTTTAGAAAACAACAAACCCAGTAACTGTAAATCAGTCTATTAAGAGACAATGAGTGTATAACTCAAACTCAGTTTAATGAGTGTATAACATGTGACTTATGATAACTTAATGATCAAAATAATGCATCCAAGTTTGTTTTATAATAACAAATACATGAAAATGTTACAGTGAATAAAGCTTCAAACAGACAGTCATATAAAATAGCCTCAACATCACATTAAGAGTGTTACTAAATACAAAGTGAAAATATATACAGGACTATGCACTGTGAACAGTGTGCCAAATATTTACAGGATAGATATAGGATCCTCACCTGGCACAAGGCTTCACACTCAAAGACAACACACACACAAACAATGACACTGCAGGATGCAGGTTTAAGATACTGAGACCAGCACATCTTAAAAGGCTTTATACAGCACAAATTAAATGGACTGAGTTGACAGTTAAGCTCTAGCTAGTCTAGTTTTAACCATTAGCCTAATCAGGCTGCCATCTTATGGAGAGACTATCATTAAAAACTCTTTGCATAGATCTCTGATGACCAAAGTGAATAGTTACATGGTGAAGTAACACTTTGAGCTGCAATGTTCCTTAAAAGATTAAACCCTGGGAGTGTATGGGAAAGAGGGAACATGCACTGTACTGGGCTTACAGGAACAATTCTTACGTTTTTTTCTAAACAGAGTTTAAGAGTCAGCAAAAAGCTGCAGTTTGGGGATTTTAGGAGAAACTGGAATCAGATAAGACGCCACAAAACCAATAAAGCTAAGCCCAGTTAACCAGTAACAAGGGGAGCAGTTTGTTTCAGATCCTCAAGGTTAACGATCTGACCTGTTAGTTTTGCAATATTTAAACAAGACATTTTGTAAATGTGCTTTTATTTTAACACACCACTAGTCGGTCAATGTGGTACATGCAACTTTAGTAGGGAAAAACCAGTGGAGGACCTTGCCTACAGCCCCAAAACTAACCGGTGGAGGACCTTGCCTACAGCCCCAAAACTAACCAGTGGAGGGCCTTGCCTACAGCCCCAAAACTAACCAGTGGAGGGCCTTGCCTACAGCCCCAAAACTAACCAGTGGAGGGCCTTGCCTACAGTCCCAAAACTAACCAGTGGAGGACCTTGCCTACAGTCCCAAAACTAACCAGTGGAGGACCTTGCCTACAGTCCCAAAACTAACCAGTGGAGGGCCTTGCCTACAGCCCCAAAACTAACCAGTGGAGGGCCTTGCCTACAGCCCCAAAACTAACCAGTGGAGGGCCTTGCCTACAGCCCCAAAACTAACCAGTGGAGGACCTTGCCTACAGTTCCAAAACTAACCAGTGGAGGACCTTGCCTACAGTCCCAAAACTAACCAGTGGAGGACCTTGCCTACAGTCCCAAAACTAACCAGTGGAGGACCTTGCCTACAGTCCCAAAACTAACCAGTGGAGGACCTTGCCTACAGTCCCAAAACTAACCAGTGGAGGACCTTGCCTACAGCCCCAAAACTAACCAGTGGAGGGCCTTGCCTACAGCCCCAAAACTAACCAGTGGAGGACCTTGCCTACAGCCCCAAAACTAACCAGTGGAGGACCTTGCCTACAGTCCCAAAATTAAGCAGAGAATCCAGTTTCCTTGTTTAGTGGGGTGTTGATTTTATAGTGGTGGTGAGGACATAACTGTACCCGGTGGGTAAAAATGTGATTACCAAATAGCAAGAACACTACATTAGAATATCAAAGCTTGTCACAATGATAGGAGTTTCAGGTTTAAAAGTACAAAACCAAAAATACCCAGTGGACCATTTGATAGGGAAGAGTGAGATGTTGTGCAACACCCGAAACTGAACAGTGGCATACTTTTCATGTTCCCCTCTGGCTTTAAAAAACGTATACCAGTGACTAACCCAATCACTGTAACAATACTCATATTACTACAAGACTGACATTTTAAGCACAAAGGGTTTGCCTCAAGACATTTTTTCAGTGTGGTGAAATCCTCTGAATAAAAAGAGATTATAATTTGTCTTTAAATAAAAATAAAAATAAATTATGGTTTGGGTTTAATAGACACCAATCGAGAACTAAAATATTTCAGCAATTTTCTTAAACCAATTTCCTGATTTAAGCATCAAGCAATAAAGGATTATCTAATCTCCAACAGTGTTTAGGGATCAAATAAACAAACAAAAAAAGCCTAATTCGTCCATTTTGGTCCATCAATGTAAAATAGGCGTGACCTCTAAAGGCATGCAACTAGACTCTTCCTGGTGCATCTCGCAAAACAGGACAGTCTGAATATAGATTATATTTTGGGAGGTAATCTGACGCTTTGATTTTAGGAGTTACTAACAGAGTGTAATGCTATCTGACCGATATATGGCTGCCAAGCCAGCACACAAGTCTGTAACACACAGGACAAAAACACGATGCTTTATCCCAGATTCAAGCGGCAGGTCAAGTGGGAGCTGGTGTGAATGTGTGGCTGTGAGTGCTGAAAGAGCTGTGATGTCTCGCTCAGTTCAGTGCCCACTGCTGGGCTCTGGAATGTGGCTGGAATGCAGAGAAATTCCTCCCACCCAGAGCTGTTCAGTGCTCTTGGCCACCACTGGAGGGGTCACCACCCCAGCATCTTCCCATCTTCCCACCTTCCCTCTCACAGCAGGGGGAAGCCTTCTAACCTATGCCCCCCCCCCAAACCCTCCGCACTCACAGACAAGACCCAACTGCTGGCTCACATTCGCTCTGTTTCCTCCTAATCCTGACCTTTTTCTGTGCCGAAAACAAATCTAAACTCCCCAAACCTTCACCGTTATGGCAAACAGTTACAGTTTTACATGAGGATGATGAAGAGTTCGTCAACAGAGAATTGGATATTGGTGGGTGAGATGTTCCTGACACACATTAGGTCTGTACACAGCCTGAATACACCACCACCACCACCCAGGCTCTCATCCCCAAGCATGTCAAGTGCGATTGTGCGCAGTGCCCTGACAAGCAGAAACTCCATTAATGGCCCACTGGCCAGTGCTCAGGAAGTGGAGCATTGCCTCAGGGGAGCAGGGAGGGAGGGAGGGAGGGAACAGGGGGGTTATGAGGTAGGATGAACACTGGTTTTAGGAAGGGAGGGGAAGATCACTCGTTTGAGGCTTATACAATTCCCTTCCATGTGTCACCAGCATTCAGAAGACCAACCAGTATGGCTTTAGATAACATTAAGAAGCATTTGCATTGGTTTATTCATTCAAAAAAATCGGATAATTCTGAACAATGTTCACTTTGGAAACTGACAATATCCCATTTAAAAACTTTCTGGACCAAGAGAACTACCAGATGTGATGAGGGTCAAATGATCTGCAGTTCAAAAACACCCCAAACCCTCGTCAAACATCCCAGCACCTCTGTTTTGGGATGCAGAACCTTCTCACAGGAGTAAGCATGTGAAGCTCCACCCTTGAACTCTTCAATAGGACCCTTGTGCCTCTTACCTCCCTCAGATCAGGGGTTCTTAACCCCCGGGCTGTGGATCTGCACCGGACAGTGGATCAATTGGTAGTGGGCCGCACAGAAAGAATACATAACTGACATAATTTGCGTTTCATTTATTATCCAATTCTGAACTGTTTTATTTAGGTCAATCTGAAACAAACAATGATTATTTATTTTTTTAACCGTAAGTAAACGCCAAATTTTCTGACAGTAAACTGGTCCTTGGCCTAAAAAAGGTTGGGGACCGCTGCCTTAGATGGACTCAAGTCCTTCACATGAGCTATGGTCCTAGTGCACATCAGGACCCTCACTGGTGATGCAGGATGATGGGGGAGACAAAAGTGAGGCCAAGACCCACATGACAAAGAGCAGCGAAGAAAGATGAGAGGATGTGTGAGAGAGGATGTGAGATAGAGGATGTGAGAGAGAGGATATGAGAGTGTGAGTGAGAGAGATAGAGGATGTGTGAGAGCTAGAAAGAGAAGTGAGTGAAAGAGGGATATGAAGAATTGGCAGTGAAGAGGAAGTCCTTCCACTATATGCCTGAATTAGTTGGCTAAGCTCTGACATTAGAAAGTAGATCTATCTCTTTTCCAGGCATGGATATTTTTATAGGTCAACATTTAGCTCATACTTATGTGTAGCTATATGCAGCCAGCGGTGTCTTTTTTCAGGTGATCAAATCCCCCCTCTAGACGTTGAGAGTGCCAAGGCATAATATCAGTTGAACGTCACCTTCAGCTTGAGGATTTTCTACAGCTCGTAACCATTCCATAAAAGGCTGGTTTTGGCACAGCAAGGTCCTTGAACTGGGGATCAAACCGGAGCAATTGAGCTACTTAAACTTAACCAGAGTCCTTTAAAGTGCCCAAAGACAGTAAAAAAAAAAGAAGTGTTGCAAAGGCACGATCCTCAAGCTGAAGAAACAAAGTGCAGAAAAGACTGCATTCAGCAGGCACACTGTGAGCAGTATGAGGAAGTATGTCTAGCGAAGAGAAGAGAGAGAAAACAAGTTTAAAAAAACTTGACCTCTTAAACACAAAGGAAGACAAAGAGAAAACAACAGTGGAACAGTGACCCTGGGGTAACATGCAAGACCAAGCAGCTGCCCGGAACAACGTACTGTGGAAGAAAGGCGTGGCTAAGTAAACATTTCCAAGCCCTTCCAAAAACAGCTTGGCCTGTAGCTATGGGGAGGGCCGGTCTGGCTGGAAGGGTGTCCGGTTGGGCCATTCAAGCAGCGGCTTGCTTTTGAAGACTCTTCAGTATGGGGGTAAAACAGAGTCAAGAGATCCACCTCATTATAGCACTGGGGGCTTAGAAGCAAGCAAGCAAGGGGCTCTGTAGAAACAGAGAGGCCCCACAATGTAAGCCTTTGTCCAGTGTTGATCTGCCTGCGTCCTCCATATGAACATCCATGAAGAATGTACCCCAGAGAGGACCAATCAATGGCTCTGACGCTGACATATTTCCAAGCTTATCACCAGAGGCAAACCCTAAAGGTAGCCCAGTGAGAAAACCTAATCGCTGCCGGTAATATTACAAACTCGAAATGTGTAATTCTAAAGCGGTTGTAAGTTACACTTCACAATGTGGCCTACAAGTAGCTCTTCAATGAAACAAAAGACCCATTGATTCATTTGTCCAACATTACAGATTTTTCCCTCTGCTGTTACAACAGCTCAAAGTGTTACAGCTTTCCCACGGACATTATGTCACTGTCCATCAACTCAAACATAGATTACTTGACCACTTACTTACCCAGTGGTCAATCAAACACAATCCCTCCATCACACAACCTTTAGGATCACAACTACTGGTATCGGATTCAGCAGTTTGACTTAATTGCAAGTACAGTAAGCACACTTTTGACTTTTTTTTTTTATCACAGGATTTTCTCACACCTGTTTAAGTTGTTTTACAGACCATAAACATGATAGTCAAACAATATCCTCAATGCAACCTATCTATCATATTATTGTGTTGTGACTTCAGTTGGGAATAAAGTCACTTCAGAAGTCAAATCAAAGTCTGGAGTATGAATCGCTTTCTCTCATGTATCTCAGATCATGATATAGCAAAGATCCCAGGATTAGAGCAGTACAAAATATCAACAATGACTTAGTAACAAGAGCATCTTAATTAAGTGGCACAATTTAACATATTCTGGATGTGTTCCAGACCACCTAGTTTCAATATTTAACAGTAGAACCTGCCAATTTGTAATCCATATGAGAGCAGGAATATCTTTAAATACACTGATGTGTTTGACATCGTAGTTCAGCTTCTAATCAGTGAGTCTGTCCATAGAGGTGTCTTGCATGATCATATTGTTGTCAAGCGTCTTACTTGAAGTTTAATTTAAGAACACTGATTGATTTGAGGAAAATACTGCCATCTCAGGCTACAAAGCTGAAATACCTTGGGTCGACTTCAAACTGCCATAGGTGGACAACAAATGCCATGAACTCCATAACACAACAAAGACAACGTTTTTTTACGAAGGAAGCTGAACTTTTTTAATGTAGAAAATAATGGTTATTCGTTTTTTTAATAAATTGTTACATTTGTGCTGATCTGCTGACACTGATGAGCAGGACGTCACTACAGTGTGGCCAACACCTGCTGTAAGATCACAGGCATCCAAACTCAAGTCTCTCCATGCTGGACAGAACAGACACCTGTTCAGAAAGGTCACCTCCATCAGGGCCCTTTCACCCCCTGCACCCTGACACGCGCCCCCTGACCTCTGGGAGGAGGTGACGACTCCCTTGGTCCACGAGATTCAGAGCTCCATCCTCTTTCATTCCTATGGTAGTGTGTACAGTATATTTTGAATGTGTTTTATTTTTTTTCCTGCTGCACCAGAATTGTCCTCGATGGTCGGTAAAGATTTATTGAATCGAGTTGAAGTGAATGTGCAGAATGCGTCTGCGGAGGGCCTGCAGGAGACCAGTTGTTTTAACTGGTAATCTAGCCCTGATTAGCCAGGGACCCATGTGTTTACTTTTCACATGTAATCTCCAGCTTGCCTCGTCCTGCTGCTAACTAAACAGAATCTGGGAGGGGGGACCCCTAGGCCTACCAACAAGCCTAACAGGGATGGAAATATCCGGGCCTTTTGTTGCTGGACTCCAACTCTGAGCGTTCAGCTAACCCCAGGCTTTAAACAGCCAGTGCTGGAGACCGTGAGGAGGCCCAGGCAGACTGGTTAGACAAAACAGTCAAACCCCACCTCCAACCCTCAGGAGCTCACAGCTCCCACAGCTCACTGGGGGCTCGGCCCACCACTACAAACCAGGTCACTCTGCTACAACACTGCCGAACCAGCTAAAAGTCAAAAGCCAGGGGAAAGGGTTAGGTAGCAGCTAAGCAAAATAGAAATTATTTTGCATTTGTTGCAAAGAAGTATAGGATTTTCTTACATTAGCTTCAGGCTACAAGGGGGAAATCCAGTGAAATTCAAGTAATTTGATCTCATTTTGGTTCTATCTTTGCATTTACTTGTGATGGTTCAAACCACACACAGAGCACAATTCCACAAATGTGTTTTCTGGAGACACAATGGTATGAGTGCCACCTCTTAAATCATATACCAATTACTACAAATAGCATTAGACTTTTTCAGGACCTGGTGGAGAATGTTGAAGGACAAAAGATGGCTTCTGACCCCCATGTGAGAATTCAATTTGAGAGCATTCCAACTGCAGCCTGCCTAGCAACAGTGCATTTCAGAATATTTCAGAGCCTGGCAACCCCGAGCAACTGCTCATTATAAACATAGCCATGTTATCTTTATAAGAGCTTTACATTTATCCAGGCAAGTCCAAACCTTGCCAATAGTTTTATAGCATGGGGAAATGTACATACTTTAAACAAAATCCCAGACTCAAAGTGCTACTAAAGAGCAAAACATTAAAGTGTCAGGGGGAAAAACCTAATGTCAAAGTACTATCAGTATTCAGTCAAAAACTGTGAGTTGTGAGTAAAACATTTAAGGAACGGTTCAGCACTCCGTATAGTAAGCCATGCAACAGTAGTGAAATAACATTAAAAGCCAGTGTTACAATACCCAAAAAACTCCTATCCTTTTACTGCATAATAAACATGTAGAGGACATCACAATTAACCAACCACCATTACATGACAAGTTCATCCCTTAGAGCCCAAGTTTGATCTACTAATCAAATATTCATGTAGCTCAGTTTATTCAATACCAACTTTACATACACATTAGTGACAATTATTATATCACACTTGACTGATGCTTAAATGTTCACTAAGCACTAAACTTAAATCAAAGGTTTATAGCTGCCCTTTTATACATGAATGTTTTATTTGGCGGTAATATCCAGAACTAAACTTTGAGGGAAATGATTTGAGAGCAGACTGTTGAGGGTTATGTGGTCATGTGGCTTTCCTTCAACTCCAGACCCAAGGCTGTTCACTATCCAGATGTTCAACAGCCACTAATTGAGAGAAGACAAACACAGGCGGCTCTGCTAGCCGTCCACTAACCAATGCCAGTCCTTCAGCTACGATGACTCATTTGGCCAAGATGAGAGGATAACGTAACATATGAATTAAATCCTCCCAGCCCTGCAGCAAACAACCAAAGAAAATACATGACTTACGTCTTATGCGTTGGTTAATATCCTCCAACAGGTCAAAATCTTATTGGAACCCAAGACCAGGGACAGCATCAGAGTCAGATATGAGAGATCTGATAACGTTAGGGATACGGAAACTCTCTATTTGGCACCTATGAGCAAGGAGGGGACTTTTTTTCATCTGTTTTTGAACTAAAATGTCAGACTTCTGATTGCTGGGAGGGGTGCAATCCAAAGGAAGTGTGCCACACAAATTGCGGCTGATGTGCTGATCCAGCTGATAAACTGGGGGAAAAAAGGTTTCCTTAAGAATGACAAACTAGGGTAACGACCACCAATTAAGGGTGTTCCAGTGAAATCTAAGAGCTCTTACAGAAATCTCCCCCATCAGACTGTCTAGAAATCCGAATGTCAGAATTCCTGTTATATGCACTGGACATGCAACACAAGTTAATTGCAAATCTGTGGGTGGGGAACATAAAGTTGACAGAAAACACTTAACTCAAAAGAAAACAATGCATTTAAAATCAATTGCACCAGCTCCACCATTATCAGCCGTGTCCAGGGTCAACTGATGATAATGCATTGAGCTGGGAAAACTTCAAAATAACTGAACTCCCTGATCTTATGAAGACGAAATGGTGATGGAGGAGTTCTCTGGCCCTGGGCAGTGCAAGTGATACACCTTTTTAATACAACTTAACCACACTGCAAACAGGATATGTGATGAACTACCAATGAATTGGTCAGTTTCATATAAGCCAGGGGTCTCCAATTCTGGTCCTCAAGGGCCGCTGTCCTGAAGGTTTTAGATGTTTCCCTGCTCCAGCACACCTGATTCTAATGAAGCGTCGTTATCAAGCTCTGGAGGTGTGCTAGAGCAGGGAAACATCTAAAACCTTCAGGACAGCGGCCCTCGAGGACCAGGATTGGACACCCCTGATAAAAACCTTGCTATGAGGGTAAGTGAGCATGTCAATTGTCTTTCCATTTGTGACTTTAGTTACATCTTGATGCACTCAATACAAATACTGTAAATACACCTGGGGAAACACTGAATACACCTTAGGAAACTGTGAATACAACTGAGGAAACACTGTGAATACACCTGAGGAAACACTGTGAATACACCTGAGGAAACACTGTGAATACACCTGAGGAAACACTGTGAATACACCTGAGGAAACACTGTGAATACACCTGAGGAAACACTGTGAATACACCTGAGGAAACACTGTGAATACACCTGAGGAAACACTGTGAATACACCTGAGGAAACACTGTGAATACACCTGAGGAAACACTGTGAATACACCTGAGGAAACACTGTGAATACACCTGAGGAAACACTGTGAATACACCTGAGGAAACACTGTAAATACACCTGAGGAAACACTGTGAATACACCTGTGGAACAGAAGGGAGGTCAAAGCTGTGAATCACGTCATACCTTCAAACCACGTTCACTACAAACAGATGTTTGACTTTGATCTGTCATCAGGATGACAACTGTTCTAAAAGACATGTTTCAACAAGATTCAATAATACAGTGATTCACCCCTGAAACCCTTCCCACAGCAGTTATATGGTCTGTGACAGCTCCTATCTACAGGTGGTGTTTAGAAGGGGGAAAAACCCCAACCACGAATATCAAAAGAAAGACTTGAAGTGATTCCGTTTGCTAACGCAAACATCCATTTGCTTTGTCCGACTAAAAGCCTGATGTAGCTTCAGAGAAGAGGTCAATACAACAAGGGACCTGCCATTGCTTGTATCCTGTGCACAGGAAGTACAGGCCTTTAAGACGTCAGTCTAAAATCCAGAAACAGAAAATGTTAAGTGTGTACTAATTTCTGACACCTGAGACTTAACTGCTTACTTATTTACCCCTGAACAAGTATTTCACTTGAATCCATCAGCATTTGGAATCCAAAACTAAACAAGGTGTGCTGTCCTTCAAGTCCAACTCCTCCCTGAGATGGATAGTCCTGTTGGCATTCCTTATAAGTCTAAGGACACTCTTAGGATGTTCTGGAAATAGCCTAAATTGGGAAACGTAAAGCACGGACTTCTGCATGCTTTTGTGTTTTAGGAGGAAAATGTTTTGCGAGCCTCAGGCCAAAAACCATCCTTCAGCTGCTAAATCAAATGAAAATATAACAACAAATGAATTCCTATCCTCACTGAAGCCTGCAATGATACATGCCTAAATAGACTTAACTGGACCGAGCTAGGCTACCTGGGGTGTTGCCACCACTGAATTTCAAATTCTATATTGCTGTTCAGATAATCTATAAATAAAACGATGTTGTAATAGTCTTCATATTTCAGCGTGGCACTCCAAAGGATCACTGAAGAGGAGTAAAGTTCAACTGGGAAACTATTGTGTATAGAAAAAGGGCTCGGGCCTCTGAGGTCCAATAGTGGGTCTTCAGTGAAAGGATTTTAGTTGTTGGTTGGAATTCTACCTTTGTTGTGAGGGGATCCTGATGGCTTGCCTTCGTCCATTATCCAGGACAAGAAACACAACAATGGAATCCAGCTCTCTTTCCGTCCATTTCTTTGGTTTTCAACATCCTATTCATCTTTCATTATCTGTACTGTTCCAAAAGCCAACATCTCACGTTGCAACAAATTCTCAGTTCACAATGTTTCTTTTCTAAGAAACTGTCATTCATCTCATAAACTCTAGACTTTCTCACATGATTATGTTAACTGATCTTCACACTGTCACTCATTAACCAAGACTTTTCTTTCAATAAGTAGCCTATGTAAGGTAAGGTAGCCATCACAAGACTTAGATTTTTATAAAGATGAGGCCCCTGGGTACCAAAAAAGTATGAACTCATTAAGTATCATCCCTAGCTTGATATGGCTTCAGTTTCGAGATTGAAGGTAAATAGTAAAGTAAGTAAAGATAATCAGTGCTTAAATCCTCTGATGGTCCAGACACAGTTAATAATTATGTTAGTGATTGTGATCTTGCAAAAGGTTATAGACTTCGCAGTTGGCGATAACTGACATAGGTAAAGCATGGGTAATGTGGTAAACAACGTTAAGAGTCACTTAGCCAATCAAAAAATACTTTAAAAAACTAGATTGACATCCATTAAAGCCGCACGCATGCCACTTCAAACTCCCATTACCGTTTAAAGATACCCAACACATTTAAATGGGTGTAGCCTATATATAAAGCACAATACCACAACATACTTTTTTCACATGTGTATCTGTTGGACCATTAGCAATGCATGTTAATAAAAAAACTATGGTAAAAAGTTCCACTGAAAAATTGTAGCATGATGATGTACTCAAATAGTGAAATACTGTCTGCAATCTAATGGCCTTGTAGGCTACAAAAAAAGTTATGCTAAACATAAAAGGATGCAAACATAAACAATGCAAACACAAACAAACAGGTTGAAATAAAAGTCCATCAATAATATGTTGTAAAAGTAGCCAGTAAGGACTGCATATACCGCATCAAACGATACAAAACATAGTGTTTTATGAGATAATCTTACCTGTTTAGTGAAGCGCTCACTTCCATTGAAGCTCCGGCAGCAACATGATCAGGACTGAGAGGGTCGCTGGAGGGTTTTAAAGAAGTTTTCAACAATTCCTGAGCAGCTGAAGTCAGAGTATGACTGTGATCTGACACTGGATGATCGGTAAGAGACTTGCTGTGCTGAACGTGGTGAGCTTGCTGTAATAAAGTGGCCTGGACAGCAGCACCAGGTGAGGAGGCAGACAAGAAGTGCAGCTGGGCTGATATGGGAGCCGTCCCAGTCTCCGGAGAGAGGAACAGACACTCCGCTTGATCCAGATCCACACTTCGGACTTTCCGCAGCTCTTTACGTCTCCATTGGGAGGTTTCCCCGGTGTTACTCTTCGCCTTACCGGGACTGCTTGGCAGACTAGGGTCTTTTGAAGTTCCCTGAGGATTGCTTCCAACGTTTGTGCCGTTGTTTGAGTTAGATATTTCCGACGACGAGGTCCGGCTCCCCGCCGTCGCCATTTTCTGTCCGGGAGTTGATCACTTATTAGCTGCTATGGAAAAGAGGGAGTGGAGGGAGGTGGGGGAGGATCTGGAGGGAGGTGGGGGAGGATCTGGAGGGAGTTGGGGGAGGATCTGGAGGGAGTTGGGGGAGGAACTGGAGGGAGGAGCAGGACAACTGGGTTGTTTTCATGTCACGGTAACACAAGTCCGCGCAATATGCACTGTAAACACAAATGCAATTTTGGCAAAGTTGACAAGAAAAAACAACATAGCCATATCATGGCTTCACTAAACGCGGGTCATATTTAGCCATACCGGATTCATCAAAGAGCGCATAGTCACACGTGATTTTCGTGTAGCCAACATACAGGCATGCATGAACTCTACACCTGCAGGGTCATTATCTAATAACGCCAGGAATAAGTATGTGTGTGTGTGTGTCTGTTTATCTGTCTGTGTGTATGCAGTGTGCGTGAAACATTGCAAATGCCAATAACTCCACATGTTGTTGGTTTTTATACTTTATTTCAGTATTCATCAGTGAATTGTGTAACATGAATTATTAATTAATGTGTCAACTATTCGAAAAACTCTACATGCACATTGCAAATGTGCTCAAAGTCCAGTTAAAGTAACACTAAAATCAACTATGGCATAATCACCAGCTGCATCAAGGGCACAGCAAACAGGCACAGCAGACAGGCACAGACACTGCATTATCTATAATTCCAGGAACGTCTGTGCTACTGAATCAACTAAATGTCCTCTTTATCGCTGACTGCATCACAGGCACTGCACATTGTCTATAACTTGAATATTCAGACCTTCTCCTTGGTTAGTTGCATTACATTAATTCACTTAGCAGACGCTTTTATCCAAAGCGACATCCAAGAGTGAGCTTTGGCAGTCTATCGCCTATTGCTATTGCCATTGTTATTGCTATTGTTATGTTATTGTCATTATGTATATTACCCTGCAACTCTGTGTGCTGTACTTTACCCTGCTGCTGTTGTGAACTGCAATTTCCACCTCCTGGAGGACAAATAAAGGTTCATCTAATCTAATCTAATCTTTGCAAAAGCTGTCCATGTCGTATTAAATCTGCTGTAGGGAATACATTCAAATAGGCTATGAACCCACTTTGAACCACTATACTTTCCTCCAGCTCAAGTTAGACAGCGGTTTCACACTATAAACCCAGGAGGAATGTCTGCTTCACTGAAGCCGATTGGCTGGTACAGGAATGCTTGAATTGTCTGGAAAGTAGTGACCCAAAATTGGGGATTTATATTCCACAGGCACTTGCCTGTGTTGCTAAACAACAAAAGCTTGAACATCATAGGGGACAAAACAACAGACAGCTCCTGGAAGTCTTTGTCTCCAGTGAGACCAATTTCCTGTAAGTGTGGATCCAATCCATCACTAAATGCTATTCTTAGATAACCAGGCTTCCTGTAGTCCACCACTTCCTGTTCACGTGGCCGAAAACATGACATACCTATTTTCTTGTATTTGATGTATAATGTGGTGGTGAATTTATCAAAACACCTCTGTAACCTTGATATTTGTAAGTAAAGTTAATTAAAAGTAATTGCTAAACAATAAGTAGCCAGTATTTCATATTCATATTCTTTGAAAATGATTATTGCTGTGAATAATCACTCACTAGGTTTGCTATCTCTACAAATGTGACGAACAATTAGTCACAATGTTACATTGTTATACTGTAACTGGGTCCATCCAAAGTCCCATGTTTATAGGGTGGCCCAGGTCAGCCACCAACCCCCCTCAATCTGAGTGGACACAACACTGAAAAATAAATAGAAAAAGTACATTCCTCCCTTGTCTTAATGTGGTTCTTTCAGTCTTACTGTACTACTGTTAAATGTTAAATGCAGTAAAAAAAAAAAAAGAAAAAAAGAATATAGACTAAACAAAAACCCAGCGTGACAAACACTATTCACTGTGCACCAGCACTTTTTCGTAATTATGATTCCACAAGACAATGTTAAATCATTTTCCTCACAATGTTTATTTGATAACAAGCCAAAAACTACAGTCTGGGCTATGAATATCAGTTCTAGTGTGCAATAGAAGACACCCCATTGCTTCAGTTCTCTGAGAATAACAAAACCTATGCCAGTGTTTTTTTTTCCTCTCTTTTTTTCTCATTTTCATTGTGTTTAGCAACGGTTTTCCCCAAAGAGATGCCACTCATTCCATTTGATTTGCCATTGATTTCACACTCCTGCCCTCTTCTGACAAGCACACAAATGAATTTAACCCCTGGGTGTCAAATGCTCTCAATTTGTGTGATATCCTCTGGATGATTGCTTTATGGCCGTGTTCAACTATGTGCAATTCCCTATTAAATCCAAATCCCATTTCTTCTGTCCGAGGGACCAACCCACGCTGTGGGATATTAATCCTTTGCATGCGGATGCAGGCATGTTGGACCATCTTGGAACTCTGGCCCAGAATCTGTCAGCCTCAGTGGAGAGGTGGGGGTGGTAGTGGGGGTGGGGAGTGTTTTTTCTCTTTGTTGGATCACTATCCTAAGAGGCTGGTAGCTGCACACTAGAAGACGCAGCATTCCAAAGTTCAAGGTTTCACGTCCTCGAGAATGTGCTGTTTTCACTAACCTGCCCAACAAGGTTAATCGTTATGGGCCATGAATTGAATCCTTGCCTTTCCACCAGGACGTCTCCAGAATGCGTGTTCAAACGCTACCACCGGATTGCTGGGTCAGCTCCTCTTTTGAAAATGAACACTGTAAAAACTTGGGGTTAGACTTAACTGTTATTTCTGAAGGAAGTAGGTGACATGGACATGGCCCTTCCACAGCCTTTCATTTAGTGTTTTCAAATAGAACTAGAACTTTCATCACAGGGCTTAAAGCTAGGAAGTGTAATCCTGGGGTCACTCAGATGACTCCAGCATGGAAAAGCTTTTAATTCTTCTTTTCGCACGCTCTAGATCCAGATGTGTTTTTTTTTTTTGTGTGCAGACATTTCTAGCACAGTATGTCTTGTTTTCTTTTATTGGTGGTTCAGGAGAAACATGAAGAAGCTGCAGTTCATCTTCCATGCATGTGTTTGATCTGCACAGCGACAAGTAACCTCACACTGATTACATGATTGTCCTAACAGGTTGGCCGAACAGGAAGGAGATGCTACCATTAACAGTCACATTGAATGCAATGATTGGTCGATCAGTTTTTTGTCCAGTCTGTTTCACAGCAAGATGCATTCCTTTTTCATATTGTTGGATAAGATTAGCTTGTAAATAGAATTGCTTCAGGCTTGAGCCAGAACAACATGATTTCTGTCTGTGGGATATCAGGGAGGTACTGCAACACCACTGAGTTAAAATCCTATTCATTGAAAAAAATCAAGCCTTTACCTTACCCATGACTGAGAAAACTCAAACAAACCTGTGGTGCAAAACCAGCTTTTTATAAGAACAAGCAGAAGTTCTTTAAAGTATTTAATCTTTTCCTTTAATCCTGTTTTGGTCTGTGTCTGCCGGCTTCTGTCTCCAGTTGAATGTTGGAGGTTCAGAGTTCTGTATCTTGTTCATACAAAGCTGTCTAACAACTCAACACAAGGTTATGGAAAGAAGGAAAGGTTTCAGTGCAGTAATGGTGTGGTTCTGTGACAGCATTTACAGCTGTCTCCTTTACCAAGGATGTAAAAGGAGTTATGACAAAGGATCTTCGTGTAAAAACCAGAGAGTGGAAGGTCATCCTAGTCCTCCACAACTGTAAACCGCTGAACTCTGATCAAAAGTCCTAGAGACAGAAGAGAAGTCCGGCCTCAGTTTGTTTTGGCCTGTGTGTGGAACACACACGCACACACACAGTGTGTGGGTCAGGGCGCCCTGGGGGGTGGTAGATTAGTCATTGTTTTGAGGAGGAAAGGGATCATGCAGTGCTAGGCACTGAACTCTAACCAGGTGGGAGGACAAAGAGGAGGCTGGCCAGTCTCAACACCTCCCTCTTGTCCTCCATTTCCCCTCGGCTCTTCTAGAAAACTCAGCCGTTTCTTCTTACCTAGTTTTCACTTTGAAGTATTCCACATAGCCTTACAGTTATGTTTGGTCATTTACGAGACGCTCTTATCCAGAGCAACTTACAGCAAGTGCAGGGACATTCCCCCCTGAGGCAAATAGGGTGAAGTGCCAAGGACACGACATCATGTCGACTTAGCCGGGAATCAAACTGATGACCTTCTGATCGTTAGGCCAACACCCTAACCACTCAGCCACCTGACTCCCTACCCCTCCCTCCCTCCCTCCCTCCCTCCCTCCCTTAGCCACCTGACTCCCTAAAGCTAAAACTCCCTTTTTCTCATGGCTGAATTACATTACAGATCCAGCCTATTGCTTGAACACTTTATGCAAACCTTCTGCCCATCTTTCCAAAACGTTACACACAAGCACACAAGACACAACATTGGGATTTAAACCATTCACATCTACGCCAAATTGAAACTCTGCTATCAAAACCGATGATGCAAAATGAACAGATAGTGCAAGATAACAACAGGAATTATATTATATAAAATATACAAATATAGGGTGGCAGGGTTTTATGGGAGGCAGGTTTTATATAGGGGGGCAGGGTGTCACAGTTCTGGGGAAGAAGCTGTTCCCTCAGTCTGCTGGTTTTAGACCGGAGACTCCTGAGGCGCCTGCGGAGGGCAAGAGGGCAAACAGTTTGTGGACGGGGTGTGAGGAATCTTTTTGAATGCTGTGAGCTCTATGCAGGCAGCGCTTCCTCTGGATGTCCTCGATGGATGGAAGAATAGTCCCAGTGATGCGTTGGGCGGTTTTCACCACCCGCTGCAGTGCCTTGCGCTCTGCGACTGTGCAGTTCCCGTACCACACTGTAACACAGTTTGTCAGGATGCACTCGATCGCACAGCGGTAGAAGTTCACCATGACAGCTGAGGACAGGTGGTGTTTCCTCAGTGTTCTCAAGAAAAAGAGACGCTGGTGAGCCTTCTTGATCAGGCCGGAGGTGTTAGTAATCATATGAATAAACGTTCAGATTAGCAGCACCACACTAGTGTACTTTATATAAAACACTGTAATCTTTGTGTTTCTATTTTCATGGTCATATTCTCAGATAGTCTTCTGCAAACATCAAAAGTGTAAAAAAAAAACTGGAATCATAAATCTTATGTTACACTTCTCCACACTGGTCCTCGTCCTCTTCCACGTCTGACTCCTCTCTCTCTTTATCCTGCTCTTACTCTGACTCTCATTGCCGTCATGTTTACAAAGTTCTCAAAATGGCTCAACGAAGGCCTGTTTGTGATTGGCTGACTAGTGATCAGTTTTGTAAATCAATGTTTTAAGGTGTGTCTTCAACGTTTTAAGTCTTTTCAATCACCCAATGTGTTTTGTATTTTGAATAGATGTGTTTTCCCAATGGCATAAATAACAATTTATGAACGAAGTGTCTTATGTAGGAAATTGTGTGTAGTGGCCAGGAACAAGTGTGTTGCAGAATTGCAACCAAAGTTAACCAAAGCGCTTTTGGTTACACTGTGTTTAAGGTCGGAAACAAGAGATTCAAGTTTTGTTAATTTGGTCTGAGCATGTGTCTATAGTTTTCAAGCAATATGCAAAAACTTTAATACAAATTTGTACAGCATACAGCATGACCAAAATCTGAGGAAGCAAAAGTAACTTGTTCCACAAGAAGGCTTTTCCGAATTCAAATTCAAACGACTCCTTAAACATCACTGTCAAAAGTAACAGTCAGGAAGAGAAAATGACAATAGGATGTAATTACATCTCTCATATCTTATTTCGTATTTGTTTGGCACAATTCATGGTATTTTGTAATAGTCTTTAATTCCCTGTGGTACCCTTACCTTCCACTTATCCTGATGAATCACAGCAGCTGCCCCTCCCCTCCTCCTTTCCCTCCCTCCTCCTCTCCCCCCCTCCTCCTCTCCTTACCTCTCCAACTCCCCCCTCCTCCCCTTCCCTCCTCCGCTCCTCCTCCCCTCCCCCTACCACTCTTCCACTCCTCCACACGCACACCAACACACTCCCTCCCTTTGGCCCATGGGGGAGTGCAGGGGTTCTCTCCTACAAATCCCCTTCCACTTATCTTTCACCACAGCCTTATTTCAAAGGCCCCAAAAGATCCTGATGATATATTCACTAGTCACTGGGAAATTAAAAGCTCTGGAATTTGGCTTTAGTAGGAGTTTGAGTCCACAGTCCTGCCTTTAGTTCTACTTTGTGAGAGTTTAGTTTTTGGCTTGGCTGTCCATGTTTATGCTGAGGGATCAAGTTGAGCTTATTAGCTGTGTTTTTTTTATTTTGGGTAACATGGGAAGCAAGTTATTCAAACTGCACTGTTAATTGATTGTGTTGAAGGACTTTGAGTAGCACAAAAACTGAAAACAGCCTCTTCTGCCCTGAACAGACCTGAACCTCATGACCCTCGTGTGTTGGTGTCATGATACGTCAGTCAAGTCAACTGTATTGTTGGTTATACATAAAGGACCTTAACTGCAATGAACATGCAAGGACATTGAGTAGTTTGTAAAAAAAATATATACCAATTACTTAATAAGTTGAGGTATTGGTAATGGTAATTGGTATTGGTAATGTTCTAAAATCAGAGTTGCGATAGGAACAGCTTCAGATATCAGTTAGGTGTGTTTAGTGTTTCTATTCTCAGACAATATTACGAGCTCTGATATCTTCACATCACATCTAGCGCACACCACCAGAACATGCAGCAGTTGTAGCATTGTGTGTATTTTTATATTGGTGCAAATTTGATTAATTGTCCTGTTGCTGAAAAGCAGTCTGATAGACAAACAGAAATGCTAGCAGCCTGTAAAAACCAGTACTAGTATATTTTGTACTGTAGAAAGCACCCTGGCTAAAAATGAATGTTTACCTCTCAAACCGATCAATACATTTTCGTTCAAGTGGACGCGTCACCGAAACAAATGCCAAATTATTTCACATTTTGGTTTGATGCCAATGTGGCTGTATTTGGGGCAATGCTTTGGGAGTAAGAACACTTTGGACTGGATAAAGAGGATATTGTGCACAGAAAGAAGCTCTGGGCACTCTAGGTCATCAGTCTGACCCTTGACCTCTAGAGAGCTCAAACAGGAAGCAACTGTTCAGGCAGCCCTTCACAGCAACATAATAGAAGCTGGTTTATTCTGGAAGGAATGTGGCTGAGCGTCTCTTCAGTTTTGCAGTCTTCAATAGCTAGTGTTAATGACATCATTTATTTATCATTTAAGTTATAGATAACACTCTTTTGCCATTATGTTATTGTGTCTGGTATGACGTATATAAAAAATATGTTCTCCCAAACAATAGAAAATAAGGAAAAGCTGTTTTTGCTTTCCACAGATGCAAAAGCTGTCCAAAAACAAACGCTTAATCGTGCCCATATCCTCAGTGACTGAACACGCTGGAAATTCCGCTTCCTGTTCCCCCTGTGGCTGCAGTGCCTTTTCCTCACTACCAGATAAACACACCTGAGGAAGCCCACATGGAATATCTGTTCTTTATTTTATTTTTTTACACACCAATGCATAAATGGAAACTTATACAGGTTGTTTAGGTAAAGACCGGAAACAGCTTGGTGCAAATATGTCATTTATCTCCATCATGTATGAAACATGTACAGTTGATACCGCTGCACTAATGAGAGCACAGCACTGTATCTCAAAGGTGGAGTAAAGTGAGTGAGCCATGTCTTTTAGTTTATCCATGGACACAGGAAGGTTGAGGGGATAGAAAAATATTGTGGATTTCCTCTCGTACTGCTAACCCTCAAAACATAACAATCTATGACATATCCGTTTGTTTGATAACTTGGTCCAGTACTAAATCTATGCTATATTAGAGTATATATTCCAGAGTATATATTCTAGTAGGAATATCATGACAATATGCCTTGCTTTGGTCAACCACAATGAAACCTGTCGAAAGTTCCATGACCCGAGTTCATCGGGACTTTGTGTTCCCATTTGCTACAACACAAGCGTCCACCGCTGTGAGGTTTGTTCTGTGGCCAAATGTCTGTGTGTTGTGCTGCCTTTGGCAGATGGCGAAGTGATGAGTGGCTGCGAGTTCTGTCTGCCAATCAGGAGACCGGTCTCACAGTCTAATGATTATGAAGGCCATGGGGAGACAGCAAGTTCACTCTCCCCCTCTGCCTCTCCTCTTCCTCTCTCCCTCTGCCTCTCCTCTCTCTTCCTCTCTTCTCCTCTCTCTGCCTCTCTTCTCCTCTCTCCCCCTCTGGCTCTCCTCTCCTCTCTTCCCCTCTGCCTCTCCTCTCTTCCCCTCTGCCTCTCCTCTCTCCCCCTCTGCCTCTCCTCTCTCCCCCTCTGCCTCTCCTCTCTCTGCCTGTCCTCTCTCCCACTCTGCCTTTCCTCTCCTCTCTCCTCCTCTGCCTCTCCTCTTCTCCTCGTCCTCTCTCCCACTCTGCCTTTCCTCTCCTCTCTCCTCCTCTGCCTCTCCTCTTCTCCTCGTCCTTTCTGCTCTGCTTTGCTTTGCTCTGACTTAAACCAGCAGGGAAGTGAATGAGCAGATGGTACAGTTACACCATGGCAGCATGGCAGCATGTCTAGTGTTATGGCTTTCACCATGTCCTTGTCAGGATTTTCTCTATGCTTTAATCAGCACCCATCTGATAACAACTAAAATATCTGCATACCCATGTTACCAATTCAGCCGGAAGAATTAAGAATGTACAGTAGTTATGCCACTTATATGGAAACATATCCCCTAATTCTTCATTCATATTAGACAAGATAAGAAGAGATAATTGATGAATGTTTTCTCCATAAAATATGCTTTGTTGTGTCTTTCCTACAGTTCATGTAGGAATGGAATAAAAGTAATGGTCATCATCCAACATCAAGTTTTATCCCGATTCTCCTAGACACCAGGGCTTTGCTGGAGCAAATACTGTATGTTCACGCATCTCGCTACGGATACGATTTATGGTGGGCACCAGATGGCTGTGACTGCTATGGAACTCGTTCCACAAAGGCATTTGAATGTGGCACTTATGGGATAATTTTATCTCTGTTTAACTGTAGGAATTTAACAAATGTATATCTTAACTTCTTTACACTTACACTTTGGGTGCTGGTGAGAAAATGTGACTGGGGTAAGTTGTCTGCCAAGAAAGAATTCAATGCCACCCACCAGCCAATCCCAGGTAATCTCACTCCAAACTTTGGAAAAAACCTAAGAGTCAAATTTACCACATGCATTTCGGGGATTAATAACAGAATAAATCATGATTACGTATTGATCATCGTAGATGTTATGGGGGAGAAGCCTTAAGATTAAGGTTATCACATACTGTATTACTGGTTGACAAGAATATAACTATTTTACAGAAATAGATTTTAACAATGCAAAACAACACAGTGCTAACCAGTGTAAATCCAGTACAACATTCAGTTCTTTTGAACAGTCTAAGCAAAGGATTGAAAATGTTAAGTGTGGTTTGTGGTGGCAGAACATTATGTGATTCGGCATAAATTAGCCCATGTTTTTGTCACCTGATACCTTACAGGAGAATGCAGCAAAGCACAGTGTAATTATGGCAACAGAGAAGCACGAAGCCTACCTGTACGTTTGTTTGTGCACTTGCAAACCCAGTGCTTATTATGTTGGTGCACCAAATCTCTCCATATCGAAGGGGATTTGCTGTACAATATGAACAAAAGAGCATAAAGTGAAACAACATACTTCTTTTCTGTGGTCACACAATATATATTGTCGTGTCACCAAATCAAGTGTGTGGTCAAAACAACTGGACAAGCCATTGTCTCAGTTATCTGTTTTGTATTGTGCATATATTGAATATTAAAATATTCATGATGGAGTGCTTTGTAAATACATCTGAGAGCAGTACGAATCACCTATCCTCAAATTGCCATGGAGTCAAACATTATTTAACACTATTTTGTAAAGCAGATATTTTCACACACAGGTCTAAATTATCGTCGGAGCGAAGATCAAAGCAGCTAAATCTCGTCCTTCAGCTAAAATCCTCTCTGTTCTGCTTTTACACCCTCCGGTGTTTGACCTGATATCTACCTCTTTTACTTTCTCTCTCCCCCCCTCCCTCCCTTCCTCTCTCTCTCTCTACCCTCTCTCCCTCTCTCTCTCTCCTCCCTCTCTCTCTCCCCACCTCCCTCTATCTCTCCCCCCTCCCTCTCTCTCTCCCCCTCCCTCTCTCCCTCTCCCTCTCCCCCTCTCTTTGCTTTGTTCATGGCTGTGCTTCCATTGTCCTATCCTCTGATGACTGCAAATCATCTTGTGGCCTGCAAAGTTTACTGCAGGGGAAAAATAGGGCCCCTTTTCAAAGCCCCCTTTTGTATTTTCTTTCTCCTCCATGCCGTCTACAGTCCCTCCCCCTGTTTCTCTCTTTCTATATTTGTTTCTTCTGTCTTTCTTCTCTGGCACACAAATCACATACATTTGAAACTCTGGTCCAGGTCATGTAAAACAAGCATGCCATGCTTTTTGTCTTGGCAGAGTTTGGAAGGGCCAGGGTACAACTACATTTGTTATTTGATCATTTTTTTTTTTTTACTTTTGGAACCATGTAATCATGTAATGTGACCTGTTGCAGACCAGGGCTGAGGCAGGGCAGATGACTCTTCACACAGCGCCAGACCAGGGCTGAGGCAGGGCAGATGACTCTTCACACAGCGCCAGACCAAGGCTGAGGCAGGGCAGATGACTCTTCACACAGCGCCAGACCAGGGCTGAGGCAGGGCAGATGACTCTTCACACAGCGCCAGACCAGGGCTGAGGCAGGGCAGATGACTCTTCACACAGCGCCAGACCAGGGCTGAGGCAGGGCAGATGACTCTTCACACAGCTCCAGGCCAGGGCTGAGGCAGGGCAGATGACTCTTCACACAGCGCCAGACCAGGGCTGAGGCAGGGCAGATGACTCTTCACACAGCGCCAGACCAGGGATGAGGCAGGGCAGATGACTCCACACTCTTCACACAGCGCCAGATTCCATCAGTCAAGCTGTCCACAGGAGAACAGGTGAGCAGGATGATGAAAGGAAGGAGGGGGAACTCTCCCTTGAACTGTTTGCCAAGAGCCACAACTGGCTTGAGCCAAATTTCAGTAAACCCATGAATTTGAACCCCGGTGTGTCATAAACTTCACACTTGAGAACGACATTATGAAGGAGGTGGCGTGCCAACTGCTCCCACAAGTAGACATGTGGGATGTGTGTGTGTGTGTGTGAACATGGTTCAGCTCAGATGTCTCCCACTCACTCGCACTGATTTACAATTCCAATGAATAAAGGAGGCTTCCCATGGTAGAGCACAGACCAGTGATTGGTCTACAGTGTTTTGGTGAGTGCAAGACCCTTGGCCTATTTCTGATATAACAGACATAATAAGGGTCAAAGTATTCTGCTGTAGAAATGGTGAAAGTCATCATCACACTGTGTGTGTGGTTCCTCTTATCGACTATTTTATTAAATAGTGACATCTTGTGGATATTAAGCAGTACTACTCTTACATAAACATCTTCATCAGGTTCTAAAACATTAATAATAATAATAATAATAAAGCTTGCCATACATACAATGTTTGGTGTGTTGGTCACAGTAAGAACAGCAAGATAATTGTTGTATCTGTATTTATGTTTTAAGAAATGCCATATTTCAATTGTACAGAGCACTATTTGCTTAAAAACCAAAACCCCATGGCAGGCTTTGTGATTCTGAAACGACTCTCTTGTTTATCTAATCTAATTGGGATCGTGTCAGCTTCAGTCTGAAAACAAGCCAGTCAATCTACCCACTTATCAGAGAGAGAGAGGGAGGCGGGACTTAGCTTTCCAATATCAATGGCTGTCATCTCAGGTTACCATGACAACTGGCAGCAGAATAACTATGAATGGAATGAAAATATTTCTCTTTTATGTGTGGAGTGGAATTCTGTCTTGTTTCAGCACAGAATCACATGCTCTGTGTTGTTTTGGAGATGCTTGAGATCAAATCTTAAATGTTTAAAACTACTTTTCATGGTACACATTTAAACATTGTAGCAGAAATAGGATGAAAATGAGAAATTAATTTCCCCTCTCCATCATCCACCTTTGTTTGCTCAGCCAACACTTCACTGAAGAACCCATCCTGGTGTCAGTATTGATCAGGTTCACGGGCAGGGGGGAAGATGGCAGATGAACAAAGGGAACCCCTTCACAGGTTGTTTGTGTGTGTACATTTGTCTGTGTGGAGGGTTTGGGGATGGTTTAGATACATACTAATGTCCTGGCTGTGTGACCTACTGTGTTATCCAATCTGAGAGCAATACAGTCCAATCCAAACATTACCAGGCACCACCAGCAGGCTGTGTGTTTATGTATGTGTCGCTCTCTCTACCGCACATGCTCAGTGGGGGCCTGAGCATCCTCCATTCATTTGTCTGCCCCTCATCCATTGTCTGGGTGGGCAGTATGCTGCTGAGGCTGCCTCTCACCATCCATTCAGACTCCTCCGCTCGCTGGATGCCTGATCTCTTCATCCCACCCTCCACTCATTCATCCCTCCTGTCTTCTGTCCTCTGGGGGGGGGGGGGGAAGAAAAGCGAAAGAGGTGGATTCTTCACCTGTCCAACAGGAATCTGTGCTTTGCAACGCAGACTCCCACCATTTTGGAGAGAATCACTGTCTCCTTTCTTGCCTTTTTCTCATCTTCCTGCTGCGATGGATGAATGAAGATTCAAACAGGAGGAGGAGGGGGGGTGGGGGAGGAGTGGAGGGAAGTCTGAATGAGCTGGAGGTGTAAGCAAAACCTGTTTCAACCACTGGCAAATGGGTCTCCTTTTCTCAGGAGTTGATCGTGCGACACAGTACTCAGCTTACCATGGAGTTTAGCACCTCATCCGTGTTCGACCAGCAGAAAGGTAAGATGGGGAATCCTTCCATGATAAAGAGAAGGTGGCACGAGGGTTGAGAGATGGATAGACAGAAAGGATGGAAAGGGGGGCGGGGGACAGTTGCTGCCTCTGTTGCCATGGAAATGCAATGTTCCCTCCACTTAGCTTTGGTTTCATTATAAGTAGACATGGCAGTTTTAACCCAGCATAGTGTGAATATGGTGTGTGTGTTTTTTTCTTAAATGACTCACGATCCATTGTTTACGACTCAGGCCCAAGTAGAAATTGTTGTCGTATATACAGTCATTAACTCTTCACAGGGTATTCTGTTTGCTGTTTTGTTTACAGTAGGGGACTTAACGATAGGGAGAATGTTGCAGCAAGCAAACTCCAGCAACAGATAAAACTAAATCATTATCTGGAGGACACAGGTTTTCCTGCACCATTCCAGTAAATACATGACTTTGCCTCTACATGCTTTTCTGCTGTTTTCTTAAAGAGGAAAGAAATCTTTCATTTGGATTGTGCCAGAAACAATACACATCAGCGATGAAGCTCTGATTAAATGTGTACTGTAGGTTTTGTAATATTAATGATAAAAGGTTCATTTATGAATCTATTGCTTTTGTGGATTATATCATGGATTCCTTATCAACAAATAAACAGTATAAACCCAACAGTTACACCTTGGAGAGTTTGGAAGTGCCAAAAGTACCAATAAACACATTCAAAGTGTCTTTCAATTTACACTGAAAAGACACACAACTCGCACAAACCCTTACATTTTACAGCTGATTCTCTTTCAGGAATCACTTGTAAGTTTAAGTTTTTATATACATTATAAACCTGCCTGTTTTTTTACGTAAAACCTGTGAGTTCAAAAGATCGTTGAAAAACTGTTTCAGCGTATCTGAAATGGTTGTTTCCCAAATGTCTTGGTGTGCTCTAGATTCTGCTGAAGAAGTGGACCTTAGTTTAGTTTATCAAGCTGCTGCCAATGGGGACGTCAACACATTAACAGCCACCATCAGAGAGGACCCTTCCATTCTGGAGTGTTGTGATGGAGAAGGTATCCAGTTCACAGCTACACGATAATTCACTGAGCCAGGACTGAAAGTCATTTCCTTTTGTGATTCATGAAAGCTTTCCTTTTGGGTCCACAACCATGGCTGTATTTTCAATGACCTCTGATATATTTAGGCCTGCAATCTTCTGTCTGTGCGGTAAAAAGCTGCTGTGATTGTTTAGGACAGGATTTTTGACCTCCATATTTAACAGTTTCTCCTGTGTTTTCAGGATCCACTCCGCTGATGCATGCAGTGTCAGGGAGACAGGTAGACACAGTGAAGCTGCTTCTAAAGATGGGAGCCTCCATAAACACGCAGGATGCCTGTGGAAGAACCTCACTCTCTCTGGCTACATACTTGGTACAGTATGAAGTTCAATACAGCTCAATGTAAAACCTTATAATTTGGCTCCTTTGGTTTTATTATCATAAACCCGGATGTAGTATGAATATGTACGTCAGGGGTCCAAGATGTAAATCCAGTCGATTACAGGTTAAAAACAAAACAGTAAATGTCAATGGACTGCTAAGAATGTACCATTATTTGTTAAACTGGGTTTTTTTTTATAATAATTTTTACAAACATCTTGTAAACTGCTCTGTAATGAAACATCCCTAATCTAAATGCCCTATTCCCTCTCTCTCTTCCAGGGCTGGCTTGAAGGCTGTGTGTGCTTATTGCGAAATGGAGCCAAACAGAACATCCCTGATAAGAATGGCCGCCTGCCTCTTCATGCAGCAACCGCTGAAATCGACCTTAAGTGAGCACCAGTGTACAGTCAATCACTGCAATCCAAATACCATTAGTCATTATTTATTACTACAGCTTCATTTAATTAGTGTCACAACAATTATTACATTTGGATCAATGCCACACTTTGAAACAGCTCCCATCCTAAAAAATTGTAGGCTATGGGAAATTCTATGATGTAAAAGTCAGCCCTTCAGAAACATACTTTTAAAAGGGTTACTCTTTTATTTGTCCCCCAGAGGAGAAATTGCAGTCTACGACAGCAGCAGGGCACAGTACAGCACTCAGAGGGACAAAGTAAAATATAAAATAAAGATACAATACAATACAAAACACATCAAATCAAGTACGAAAAACACAGATCTATTATTAACCTTGCAGATAAGTGGGAGAGTTAAGTGAGATGGCTCCTGTGTTGAATGAGAAGTGAGTGACATACAGCCAAGTTGCATGTTGTACGTAAGAACAACAAGAACACCATGAGGAATATTGCACTTAATAATATTGCATAAATAATATTGCACGTAGCACACTCATTTGACATCATTTTTGTCAACCCTGAACCCTTCTGTCCTCCATGTTTATAGGTGCACTGCTGGATGGAGGTTATTAGCTGGGTGGCTTGTTAAGCAGACAGAGAAGCCTTGTTTACAATGATGTGTGTGTGTTTCTGTGTGGATGTTCAGAGGTGTGTTTGCTTGCATGTGTGTGTGTGCAGTCCCCATAGTGACCACAGACCTTTGCTCAATATGCTCAGACAGTAACAGCTGCTTCTCTGGGTTTCCTCTTTCACTCTCCTTTCCGCTCTCTCTCCCTAACACCTACCAGAGGGGATTCAAAATATTTATTTAACTCAATTTGTTCTCTCCATATTTTTCACAACCTTTATCAATTACTTCTGTGTCAGTTAGCAACACATTATACACTAGCTGTCCAGTACAGTGCCTTGTGCTTCTGTTTGACAAAAACAATGGCGGCAAGTTATTTGACCTCAGCTTCCCATTCCTTCCTGGATGTCTGTTCTGCTCTTATATTATTGGTTAAGGAAATGGGAGTAGACCTTCCTGGTATTTCTGACGTGTACACTTTATAACAATAGTTGTAATGTGTTCTGAGTTTTAGCATGTATTTTAATATTTTTCATTTGCAATGGATATTACTTTCTAACAAATCTTCAGTATTAAATGCTCAAATACTGAACATTGAGTTTAAATTCATAATACAACTATTGACTGTATTTTATCCACAGACTCATGGCAGTCCTTTTGCAGCAATCCACTGCATGTGAAATAAACCACCAAGACAATGAGGTAGGCATCCCCACCCACTCACTACAGGAAACTGAGGGCTACTCACAACTTCTGGACACACATAACCTGTCTTTCTTTAGTGGGAGTGAGGGGAAGACTGTGGGGTATAGCCTCCATATTGAGGAGTGACTCGGAAGAACATAAGTTTAAGTACACAAGACAAAGTTCATATCTCTGTAAACACTGTAATCTAACTCCAAACGTTTGTCCAAGAATTTCAAATAAAAAAACATTAACAATAAATGACCTTGCAAAAGAATGAAGCAGCATACCAAGTAAATGGACAGACATTTCATGAGATGTTTCGCTAATGTGTTACATGCATCTACAACATGTCCCAATCTGATTTTGTTTGGTAGGGCATGACGGCGCTTCACTGGGCTTCTTTCCATAACCGCCCTGAGCATGTGCAGGCACTCTTACAGAAGGGGGCTGATCCCACGCTGGTGGACAAGGACTTCAAAACAGCCCTCCACTGGGCAGTGCAGGTTAACTAACCTACTATGCTGCAATGCTGTGGGCATTGATCATGTTCATGTTTATCATCATGTTTATAACTCGTGTCATTCCATGAACAACGTAGCCACGATACATTTCTGGATATTATTTGCCCCAGTAACATGTGCAGCAGGTGTGTGTCGTCCAAACTTGCACACATGGAGGAAACTTCCAGTAGGCCTGTTTGGGCTGGTTCTCCCTGTTGGCTCAATCCCAGGGAGACCTGATGCAGACACCGTGCCTCCTATAATTACCAGGACTCTACAACCACACTGTGAAGCACTCATTTAGCACAGTCAGTTAGAAGAGGGGGGGGGGGGGGGGGGGGGGGGGGGGGGGGGGGGGGGGGGTCAGATGGCTCAGGGGGTTAAGGCGTTGGCCTCATGATCGGAAGGTTGTGAGATCGATCCCCGTCTGTGGCTATGTGACGTTGTGTCCTTGGGCAAGGCACTTCACCCTACTTGCCTCAGGGAGAATGTCCCTGTACTTACTGTAAATCACTTTGGATAAAAGCATCTGCTAAATGAATAAATTTAAATGTAAAATGTAAGAAACCACAGGCACATTTGTAAGCTGAACGTTCACTTTCAGTTTGACATGGTTTAGTGCACTGTGGAAGTACAGTGTATTGCTCTCAACTTCACAGTCATAACCTACCCAGTGTATGGTGAGCTGGTTGCTACTATATTACCAAAAGTACTTGGTCACCCATCCAACTGAGGGCTGATTCTGATTCTGATCTGATTATTTGGATGGGTGACCAAATACTTTTGGTAATATAGTGTATGTAGTGATCCTTCACAGTAACACACATCAACTCATGAACAGTCTTATTCACAGTCCAAAAACGTTTTTAAACCTGCAATCTCAAACAAACAAAAATCTAAATTAATCCCAATATTTGGTGAGAAGTAACTGCCTTGGTTGAACGATCTGTGTCCATTCTTTTAATTTGACGTTGTATATTTCCCTCCGACAGAGTGGCAGCAGATATATGTGTTCTCTGATCCTGGAACACCCCCAGGGTTCTGCAGTCATCAACTATGATGATGAGAATGGAAAAACGTGCGTGCACATCGCTGCTGCTGCTGGTTACAGCGACATCTTATACCAACTAGCACACGTTCCAGAAACCAACCTGCAGGCATTAGATGTGGATGAAAGGTAAAGTCAATCTGCATGGTGTTTTTTTACTCTGTTCATAATCATTTGTGGTCATTCATTTGATGCTTACCCAGGATATCGGAGGAGGCACTAAACATTTCCCACATGAAAGAATCAGACCTATTTATCTGCCTGAGCCAATAAAACATGAGCTCACAGGTTTAGAAATATCAAAAACCTTTAGTTTTTACTGTCATTTGGGCCTGTTCATTATATACTTTATTCAACGGTAAAAGTTAAAAGTATGTCCCACTATGTCTAGGAGAGTGTTTGGTCTTCATCCTACAGGACCCCTCTCCACTGGGCAGCAGCGGCAGGGAAGGATGAATGTGTCCAGGTCTTAATCCAGCAGGGCGTGGAACTTGGGCCCAGGGACATCAATGAGAACACACCACTCACTTATGCAATGTACTGCGGCCACACTGCCTGCATCAAACTCCTCTCTGTGGACAACAGGTACAACCTGAAGTCACATGGTTAAGGTTTGAACAGATTAGGTCTAGTACTACGTTTTGAGTCAAATGTGCTTCCGGTGTGCATCTAGGGAATATAGTGTGTGGTCCTAGACCAGTTGATGTTCATAAAGATTCAATTAATTTTGGAGGGTAGAATGTGTCAGTCAATACCACAATTAAGATTAATTACCCCCCCCCCCCCCCCCCCCCCACCCACCCCACCCTTCCAGGTCTGATTCGGCTAGACCCCTGCCTCCTCAGGGAAGTGACCAGACTCAGAAGAAGGAAGGCAAGTTTCGTATGCTCAACCAAATCTTCTCCTGCAAGAGGAAGAAGGAGCACCATCTTGCCCGACAGAAAGAGCTCAGACACGACAGAAACCTGACTGAGGAGACCTCTGAGGTGGATGACATCATCACCATGTTCGACTGCCTGGTGGACTCCTCCTCTTCCTCTTCCTTGATGAACAAGGAGCTGGGAGATGAAATGATGAAAGATGAAAGTTTCAGAATGAGGAAAATACCCACCGAAACCCAGAAGCTTCATCTTCACGATGACCAAACTGAGAAAGACTACAATGGTTTGCCTCCCATACGGACGCAAAGCCTTCCACCAATCACATTGGGGAACTCTTTGCTGCAGTGCTCCCAGAATGCAGTGCAGCAGAATGAAGTCAATGGACCATCTGTGAACCACTTTGTTCACCGGTCTCAGAAAAGCAAGAGTGAGCATGACTTGTTTGACAGCAGGCAAAAGGGGCATGCTCTGGTCAACCATACCTGGAGGACAAAGTCTAATCAATCTGTTTTGGCTCCGAAGTGCTGGATAGCGCCCCCTACAGAGAGACTGTTAAATAAACTGTTGCACGAGACATCCGGTCCTTTGGATATTGTTTGTCCCAACCAAGCTCCATACACTCTAAAGAATGAACAAGGTACTATACAATGGTACAAAAAAACATCTTAACTTATTTGATGTGTGGATACGTCTAAGTTTGCTACCTCAAAAGGTTAGACAGTTATGACAGAGTTAGTGACTTCTTGCTGAGACTTTCTTAAAGATTCACTAAAAGATGCACTTCACTCAGTCAATGTGTTGTACTGTAAAATAACTAGAAATTGAGTTTATTTTAACAAAAAGAATTCTTCAAATAAACTACATTTCTAGTTATTTTGTTTTAATACTTAGAGTATTTGAGTCTCATAGTTATTCTTAAGCAATGTCTTAACATTGAGAGTTGATTTAGTTTCTCATTGAGAGGAATAACATCCATCCTCCATTTCTATGTTTCATCTTTTTTTTCGCAGCTCCAAAGACACACCTGCTACCGCTGGACAGGTTGAAGATGAGGGATACTGCTCTTACACGCAACAGCTTAGCTCCTATTCGGGATCACTGTACCCACCGGTGTAAGTACCTGCTCCACACCCCTAATTGTATTCTTTCTGTCCACAGAGTGTTCATGTGAAGTCTTTGGTAGTTAAAGTAAGGTTGTGTGGATACTTGCTTTTTAATACCTTAATCAGGACATTATTCAAATGTACTATTTCTATTTCCCATCGCAGTTTCTTTGCCACCTGACCAAGTCTCCAAAGGAGTAAAGAAGTCCAAGTCCCTGCCCCTCAACACCCTGGGTCGGGGTTCAGGAGGACTCCCCCCACCTGTCACCTCCAAGTCCCAAAGGTCTGGGATACCCCAAAGCCAGTCTCTCTGCTCCTTCCTGCCCATGCTCAATGGAGATCCTCTAAGGACAGTCCAGGTCCTTCCAGCCATTCCCTCTCAGAGGAGACACAGTCCCACTGTGACTGAAACTAAAACGGATGGACGCATTGACACTGTGGAGAACAGAACCTGAGTCGACCAGAAGGTTCTGACGGTTTGCAGAGTGAGGAATGTGAGTTTACCTGATGCACTGGAAAAGGGAATCATCATCCTCCCATTACTGACTCAAGGAATCTGTTTTACATGCAGACTGAAAGTTGGTATATGACATTGTTTTTGTAGACACTGTGGGGTTCCATAAACCTTTTATAACATGTTACAATTGTTACAAAACTGGACAGTTGGGTTTATAACAACCCAAAATCTCATGGATCATCCATTCCCTGCACACATTTTTGTATTTGCATGGCTTTGAGCTATTTACAACACCTGTCAGACATACAGAAAATAGGACCAGAAAGTAATGCCTAAAAAGGCCTATATTTGAGCGTATGACTGATTACTGACCCAAGATATCGTGACTGTTATTTGACTGGGTCAATCTATAGCATGTGATGCACAGTTGATTCTTCTCAGGTGTGAAGTGATGGAGCACTGGTTTAAAGAGAAATGTAAGCTTATACAGCGTCCAGATGTATATTATTCAAGTCAAACTGTGACACAAAACTCATCAAGAGAACTGATCAGTAAGAATCTGACAAAATGGCAAACCGATTTTCATTTATCGTTTAAAAACAGGAATCTATTTTTTACAAATGTACATTAATTTAACACTGCAACAGAGGGCATGCGCTATATACTGTTAGATCTTCTTGCACTTTTCAATGAAGACATTCTGTATGTTTCTGTTGTTATGTGAAATCCTTACGTGTTATGTTTGGTTAAATGAATAAAATATGATGTTTTTATCACCTAATGAGAGTGTTTGTGTGTTAGTTTAAAACATATCATCATTTTAGTCATGGCTATCTCATGTCCTGAATGAATACTGCCAGGCAGTAAGACCATAAATATGATTCTGGTTTTGTATAACATTAGTATTACATCCATAACAGTGTCTTTTTTGTTGTCTGTTGCTCTTCATAATGTTAATATCACAAGAAAAGGATAAATGACACTATATCTATGCTGTTTTAAGCACAGACTTCTACAACATTGTGAGATCATGGCTGGGACCATGTCTATCTCTGGGACTCAACTCGAGACAGATGAGGGGAAGTGGGTGGAGACTGACTGGAAACCTGCCGTGTTTGGCTGAGAGCAACAACTGTGATTGGTCAGTAATATTTTCACCGACAGTCCTGTTGGCCAATCACCGAATAAGGATCCCAAGAAACATTTCGTAAGCAAACTTGTAAACGAATTGTTGAGAGACATTCGTTCTCGATCGTTTGCGTAGTTTATCTTTATGGTTGTAAGTCTGTTATTTATCCGCCGTGATGCAAAGTATCAACACTCAGTACAGGACGAACTGGAAGCGTCAGAGAAGTGGGACCAGACTGTAGGTGTAGAAGACAGCGACGAGTTCTCGACTCAGTATCTGTCTAATAGCTAAATCTATATCTTTATTGGTAATTCGGTGGATTCAAACATGTTATTTTCTTAAAGGGTTTCCAAAAACGCCCCGACTGGCCAAAAACAACAGTGCAAGCTTGATGTAAGTGTTTTTTAATGCACATCATGATCGAGTTGTTGGCTTGTTAAGTTAGCTTTAGTATATGAACACTAGCCTACATGTGAACTAACCTTAATCTAGCCATGCTGCTGCTAACCTTCCCTGTCTCCGTCTGTCTGTCTGTTGTGTTGTGTTGTGCTGTATGTGATGGGACTAACTATAAAGTGTATCTGTTAAATGAGCGTTTCGGTCTGAACACACTTCCTCTGGCGCTACTAAACACCCAGTCCAGCACGTAGCACTGACTAATGTAATGCTATGGAAACCTCAGGCCTACCAGTACCACACTCAATCTGTAAGGAAGTCATATAGCCTAACTTGTTATTTCCCGTGGCCGTGGTACATTTCACCTCTCTTTTAATTTAACTTGAATGTCCACAGATATTGGGACACATTTGTGTTAATAGTAAAATAAAAATAAACATTCTGTAGTTACATTGTAAACAAATGTTCCCCAATGTTCCTCGAAAGTAAACATGTCTGAAAGAGGGGGACTGACACTGATGATATTCAGGCCTGTAGCCCAGTCTGCCTCCATTTTAGGGGGGCTTTTGAAGCACAGTATGCTTTGTTAACCAAGCATGTATTGTGTAATTTAACACGGTACCAATAAAAGCAAAACATATTGTTTACTTTTGTTAAACTGGCAGCATGATCTCAGTATTTGTATCCTAAGCATTCCAAAATTGGGCTAAGAAAAGATATACATTCTTAATTTAAGCAAACCATATTGTGTGTGTGTTTGTGTGTGTCTAATCCAAAATTTGTGCTACTTCTCTTATATTGTGTTTTGCTAAGCATTTTCATCATGTGTATAATTACCTATCTTTCAATCCTAGACATCATGGACACACTGAGTTTTTTGCTGCCATTTCTATCTTTGGTATTCCTGGCCAGTACTGGCAAGACTGGTAAGCCTACTTAAACTGGAAGCACTGAGTACAATAACCAAAAACAATATAAGCTTTAAAAATGTGTTTTGTATTGATGTGTTGTATCAATTGGATATTTTTTTCAGATGGTATCGTTAACTATGGAATGATACAGCCACAATCTCCAACAGTGGAGATTGGTAAAAACTTCACTGCTACATGTGTGTTGTACGAAGATGCGTTATCCACAGCAGATGACATATATTGGACTAATAACGGCATAACAATATCGAAAGAACAATACACCAAAATAAATGATTCTGCTGTGAACGTCAGTATTACCATCACTGATACTACAGGGCCATGGTTGTTTTGTGGAAGTCGAAGACTAACAAATCCTGTCCATGGGATTCTACTGACTAAAGAGTGTTAGTATTTCCATTGAACCTTTCAAGTCTTTATTCTGGAAAGTTCAATTTTGCTTGATGCTCAACAAATCAATTTATCTCCACAGTGGTGACTTTAATGTAACGGAAAATTTTTCTACCTTTCCCGTTTTCATATTGGTTAGATCCACTGGAAAAGCCGACCAATCTATCTTGCAAAGCGTTACAGTCTGGTCAGCGAATCTCCTCTTTATTATCCTGTACGTGGGTGTCTGGACTGAAGGAGCCACAATCGAACGCCAAGTACACTCTGTTCGTCCTACAAAAGTGAGCGTCCCCCTCCCTATGCTTCTGATCATCAATAATCTATCCATGTGTGGATTCCTCAACATGTGCACAGTACTGAAGTGTCACAAGTTCTTTTTTTGCCCTTCAGAGATTCGGAAAATGAACTATATAAAAACCATACACAGAGAGGCAGTGGGGTTGTAGACTTGTCCACATTTCCAAGCTTCATGCTGCTGGAAATATGGGTGGAAGAGGAGAACAAACTAGGAGCGGTCCAGTCAGATCACCTGGAGATTGAAGCCACTGATTTAGGTACATATACTAGTGGACGGTTCCTTTGACTTTGCTTTCGCATTTGACATTGGAATTCCTCTCATACTGATTGTGATTAAATACTGTATTACAGTGAAAACCAATCCCCCCTCTGAAGTCCGGCTAATCGCAGAGAAGGAATTTCCCAGGTCCCTCCGTGTGGAATGGAAACATCCTATTGAAGAAGTGGTTTTACATTTGAAATACAACATAAGGTTTTGCACAGCTAGCTCCAGAGAGTGGTTTGAGGTAAATCTGATTGTGAAACATTTCAACCTATATTGCATAATTTACAATCGGTACATGTTTCTTAAACAAGCAGCACAAATGTTAGTCTGACCATTTGTCACTGGTTTTTAATGTGTACCCAGGTGCCTCAAAGTGACACAGAGAACTCCATGACATCCTTTCGGCTTCAGGACCTTAAGACAGACACTGTCTATGTGGTTCAAGTGCGTTGCATACGCAAGGAGGGGGGCGGACACTGGAGCGACTGGAGCACAAGTGTTGAGGGCAGGACCCCTGAAACCAGTGAGTACGGGAGGCTCAACTGTCAAAGCACAACCACTTACAATGTGCTGAGACTTTTCAAGTCTGTGCAGTGGTGAATCATGGCCGTCTGATCCAAGGGAGCTAGACTAGACTATGTCTTTTTCAATCTGGATCATCTTTTGTTTTCCCATTTCCCTTCTAGAACCCACAAGTAGGCCGGATATTTGGCGAGTTATTGTTCCTGTGGAAGGAAGAGATGAGCGAACAGTGCAAGTCATTACTAAGGTAAGGTATTGGATTACTGGTGGTCAGTGTGCCCTTTCAAACACATTAGACCACAACATGATCATCTATGGAACTTATGTTTGGTTTTTGTTAGGCTCCTCTAGAGTCCAATGGAAAGATCAGCAAATATGACATTAGGTTTCCAAATGGGAAATGGGAGACTGTGACAGTCAACAATACAGATCTGGATTCAAGCTCCCAAGAAAGGAAAATTACTGCATTTCGCACGATTGACATATCTGACAATGTAACAGCACACTTTGCTGTGATTGGCTACAATTCTATGGGCGGTTCTCCAGTAGCATCCTTAGTCATCCCGAAGATAAGTAAAGGTACGTGACCTTGATGTGTCCCTTCTTTTGTCTCTTTACAGAGTATTCTGATTGTATCAAACACGTAATTCTGTATTAAAATGTGTGTGTGTGTGTGTGTGATCAACCTTCATTGTATATGGACAGTTCCTTAACTGGGTTGTGTGTTTCAGATCTTCCTGATGAGGAGGCTTTAAGTTGGTACACCCATGAAGGGAAGCTGTGGGTAAAATGGGAACCGAGATCCGTAAACAGGGTCAACCTGTCTGAGTATGTGGTGGAGTGGGTGTCTGTGAGCGATGGGCAGATGGACTGGCAGAGAGAAAACAGACACAAAAGTCAGGCAGCCATTTTGGGTAAGGATTAGTCAGTTGTTTATTGTTTGTTATTAACTGGAAATAAAATAGAAATGCTAAATGAATTAATTTAAATATAAAATTGATGATGATGAATATGATGCATCAAACTTTCTGAGTGTGGGTTGACTGTCTAGACTCAGAAATGACACAATGGCTGGTAATATTAGGAAATAACTTATTTGAACAAAAGGGGGCGCACATTAACAAATTCTATTGAGTCAAGTCAACTAGTGTTGTTTCTCATGCTTATTATCATGTAGATCAGCGCTCTTCAACCCTGGTCCTCAGGGACTGCATGTTTTAGATGCTTCCCTTCTCCAACACATCTGATTATAAAGAATGGATCATTAATATGATTTTGCCAACCAGGGTTGAAGACAACTGAACTAGATTGTCCAGTTGAAATGTCTACTTAATTTACATTTCCCACTCAAGGTAATCTTCAGAAGTTTAAACGCTACAATGTATCAGTGTATCCGATATATTCTGGGATGGCTGGGAAACCGATGACAACAGTGGCTTTTCTGGAACAAGGAGGTAAAGTAACGTTCTGAGGATTTATTGATCCACTTTCCTTTACCATCTCACCTGAGCATTGCTAATACTTAGTGTAAGCACATACAGATCTTCAGGTACTATTTAAAATTCTATTGATTCTGTTCATATTCAGCTCCACTGGAGGCTCCAGCTTTGCGATTGAAGAGAACTGGGAAGTATGACGTGGAGCTGGAATGGTTTGACATTCCACTAAACAAACAACGTGGATTCATTGTCAACTATACCATCTTCTGCATGTTAGATGGCAAGGAATATAGTAAGTAAATGATCCAGTGCAGTAACCTACTGACTCTAGTGCAACATGTCTCCTCATGTCAGTATTTCATCTGGTAGAACTGTTATGGGAGTCGTGGTAATAAGAAGGTACCCGGTTCAAACCCCAGCTGTGTCAACATGACGTTGTGTCCTTGGGCAAGGCACTTCACCCTACTTGCCTCAGGGGGGAATATCCCTGTATTTGCTGTAAGTCGCTCTGGATAAGAACGTCTCCTAAATTACTCAATGTACTGAATGTACTTGCATTCATTTGTATCACAGTCACATTGTAATGATGTATTTTACTTGTTTTTATTTTCAGTGAAAAAAACGATCCCTCCGACCAGCCGCTCCTACACGCTGAAGCCCTTGTCCAGCCACACCCATTATGTGGTCTGGATGAGAGCGTCTACAGTCAATGGCTCTGCCGACTCTTCTGTAACGTCCTTCAGCACTCTGAAATATGGTGAGTCATCACATGATCTGATCACCGTCCCAATGCTGTGGATATCAGCATCCACTGCTCTGGAAACGCATGTATTCATTTGGGTTTAGGTTGCAGTGGCCTCTTAAATGGAACCTTTCTGTTCCTCATTCAAAACTTTCCTTCTCAATGTTTTTGGGGTCCCAGTAGTCTGTTACCAGAGCTGTAGGAAATTTCAAAAGTCTTGTACCCCCTGTGAATTATATTATTGTTGCTTGCTTTTCAACGGATACACTCTTGCATGTTTGAGGTTCACGTTGTTTAATTGTAACTTTAAACTGCAAGCTCGTATGGTTCTTCTTTTTGGCACTTATTTGGTTTTTCCACAATGTAAGCTTAATGTTTGGGTCGTTATGATCAGTGATCAAAGCCAAGGTTATCTTCTGGTATAAAGGTTTATGCTTCTGTAGTGGGGAGCTAACTAGCGGGTAAGCTAACTGGTGGAAAAGGGTACTGCAATTAATGGTATTAATTTTATCTCATGTCTGTTCGCATTATCGGATGAAGGGGGCACCACCGCAATATTTTGGAAAGGAATTGAGGGAAACCTTATGGATTAATGAACAAATAATAGCCTCTTAATGATCAGTCTCATAAACTGAAATCATGCAGTTCCTTAAAATTAATGCAGATCCGATGACCGAGAATTTTACACACAAGGTTTATTTAAAGCAAATGGAAAAACAGACAGGGGAAGACGAGGAGAAGGGGGGTTATTGGGAAGGCCTAGAGCAGGACTAAGGGATAATGATGCTAACTGTGCTAGCATGAGGTTAAAATATTCACTACTTAACACAACATTTACAGTTCACAAACAGCCAATGTCTACAGTAAGAAAATTAGTCAGTCCGTTACTTTTGTAGCAGTTGAAGAAAGGCAGGGTCGTGGTTTCCTCCGGTGATCAGTCAGGGAAAAGCACTGAATATTTCTTTAAGTTTCTGGTGTAGGTTCTGTCTCAAAAAGACGACTAAACTGATGTTCCCAGCTATCGTATGTTGAAGAGAGGTAGAGTTGATCTTCCGTGTGGTGTCCAAGAAATCAAAGGAAGTTTTCCTTAACTTCCGTGATGGTCCTTGGTTCAGTTGAGAGGGTTCAGGTAAATCCAGAGGTTGCTCAATATACAGACCACCCGAGGTTGTTCCTCGGAATGGTCCTGACGAAAGAGGGAGAATCTTTCTCCGTTTGGGGCTTTTATACCAGCAAAGAAAAAGGGGGGTTATTGGTGTTCTTATCTGAAGATGGTCTCATGCTGTGATTTGCATGTAGTTGTGAAAGTCTCTGGAGTGGGTATCTTTCAATGTCAGTGGGAGTGCTTAACTTCCATAACTAACAATTGTAACATTCAGAAATGTCATTGTTAGTTTTGTCCGATCATCTAGATACCAAGAATGAGTTATTTGTAACAAAGGAGAAGGGAGTTACATTAAACATCACATTACATCAAACACAGCATTTAAAGATAAAGTCACAAGGTTCCAATCCTTTTAGTGTCCAAGAAGCAGTATTGTCTTTGTGAGATGTTTGTAATCCATTAAATGTCTGTTTTGGGATAAATCCTCTGTTCAGACTTGTGAACCAGCTATTCCAAGGCCTTCCTGACCTTTCAGCACTGGTTTGGAAATCCATAACCCTGGTTTCGTCAGTGTGTCTCACTGACGAGGGAATGGTTGTGGAGACTCTGCTACACTTCACTCATGCTTTATTTTCAATTCTGTATGAGATGTACTGTAACCCTCCAATGAGATAACTGCACTGTTCCTGAGGATCTCCCATGAGATAACTGCACTGTTCCTGAGGCTCTCCCATGAGATAACTGCACTGTTCCTGAGGATCTCCAATGAGATAACTGCACTGTTCCTGAGGCTCTCCCATGAGATAACTGCACTGTTCCTGAGGATCTCCCATGAGATAACTGCACTGTTCCTGAGGCTCTCCCATGAGATAACTGCACTGTTCCTGAGGCTCTCCCATGAGATAACTGCACTGTTCCTGAGGCTCTCCCATGAGATAACTGCACTGTTCCTGAGGCTCTCCCATGAGATAACTGCACTGTTCCTGAGGCTCTCCCATGAGATAACTGCACTGTTCCTGAGGCTCTCCCATGAGATAACTGCACTGTTCCTGAGGCTCTCCCATGAGATAACTGCACTGTTCCTGAGGCTCTCCCATGAGATAACTGCACTGTTCCTGAGGCTCTCCCATGAGATAACTGCACTGTTCCTGAGGCTCTCCCATGAGATAACTGCACTGTTCCTGAGGATCTCCCATGAGATAACTGCCCTGTTCCTGAGGCTCTCCCATGAGATAACTGCACTGTTCCTGAGGATCCTCCCATGAGATAACTTGGGTTGCCATTAACGACCTCCTCTTTGTGTTTCTCTCAGCTCCAGGGCAGATGGAAGGTATCGTGGTGGGAACATGCTTTGCTTTCCTGCTCTGTGTATTGGCTGTCTTAATACTGTGGTTTAATTTTAAGAGCAGGTGAGTTCAAGATCCATCTGATCCTTTAATCTTGTGGTGTTGATATAAAAAGTGCCTTTTGATTTGGCCTGATCATTAAGACTGAGGAGGCTGATTTAGGACTCAGCCCTTCGTAGACAAGTGAGATCTGCTCATTTCAACCACAATGTTGCATGAAACATGGATGAGTATAGAAGATGTAAACGTGTAAAACACAGGGATTTATTTGGAAATATCTAAGCCTGGTGCCTTCTGAAATATCAGTTTTTCCAGATGATGACATTTGGTTTTGTCTTTCATCCTATCATCTACAGGATCAAAAAGATATTTTGGCCAGATGTCCCAAACCCTTCAAACAGCACCATTGCTACTTGGTCTCCTGACTTTCCCTCCAAAGTAAGCTGCAAGATACCTACAAGCTGATACCTATAACTAAAGTGCTAAATAAATCAATCAATGTAAATGTAAAGTGTACTTCCTCACATCATCTTCAAAACATTCTGGAGAACGCTAACCTAATCACAGTCAGCATTCACAATCCTAAGTGATTAAAGTGGTCTGACTAGCACACAGGAATCATAGTAAATATGTATCTGTTCTCTTTCCCAGCCCGACGCCCCGAAAGAAGGCATTGCGGCTGACGTGAGTGTGATGGAGGTGGAGGCGGACATGTTGGACAGCAAGTCCCTCTTTGAAGAGGAGAAGACCTGCCTGCCTCTGAAGAAGGACAAGTACCTGTCAGAGGAGCACAGCAGTGGGATCGGAGGCTCTTCCTGCATGTCCTCTCCCCGTCAGAGCGTGTCGGACAGCGACGAGGGCAGCGACTCTGGACAGACCACAGCCAGCACAGTCCAGTACTCCTCTGTGGTGGTGTCAAGTGGCTACAAGGGTCAAACCCCCAGCTTGCTCCGTCCGAGCCAAGGCCCCACGCAGCAGCAGCAGCCCACTTTTGCCCGTTCCGAATCCACTCAGCCTCTGCTGGACTCTGAGGAACACCCTGACCTGCTGGGTCAGGAGGGCAGTGGACAGACTCAGCGCTACCCCTGCAACCCCTACTTCAGACGCTGGCCTGGGGCCAGCAAGGATGGTGGTCAACCTGCGGCTGAAATTAGCCATCTGGAAATGGAGGGGCAGGGGGGTGTGGCCATGCTTAGGTTCAGCCCCCTGGATGAGGCCTCTCAGCAGACCACGCCCACAGAGGAAGGGCAGAGTTGTGATGGGCAGTCTGCTGATCCCTCCTCTAGCTACATGCCCCAGCTCAATGGCTACAGGCCGCAGTAAATGAGGCAACAGTGTTGACATTTTTTCTGGCTACTGCATTTATTTGCCATGTTTCTCTGTGCCTGTTTGGGAGATTAATGTCAAACCTTTTTAAAGGCTTTGTCTTGGTATAATCATAAGCAGTATTGAGTAAGCGACCAAATGGTATTCATGACTTCATGGGATTACTACTCTCAACATGGTAGCAATTGATAGGTTAAGTATTTCATGGAGAAGGATCATCTACTGCGCTGAATGAAACTGTTACAGCTGCTGCTCTTCAAGCTATCAAGATTTAATCTTTCCCTTTCTTGGGAGAAATCTTGTTAAAAGGACTAAGGACTAACTAACCCCCCCCAATAATGCTATACCTTTCAGCATATAGTTCAACCACCAACATTATGGAACAGTTCAAAGAAATGGTTCTGTATTGAAAATGCCTTATTCCTAACTTCAGATGTTCTGAACTTTATGTAAATCTTTGCCTTATGTCACAGCAATGTCATTATTTGTGTAGAATTTAAAGGTGCATGCTTTTCTTTTTTTCCCCGAATTGAATGACTCAAAGGTTACTTTAAACTTTTACAATATGCATCTGTGCTTGGGAATATATAGAAATATATCCAAGTTTTTTTTTGGAGTTATCAGTATTTACTAAACACTACATCTAATAAGTGATATAGTTCATGACACTGCATGCCATCCATGCAAATATGCTGTTTATGTTCATTTGTAACAAAGTTATAAAATAAACTACCAAATGTTACTGACTGGTGTTGAGATCATTTACTATTTGTAAAGACACTATATATATTATTATAACCAAGATGACATCAGTGAAATGTGTAGGATCTGTTTCCCCCTTTGTCTCATCTTGAGACTTGAGTAAGAAGTATGCCTTAGATGTTCACACTTCTGTCAACAGTAACAAAGAGGAAGTGTTTACACTAATCAGTCTCCATGTGGAATAAAACAGACAGAGGTCAAGTCAGTGAACAGAACCACAAAATCCTTTATTGAAATAAAGGTATCTCACACCAAACTCATGCATTTAACAGTTTAAGACAAAAAAAAATTCAAACGATATAAAAAAAGAAGATAAGTTAACACAGAACAAAAGCAGTCTTGAAAAAAACCAAACTGAAAGAACATAGCTTGAGTTTCACTCCCAGTCATCTTCATCTGCAGCTGCAGGCTGGGCTGCAGGCTGGGCGCATGCCTCACTCTGGAACAACCCCCATGATGCAGCAGCACGTTAAAGCATGCACTACAGCTACAGCTTCTAGGAGACTGCTTTAAATGGATAACTTAAACACTCAGGGCAGGGGTGTCAAACTCCTACCATCGCAGGCCAGGAGGGTGCAGGTTTTCGTGTCCACCAAGCCACTACACCAGCTGATTTCACTAACGAGTTTCTCCACTTAGTGAAATGGCTTGGTGGACACGAAAACCATCACCCTCTTGGCCCACGATGGCACGAGTTTGACACCCCTGAGTCCGGTGGCTGAGCCCTTGGGGAATAGATCTAGTAATCAAACGGTTGCCGGTTTCACCCTACTTGCCTCAGAATATCCCTGTACTTGCTGTAAGTCTCTCTGGATAAGAGCGTCTGCTAAATAACTAAATGTAAACATACATACCTTCCTACTATCAGTGGATGCAAAGGTAGTTCCTCTGGGGTTGAACCCTGAGGTTCCATGGGCACTGAAGGCCACTTCCTCCAACCACGAGGGCACCTCCTGCTGGGCCTGCCAAAGTTCACAGGGTTTAAAAACACACTTCCTTTGGATCAAGATGCGGTTTCAGCCATTCTGATTGGCTAATAGCATAAACCTACCCCAGAGAGTACTTTGACCAAGGAACGGGCCAGCTGGATGTCGTTTTGCGGGTCGAAAAACGAGACCGCTCGACCGATATTCCCACATCGGCCCGTTCGACCAATGCGGTGGACGTACTCGTCTATATTGTTGGGGAGGTCAAAGTTCACAACATGCTGGACGTGATCGATGTCCAGGCCGCGGGCAGCCACAGACGTGGCCACCAGCACAGGACATTTGCCCGTGCGGAAGTCGCTGAGGGCCTGCTCTCGCTCCCTCTGCTCACGATCACTGTTACAACACAAGACAAGACTCATACAACATACTGTCATCTCAGCTGCGGTCGATCATTCTGAGGGGACATGATGCATGATCAAACTGTACCCATGAATGCTTGTAGTGGACACCTTCTCCTGACAAAGGAAGATTGCTATGAAGTCAGCCTGTCTCTTGGTTTCCACGAACACCATGGTCCGTTCAGTACCTGCAGGAATACAGACAAATGAATCTGGATTCCTTTACAAACTGAAGTTGTCATGGCTGGAGGTGAGGCTGAGTACCTGTAGTCTTGAGGACGTCCAACAGTTTCTGCCTTTTGGAGAACTTCTCCACCTGGAGAACCACCTGTTCCACATCACTACAGGCTCCTCCCACCACCCCCACCGCCAGAAACAGGTAGTCAGTCTTCAGGAAGTCAGAAGCCAACCTGCAGTGTCCCAAGACATTTGATATTGTTTTAGATCATATTTTAGGATCAAATACAGGCTTGTAGTCATGTCTGGCTGCATGAAGTGAAACAGCAGCAGACCTCTGGATGTCCTCAGGATAGGTGGCGCTGAACAGCAGGGTCTGGCGCTGTTCTTTGGGCGGCATGCCAGGCGATGCCACCAGCCTCCTCATGTCTGGCTCAAAGCCCATATCCAGCATTCTGTCAGCCTCATCCAGCACCAGGTACTTCAGCTTACTAAGGCCAACCTTGACAGATGGGACAGTTTTGTTCATCTTTGTATGCCATAGAAATAAGATACTGCACTGTATCAAAGGTCAGCGTCAACATGGGTCTGTACCTTTCCTCTACCAATGATGTCCAGCAGTCTCCCTGGGGTTCCACACAGCACGTTGCAGCCCTTCAACACCTCTCTGATGGTATAACCAGTGCTTATACCACCGTACACCACAACTGGACGCACACAAGTCCTACGCATCGGACACAGAAAGACAATCAGCGAAGACTACTGCTCTGAAGATATGTTTGGAATGTTGGTCTTGGTTGAAGACCACACCCACTTGTGCTTTAACAAGCTTCATTGGTCCAGATCATGTCTGGTATCGTTCACATGCACACCGAACACACCTCCTTAACAGGGTGGTGAACACTACGTACCCGAAGGCAAACTTCCTGGCCTCCATGTAGATCTGGTTGATGAGCTCCCGGGTTGGAGCTACGATAATGGCCTCAGGCTCCTGTAACTCACTGAACTGACTGGCAGCCACGCCGTCTGCCATCAGCCTCTGCAGGATAGGCAGCAGGAAAGCAGCCTGACAGACATGTCAGAGGTTTAGAGACCTGGGACCACATCCCCCTCCACCACATGGGCTTCCACCTATACACTAAAACAGTGGTTCTTAACCCTGGTCCTCTGGGCCCACTGTCCTGCATGTTTTAGATGTTTCCCCCTTGTAACACACCTGATTCTAATAAATGGTCATTATCAGGCTTCTGCTGAGCTTCCTAAGGACCCATTCGTTTGAATCAGGTGTGTTGGAGCAGGGAAACATTTAAAACATGCAGGACAGTGGGCCCTGAGGACCAGGGTTAAGAACCACTGCACTAAAAACACACCGTTTTCCCTGAGCCTGTCTGGGCACAAGCCATCAGGTCCCTCCCTGCTGCTATGATAGGGATCCCATGCTTCTGGACAGGAGTGGGCTTCACATAGCCAGACTTGCTGACGTTCCTGTTCAAGGTGTCGCACAAGGCTGCTTCCTGAAATGTCTGAGGAGATAAAAACCCAGGGTCAACGAATAACTCTTCCCAACATACTGAGAACAACGGCACACCCCAGTGGCGTTATATCAGAATCAGGTTCGATTCAAATGACAGTCAAGGCAATACTCAAGTTGTATTTGCCAAGTAAGTTTTACAAAAACAAAGAGTTTGCTTTGGTGGGCAGGTGTATCCATTTAACATGAGAGTATTTCAAGTGATGTGCAGCTTTGTACTGCTCACCATGATGGCCTTTGGAGGGTTGCTGCCACTAAGATCCACCAAGATGTTGTCATACTTGTCAAAGTTGATACCCGACTCGTAATGAGCAAAAACGGAGTCCTCCTCTTCAGAGAGGGCTGGAGGGACGTACGTCACCTTTGGACCTGAGAACATTCACATGCAGATTTGCCATTGTCACTCAGGCCATTAGAGTACACATTTAGAAATCACATCAGGCCAGAGACTAACCTGCATTTTCCAAATCTCCTCCCACATCACCAAACTTGGCTAAAAAACAGAAGAGTACATCAAACTGGGTCTTTTCTATCAATTTATTTCAATAAAATGTATGATATGACATGGAACCTTTAGAAAATACTTCTTCATCTTTTCCACGGTAACCTAGTGTAACACATAGGACATTTCATAAAGGAGTCATCGTTTCACACCATGGTGTCGTAATACTGAGTATAATTGTGTAATTTGGACGAATCAACTACCTCCTCCACTTCCAAAGCCACCTGCTCCACCATCTAAAACAAAAATTTGTGTAAATAACCAGCCAACAAGATAAGCCCACATAACATACTACCAGCAGAACAGATGAATGGAATGACAGAACACATCCAAGACAATGGATGAACCAAATCACAGTTATGATAAAGGATCATGTAGATCAGGGGTCGACCATCGCGGAACAAGAGGGTGCTGGTGTTCGTGTCAACCAAGACACTACACCAGCTGATTTCACCAACGAGTTGCTCCACTTAGTGAAATCAAACTCGTTAGTGAAATCAGATGGTGTAGTGGCTTGGTTGACACGACACACCACAACCAGTTGACAGGTTGCCTGATGCAGAACCAGACTAATCTTACCGTTACTGAATCCACCACCTCCCCTTGAACCTCGGCCACCTCCTGGTGAGAAAGAAGATTTGCAGGTTCATTCTACACTTTAGTATACTTAGATGTTTAAATAGCTTTGGGTGCGAACAAACTCACCCCTGCCTCCTCTTCCAACAAAGCTTCCTCTTTCTCTGTTACGAAAGCTGCCCCCACCAATATCTAAGGTGCGCACAGTTTACACGAAATCAAGTTTACAATGGCCAGAATGTTTACAAATCAGAGTCCATTTTGGAACAGCAAATTGCATGGTACAGAACACTGAAGCAAGGCAATTATAAATAAATACATTGGGACAACAATAGTACACTCTTGTTCTGTACCATTTTAATATGATGCCATATGACCTTTAGCATAAAGACAAGACAAAATGTTGCAATTATGTTTCCAAAACGCTGCGAAAGGTCGCGCCTTTAGTAAGGTACAGCAGAGAAACCTTTACACAGCTGGGTGAACGGTAGTGTAGACTATTGGCCAGCATCCAGACCAATAGCTGAAGCATGAGATGCTAAAGTTATAGAATGATCCAGAATAACTCATGAAGGATTTGTACTACTCACCATTCTCGTTTTCATCAGTCCCTGCTCAAAAACAATTTAAAAAAAAATAATAGTCAAAGTGCACAAGTAGATTTTCATACATTTGTTAAAGCTTATTAAACATACCAAAAGAGAATGAACTCTTGGACCCTCCCCTGCCTGATGAGGACAGAATAGTTCAAAATTAATTAAATGATGAAAATTAATTAAATCCAAGAACATGTGTCATTTGCTTTGAATTGACAGGAGACTCACCTCTGCTACCTTCTCTTACTGAGCCTCCATATCCACTGTTCCAAGAGCCTTGGTTATCTACCACTACATCCATCAAATATAAATTAAATCTCAAAAGTCCCATTTCACCAAACAAGATGAGCGCAATCAGTCTCACTTTTAATATTTGCTGTGCTCTGCAGAATAAACAACTAGTGAAATGATTATTTAATATTTAAAACAGACTTTACCCACCAGAATTTGAATTATTGCTGGCAAAAGTGGTGCTGGCACCCTGGAGTTTGAAAATAAATAAACAAATGCAATTGTAAAACTAATTTCAATCCAACTCCCACATGTCAAAGCTGTTTCATTTAAACTAACTTGCCTCTTCCACCCAGTCGTCCATTTTCACTCGTGGCTGTCTGCAAAAGAACACGAAAGTGATAGTGAGGTGTGAAAGATATCCTTTAAACATACATGTGAGTTATTAGATGCTTACAGCAAACCGCAAGTTCTCATATAAATGCGTGTCTTTAGAAAGAGTTTTAAACCCTTTATCCAGTAAAGCCATGTCCCTTATAAAGTTCGTCAGATGCCGCCACGTGTTACTGAACTGATCCTGACCAACATGCCCCAACAGCCATAACTTTGAGCCAAACTAGCCCAACAAGTTACCTACTTTATTTACTAGATAACAGACTGATCACATCCAAACCATCGCAGATATATATATTACAGACCACTCTGACTGTAATTTGACTGAATGCCGGATTGCAATTCATATTTTCCTCCTTGTCCAACATTTCAAATGTAGCTACCTGCGGCGGCACTTTAAGTTAGCAAGCAATTATCGCCAGCAAGCAGAATTAATGGAAGCAACGTTCTCCATCTTATATTTCATAATGTTGTTTAAAAGTATTAAAAAATGAAAGACATAAAAAGGTCAACTGAATTGTTTAACGTCTGTCTGCATTAAATTTGCACATGAATACATACTAGCAATTTGCTAGTAGCAAATTCCTCGACTGTGGAATAAAGTGTTGATTTCGAGTGTATTTTTTCCCCAAAGTAATTTGGATTTAGGGTTATCAATTGTATTGACATAGAGACAACTTGTAATGTAGATTTTAATCCCTAAAACATTGAGGATACCTTCTGTATGGAGGGTGACCTTCAATTAGCGGCGCTTGGCTCCACGTGGTGTCAGGTGCGCTGCTGATGGTCGAATGGACCAAATTAACTGAGGCTGTTGAAGACAAGAAGAATAGTGCATCAAAGAAGGGGTGTTCACCTTTCTTCCATAAAATATAACCACTAGATTTGTGGCATCATATACATTAAATTTGCATTGCAAAACGTGATAGATTTTCCAGTCTGTAAATTTATGAAATCAAAATAAACTATTGAAAGAAAACGTAATATTAGTGGTTCAACTGAAGTAGGTTCTCAATCTCAACTAATCTTTACTACTCGGAAGGCACATATGGCAGCCTGTTAATTCACCACTGGCTTTTAAAAAGTATGTAGATATCTAAATTCTTCGGAGGCGATGGTAACATTTTATAATGTGCATTTTACATTGTACAGTTTACAATAGTCTTAAAATTATTTTGTTCTGTTTTTATGAATCGAACATATTCGATCAATTTGATATTTCTTCTGGAAGTTAAAAGTAGGCTGTGAAGGGGCATGGGGGGAGGTAAACTTAACTCGACAGAAATCTGTGCCTCGTCCATTCATTTCTTAATTGTATACGGCGTGGTAAATCTTTAAGATGCGTAAGAAATACAAGGTGCTGCGTGAGAAATGTTTGAAATGATTTCAATGAAATCATTTAAAAAGATTTGTAAACATTTAAAAACAATCGTTTTTAAAGTAAATGTTTGAAATGAGCCCTGGATGTTGTAAGAAGCCCTCATGACCTTCCTGAACTGTAGGTGGCGGTGAGGCGCCTCTTTAACCTTGTTTGTATCCAATCTGCCGTAACATCAAGAGAAGAAGTTAGTTTTGTATTTTACTTAATATCCGCCAAAATTCAGACAAGAAAACTGTCAGGATTTAATGGTAAGGATGTTCATGTGTACTGTTTATTACAGTACATTATTTACAGTAAACTATTTATACCGTTTCTGACTGTGATAGCCTACTGTGGATATCATTAACTACATCAGTGTCAATACCAGCGGTATTCATATTGAAATAGCAAGATAAATAACTTGTATAAGATAGCTAACTAACTAACTTTTTGCATTTTATTGTTGATGGTTTCAGGTAGTCCGTCATTTCAATAAAAAATGCCCCTGTCCTCTCATTCTCCGACTGGAGAAGACCAAGATATCCTGGTAGCCAGTTTGGATAATGCAAGGAATCTATCCAACATTTTGAAAGCCATCACCTTTAAAGACTATGCCATATTCAGTGCCACACCAAATGGACTGAAAGTAACTGTGGAGGACTCTAAATGTCTTCAAGCCAATGCCTTCATTCAGGTTAGGGTGGACTTCCCCCAAAAACATCTGAAATCTCAAGTGGTGTGTCGTTGAGAATCATTAATTTACATGGTCTTCTTTCTAGGCTGAAATATTCCAGGAATTCACTATAAAAGAAGACACAGTGGGCTTTCAGGTGAACCTGACTGTACTTCTGGAATGCCTTACTATCTTTGGAGGGAGCACAGTTCCAGGTGACAACAACCAAGAATGTTCTCTGACACAGAATTTGATGCTATGCATTCCACATCTACTGAGTGTATTAACCCATCTTTTGTGTTTTTTCTATGACAGGCGTAACAACAGCTTTGCGTATGTGCTACAAAGGTTATGGATTTCCTCTAACCCTGTACCTTGAAGAAGCTGGCGTAGTCACTGTGTGTAAAATCAATACCCAGGAACAAGAGGATCCCATAGACTTTGAGTTCAGCAGCACCAATGTAACCAACAAAGTGATTCTTCAGTCTGACAGCCTGAAAGAGGCTTTTTCAGAATTGGACATGAGCAGTGAGGTCCTGCAGATCACCATGTCCCCAAGTCAACCATACTTCAGGTCAGATTTGAACTGAGGTTTAATTTTTTTAATGAATGTGTGTGTGTGAAGAAAGCCTTGGTCTCCAGCTAGTGAGGAAGCCAAACGTGCATTTGGACCTTGAGAAGAATGACAAATTTCCCCATATTTGTGTTCTGTTGTACGCTACTAGCATAGTCCATCTTTTCATCTGACTTCTTTATGTGTAGGTTGTCTACATTTGGAAATTCTGGGAATGCCCACTATGATTACCCTAAAGACTCTGACATGATGGAGCTATTCCAGTGCACAAAGACTCAGACAAACAGGTATCTCATGCCTTGTGTTATAGACATGTATTCCGTACCTTTCAATGCAGCTGTAACAGTGTGATTTTCCCCCAGGGATTAATACAGTTCTACTCTACTTGTCAGATACAAGATGTCTTTACTAAAGCCTTCCACCAAAGCGTTGGCGCTGTCCTGTAAGGTGTCTGTGAGGACTGACAGCCGAGGCTTCCTGTCTCTACAGTACCTGATCAGGAACGATGATGGACAGATCTGCTTTGTGGAGTATTACTGTTGTCCAGATGAAGAGGAGGAGTAGATCTATATGAACACATATGAATGGACCAGAGACACTGGCTGTTTGCAGTGTTTCAATCATTTTTTATATCAATGTTATTGTAAAGTGTTACTGGTGTGGTTCAATTTGCTGTTATTTAAAGCATAAAATGCTTCTTTTGATATTTTTGTTTTGATATTCTCCATATCTTACACTTGGCGTTATGCAAGCTTTCCACTTAACACTTGATTTATATAGGTAAACTTTAATTAAAAACAAAAACATATATATATAATATCAGGGACCGGCGTGAAGTGCGTGAGGGAATAAAAATACAGAAACTTCTCCGGCCAGGGGGGGCAGTAACACGTCGATGTTGAAATGGATGAACACACTGAAAATGGTCTATGAAAGATTTGATGAGTCGAATCCCTTAAGTCATTAATGTTAGGTAATTTTTATCTTGTTTATTTTTATAATATTCTATTATAGATATTATATTTAATTATATATCTAACTGCCCCCTTGATGTTTCCTTGGCAATTTGGGAAAGTAAGTTTACCTACATTTAGTCTATTGACTTTTATTTTGAAAAAGGTTTGAGGAAACAATCCGGACGTTAGATTCTCTTCTCCACGCTGCTTTACTGGAAGATGTCGCCGCTCAAGAGAAAACGTGGAGGAACTAATCAGGGTGGCGAAAAGGGAAAAAAAGTTAAATTCGCCGACAATGGAGACCAACCACCAAGCAGCACCGAACAGGAGCGTAGTAATGAAATAACCGTTCCTGCACCTGTTTCCAGGGTAAGGTTACTCTACTTACTGGAGTTAGCAGTAGTAAAGCAGCCAAACATGTCAGCCAATGCAACAAACTCGTTAGCACCATAGTGATGCGTTTACTTACAATTAACTTCTAACACTTTTTCACCGACCAGGGCAAGTGGACGAACAAAGAAAGAGTTCTGGTGTTTTCTTCCAGAGGCATCAATTTCAGAACCCGGCATTTGATGCAGGACTTGAGGAGCATCATGCCACACACTAAAGCAGGTTAGTCTCCCATTCTTCTTGTACTAAACTCTCCCTCCACCTAAATTCAGAATCACTGACCTTGTTGAGGAACTGTAAAGCCCCACTGCATGTTAACTAGTATGTGCTTCTTTTTCACAGATACCAAAATGGACAGAAAAGATAAACTTTTCGTCATAAACGAAGTATGTGAAATCAAGAATTGCAACAAATGTCTGTTCTTTGAAGCAAAGAAAAAGCAAGACCTTTACATGTGGTGCGTATTGTGGTTTGGTTGAACCATGTTTAGTTCGACTCATTGACAACTTCGTAAATATCTAACAACTTATTGTTTTTAACAGGATTTCAAATGTTCCCCACGGTCCATCTGCAAAGTTCTTAGTTCAGAATAGTAAGTAACCACAAATGTGTTTTGTAATGTTGCAGCACTCCATAAACATATGTGTTGCCCTAGTTACAGTTATGGATTGGGTTATGTCAAAATATGTATCTGACATGCTGTCTTTCCTCTGTAGTTCACACACTTGCAGAGCTCAAAATGACAGGAAACTGTCTCAAAGGATCCAGACCCCTGCTATCATTTGATCCTGTGAGTCGTTTTTATTTCTCTTATCTTGCGGTTCTAAGTGTGGGTGTTGACAGTGTCAATAATAACGATAATTATGTTCCCTGTTTTAGCAATTTGACAAGGAGCCACACTATGCACTGCTGAAGGAACTATTCATCCAGGTTAGTTGATTACGTTATCCAGATTAGGTGATTACACCAAGACTTGAAGTTATGCAAAAAAAAAGGATAAACAATCACACTTTGTCTTGTTTTTGTTTTTTAGACATTTTCAACTCCTCAGTATCACCCAAAAAGCCAGCCCTTTGTGGACCACATATTCACTTTTACCATAGCAGACAACAGGATATGGTTCAGAAACTATCAGGTTAGCAAAAGGAACAATTTTGAATTGAAGTGTTCATCCGTCCATCCACGTCCTCTGAAAAAGGTTTTGTTTAAAACCTGTTTGTTGTCTCCTACAGATCATTGAGGAGGACGCGGCACTGGTTGAAATCGGCCCTCGTTTTGTCCTCAATCTCATTAAAATATTCCAGGGTAGCTTTGGTGGCCCCACACTCTTTGAAAATCCACACTTTCAGTCCCCCAATATGGTAAGTCTTCTCCAGGGCCACATTTACATTCAGTCATTTAGCAGACGCTCTTATCCAGAGCGACTTGCAGCAAGTACAGGGACATTCCCCCTGAGGCAAGAAGGGTGAAGTGCCTTGCCCAAAGACACAGTCTCATGTAGCCACAGCCAGGAATCGAACTTGCAACCTTCATCTTCTGATCACTAGCACTACACCTTAATCACTGAGCCATCTGACTCCCCATATGAGTAAAAACACACATGTTCAGAGGCAGGGAACCCAGTGCAACACATCTATAGCCACAATCTCAGTGAAATTTTGCTGATGCCTGGATGGATATTTCCTGATGGATTTCATGTTCTCGCCTCTCCTCCACATCCCCAGAACCGCCGGCTGATACGGATGGCCACAGCGGCCAGGCTGAAGGAGAAGCAGATGGTCAAAGAGCTGCAAAAGCTGAAGAGAACCGAGGCAAAGGAAGAAGTGAACAAGGACGTCACTGCTGATGTGTTCATGACGCCTGTGGAGGAGAAGCCGGTCGAGATCCAGCTGGAGGCTCCTGCTGTCCCAGCTGTTAAAAAGAACAAGCACAAGAAATTTCAAAGACAGAGGATGCGCCAGTGAATCATCAGCTAGAGCATTGAGTAAATGACTTGTGTTCTAATGCAGTGTTTACCAACCCTGGTCCTCAGGGAACACCTGTCCTGCATATTTTAGATGTTTCCCTGCTCCAGCACACCTGATTCAAATGAGTGGTCTAATGAGGCTTCTGCAGAGCTGTTTACAACCAATGTCTCAGGTATTCCCTGAGGACCAGGGTTGGAAAACACAGTTCTAATGGTGCTCTGAAAGATGGCCTATTGGAAATGTCTATATATGGGAAGAACATTTACAACATATCCTGCCTAGCATAGCAAATAGTTTGTTTTTGAAAACTTTGGAAAGTTGAAAATTATTACTGTAGCCCAGGAGTCTACACATTTGGTTATTACTCCAGTTTTGATTGTCGTTCAGTCTAGACGGTCTTAACAAATTCTGAAAACCGGCTTGACCTTTTTTTGTTTCTGTAAAATAAATCAGAATTTCTTAGATGTTAACAATTTACCCAACGATTGTCTCTTCCTTGGTCTAACAATGCACGTGAAAACCACCAGTAGGATATATACGTACGAATGAATTTAACGTTATTATGAATCATATTTAATCTAATCTAATATTGGGCTCCATCAATTAATAAGCAAATGTCACGATTTCACGCACGCGCAAAGGCCACGCGCCAAACTGGAAGCGTCGATGTTTAATGACGTCTATGGCTCGCGCCTCAGCCGGCGCAGTGTGGTGTGTTTAGATTGAGCTGTGAGTGTGGCGTAAAGTGATGCAAGACACCAATACATCTAGATGATGGAATATTTAATTTACTTTTTTTAACATGGAAAGCTAATCAAGCACTAGTTTAGTTTTATTTATTCAGAGTATAACAGAGTAGTTTTACGGTAGCGCGTGTTACTGTGGTTGTAGTCCAGGTTAGACCTCCAGTCTAGAGGCACCATCACCTTCGTCACCTTCATCATCACCATCCTCAGGTTCTACTGGGAATCTCCATTAATTCTCATCAGAAGCAGATTAAGTGAAGATGAAGTGTCATTACGAGCTGTTGGGTGTGAAGAGAGACGCCAGTGATGATGACCTGAAGAAGGCCTATCGCAAACTAGCTCTGAAGTGGCATCCAGGTAGGATTTAACTTGTTAAATTAAGATCAGTACTGCAAGTTGGTAATAATATATTTAAAATAACAGGACTGTCTTATTTTATCTGTCAATTGGCACTGTTTGAAAACGTGAATGTTTCTTTTATAAATGATCGTATAAACACTACACGTTTCATAATAAGAATCTTATTAAGATTACCACTGCTGTTTTATTTAGATTCCACCTGAATGATAGCTAATATTCTGCATAATCAAGACAGTTTGGGGTTTACACCTGCATATTTTGCGGACACGTCTGCTGATGGCAGTAAAGTAGCAAGATATGCTCCTAATATAGTAATATAGTATATGCATAGAGCCCTGAGTGTTGAGATGGCTGCAGCTGTGACTGTTACACTTTCAAATCCCACATTTTCCTAAACATGTATCATATTCTGAAGGCAGGAATTATACAAATGCATATAATCCTGCAATATTAAATTATAGTAGGGTAGCCTAAAGGAATATAAAAAAATAAATTACTAGTTAACTAAACGACTGGTACTGGTATACGTATTTTGTTAAACTGTTATTAGTTTGGTGTCATTGTGTAACTGTATTGTGTTATTGTCAGACAAAAACTTGGATAATCCCGAAGAGGCTGCAGAGCACTTCAAACTTCTTCAGGCTGCTTATGATGTTCTGAGTGACCCGCAGGAAAGGGCTTGGTGAGTCCCTCATCCTTACAGACTAACCTAGACATACAGGCCCAGTGTCCTAGCCTAGTCTTAGACTAAAAACGTTCTCAATGGAGATTTGTATTGAAATATTCTCTCACTTTAGGACTAAGCTTTATACATGTCGGGAAACTGGGACATAGAGTCTAAATGTGGAAATATTTAATAGTTTGCTACATAAGCCTTCACTCCAGGACTAGAGACCTATATATTGATCAGTCTTGTTCTCAGACAATCCATTTAGTCCAGGGGTGGGCAATCCTGGTCCTCGAGGGCCAATGTCCTGAAAGTTTTAGACTACAAAGTTAGAAGGTTCCTTGCTGCAGCACACCTGATTCTAATTATCAGGCTTCCACATAGCTTTATAATGACCCATTCATTTGAATCATGTGTGCTGGAGAAGGAAAACATCTAAAACCTTCAGGACAGTGGCTCTCGAGGACCAGGATTGCCCACCCCTAATTTAGTTACTTGTCCTTTTCAGGTATGATAACCACAGAGATGCCCTCCTTAAAGGAGGTGTGAGTGGAGATTATGAGGATGATAGCATCGATCTGCTCCAGTACTTTACTGTTTCTTGCTACTCTGGTTACGGAGACGATGAGAAGGTGAGTGTATTTGTGACTCATTAGCCTCATTGTGTTTCCCTCAAGGTCTTTTTCTAGATGGTCAGTTGGATTCTGAATATGTAGTGGTATTTATATAATACTATATACATACATATTTACGTTGAGTCATTTAGCAGACGCTCTTATCCAGAGCGATTTACAGTAATTACAGGGACATTTCCCTGAGCCAAGTAGGGTGAGGTGCTTTGCGCAAGGACAGATCATGGGTTCAAACTCGCAACCATCTGATTACTAGTCCGATTATAAACCCAGTGTCGAGCGAGGAAAATAATTACCGTATTTTTCGGATTATAAATCACACCAGCCAAAAAATGCATAATAAAGAAGTAAAACATAGAAGTCGCACTGGAGTATAAATCGCTTTTTGGTGAAAGGATGTAATAATCATGTGAAATGATATAATAATGTGTTAATCATTTCACACATAAATCGCTCCAGAGTATAAATCACACCCCGGCCAAACTATAAAAAAAACTGTGATTTATAATCCCCAAAATACAGTATTTGATCACCCTGCTATTTTGCAAGCTCTCCCACTTAGAAATCACAGAGAGGTCTGAAATTGTCATCGTAAGTGCATGCCCACTGTGGGAGACATAATACAAATGTAAATAAATCCAGAAATCACAATGTATGATTTGTAACTATTTATTTGATCCTCTGGATCTGGATCATGGGATAAATCTGAACCTTCCTACCACGCATAATTTCAAACCATGACGTCTTAGTGAATTACCAACAGTAACCTTGGAAACGGTGGTCCCAGCTCTCTTCAGGTCATGGACCAGCTCCTCCTGTGTAGTTCTGAGCTGATTTCTCACCTTTCTTAGGATCATTAAGACCCCAAGAGGTGAGATCTTGCATGGAGCCCCAGTCCAAGGGAGATTGTCATGTTTAGCTTCTTCCATTTTTTCCATCGATCGTGTTTCTCACAGTGGACATGCACCTACGATGACAATTTCAGACCCCTCCATGATTTGCAAGTGGGTTAACGTGCAAAATAGCAGGGTGTTCAAATACTTATAATACTAATTAAATAATTAGATTATGACAATTTTTTTCAATTTAGTTTAGTTGTCAATTTTAATTTTGCATTCATATTTAATTTGAATGCAAAAATGAGTTGGCATACAAACATGCAGTGACAATTTACTACCAGTAGTTGGCAGCTAAGTCTAACTCAACTATGAGTCACTGTGTCACTGAGTCACTGACTGTGAGATGATGGTTGAGTCACTGACTAAAAAGCAGAACAGTTTATGGCAGTTTAGTTATTCTCCCTTTTGGCTTAACGTTGTCTGCTGTGTATTCAAATATGCCTACAAAGACAATAACTTTTTAATCGTAAACCTAGCTGACTACCCACAATGGAGACCAGACCTCACCAAGCCTTTAAAGGCCACTTTACATTTGTCCAGTATCACAGGTGTCAGACTCCAGTCCTGAAGGTTTTAGATGTTTCCCTGCTCCAGCACACCTCCACAGAGCTTGATAACGACCCGATTAGAATCAGGTGTGCTGGAGCAGGGAAACATCTAAATGGCGCTGTTTATAGTGCCTTGGCAGGTTTCTGCCGAAGTAAATTCCTTGTATGTGCAAACATTCATGGCGAATAAAAACCGATTCTGAAAACCTTCAGGACAGAGGCCTTCGAGGACTGGAGTTTGACACCGCAAAACTGTTAAATAGTTATGTAATACTACAAATAGTCCACTATTGACAGAAAATGTGTCATTATATGTAGTGTACAGTTATCAGGATATGAAATATTGGTCAAAACACGCAACCATAGTGTGTAGCTGTCCTCGATCTTCTGTTTTTCTTCACATTGCTATCTTAATGAAGTTAATGTGCACAAAGCATGGGAGAGCATGCACCGCTCTTTCTTATTAATGAAAGGTCCAAAGGACACATTTGAGAGGGAGTAACAACATAGTAAAATGTTTTATGTGGCTAGGGAGACAATATTAGACTGGAAATGTCATTTATTTATTTTAGACACATGAATGTCAGCTCAGCGGGCACCCAGGTAATTAGAATGTTATAAGATGTATTTATTTATTTATTTATTATTTCTTTCATGCAACACATTGTTTACGGTGTCTCTTAGCAACCGGCATAGTAACAGGTGAATAACAACAATAGACACAGGCAAGGACCTGTACAAGCTGAGCAGCCTGCACTGCACTGCACTGCACTTCAAATGTGAATCATTTCACATCTTATCCCTAATGCATCTGAACCCAGCGATCTGGGCATGAGCTTCCCATTTCAGAACCCAGTCTGGTCATGTGATATCAAGTGTTTATACCAACAGCACATTATGAATGGAATGATCGGTTTTTCGTTTTTCTCCTCTGATGCGTAGTCATATGCTGTAAAATAAGAACAAGTAGCTCATCTTAATTTGTAAACTTGTTCAGCTGATCTTCAATTGGATCCTCATGATGTGTCTCATAATCTATAAAGCTGCTATGTTTTGGGGTCTATCACGTTGGTATGATAAGTGACCAATGCTATTTTCTGGAAGTCGGTGTGGATAAAAGCGTCTGCTAAATGAATACATGTGAATGTGTTCAACGTGAAACTGGGCCCAAACTGAGCACAAAGCAGCCCAAACATCCTTACATGCGTGACTCAGTAAGGGTTGTGTTAATACCATTGCTTGAGGGTTTAGGTTGGTTGAGGGGCAGTTCTATGGGTACATGCGAAGCCCTCTGTGACATTGCTTGTAAAAAGGGCTATACAAATACATTTTGATTTGATTGCAGTGCTACCACAGTGTTGGTGTCCAAGTCTCTTGTTTATCAAAATGTTGCTGTTTTGGTATTATTTCTCTGATATGAAGATATCATAAGATGGTTTGACAGGTTCTCTGTGTGTGTCTTCCTGCCCCCCCCCCCTCCCCCCAGGGTTTCTACACAGTGTACAGGAACCTGTTTGAGTCCATAGTGAAAGAGGAGATGGAGCACAGCAAAGGGGAGGATGAGGAAGAGGAGGAGTTTCCTCCGTTTGGTGATTCTCTGAGTGATTATGACACGGTACGAAGTCCTCACTCTGCTAGTGAAGCATGTTTACGACCTTCCCAGTACACAGTCATGGCGGAGTCAGTGCTGAGAAAAGGCTAAACATGTATATAAGCTTTGCATGCTTCCTTCCAGTAGTACAACCAACATACAGACGTGCTCAACATTACCCTTCCAGAGAAAACGCAGAAGTAACAATTTACTGATAACTTTAAACTGACTTAAGTCATTGACATTCACAGTTGTATATTCCATATTTAATGAAAATCCGATTTTCCAGCATAATATTGTGAATAAAACTGGAATGAATAAGTCTGTGAGCTTTTTTTGTCCAGGTACTGACTTCTTCCCTCTCGCTCACTCCCCTCAGGTGGTGCACCTGTTCTATGGCTACTGGCAGAGTTTCTCCACTAAGAAGAACTTTGCCTGGAAGGAAGAGTATGACACACGCCAGGCATCTAACCGCTGGGAGAAGAGAGCCATGGAGAAGGAAAACAAGAAGGTCCGTGACAAGGCTAGGAAGGAGCGCAACGAGCTGCTGCGCCAACTAGTGGCTTATGTGCGCAAGCGTGACCGGCGAGTGCAGGCCCACAAGAAGCTGGTGGAGGAACAGAACACAGAAAAGGCCAAGAAGGTGGAGGAGCTGAGACGCAAGCAGAAACTCAAGCAGGCCAGGTGAGTGACAGGCCTCCCAACCAATCGGTGAACACGGGTTCTTGATGAAAGAAACGCTGCAATTGATAAACCAAATGGTAGCTTTATCAAGTGAAAATAACTTAAAAGATAGCTGGGATTAAAGCTACAGCATTGTTGTATGATTAATCCTGTACAAAAAAAAACTGTTTACACTGACCTGAGCAAGTTGAGCTTGTTTTGAATATTTGTAAGCTCTGGCTTTTCAGGGTCAGCCCCAAACATTCTCTGTTAGGGATAAGTACTGTACACAGTGTCTTAGAACACACCAATACACAAAACACCAATACACACACATAATGATGTACTGGGAGTCATGTGGCTATTCAGAATCATGTGGCTGAGCGTTTAGGGAGCTTATAATCAGAAGGTACCCAGTTCAAACCCCAGTTGTGCCAACATGATGCTGTGTCCTTGGGAAAGGCACTTCACCCTACTTGCCTCAGGAGGGGAATGTCCCTGTACTTGCTGTAAGTCGCTCTGGATAAGAGCGTCTGCTAAATGAATCAATATAAATGAATACATGTAAATGTAACGTAAATGACTACATGTAAATGTGCTGACTGACAGGTTGGCAGAGGACTATAAAGAGCCGAGTTGGGCGGCCATGTCTGAGCTGGAGAAGGAGCTGCAGCAGATGGAAGCTCAGTACGGGGAGCAGTTTGGTGACGCTTCTGACAGCGAGGAGGACATGGAAGCACTGGATAAGCCGGACCAGAGCACAGGAGGTCAGAGGTTCAGCAGTGCTCATCTGGATCGTCCCTTCATCTACGTCTGTCTGTTGCAGTCTGTGTAGAGCCAGTTGAGAACTAGGCTCACCTACAGTATTCGTGTATACATATATATCTTTTAAAATATAGGATTGTACATCATGTGCAGATCTTAGGAGATATGTGGGTGCCTACTGCGTGACATACCTGGTCTCTCTCCCATAGACAGTGAACTACCAGATGGAGATGATGAGGTCATGGACTTTAATGACCTGTACTGCCCTGCATGTGACAAATCCTTCAAATCAGATAAAGCGTGAGTAAACAGGACCCCAGCAGGACCCCCTTTTAGAACACAGGTGTCAGGATTCAGTCCTGGAGGGTCGCTCTCCTGAAGGTCTGTTTCCCTGCTCCAGCACACCCCCACCGAGCTTGGTAATGACCCTTTATTAGAATCAGTTGTGCTGCAGCAGGGAAACATTGAAAGCCTTCTGAAGAGCGGCCCTCCAGGACTGGAGTTTGAAACCCCTTTTTAGGGTTTCCGTAAAATATGAAAGAACACTTGAGGATTAGAAAAGCGAGACATTTGCTTTGTGTTATCTCCCGTCTTAAACTTCTGCTTGTTGGTTCTGCTCAATAACTGTGGATTCTTTTTTTAAATATATATTTTTTAATCACAATCAAGGACATTTTCCTTTGTGATTCTGTGCACCAACTGAGCGTTGCATTCCTGTTCTGGTACTTTCTTCTTCTGCAGCATGAAGAATCACGAAAAATCCAAAAAGCACAGAGAGATGGTGGCATTGCTACGGCAACAGCTGGAGGAGGAGGACGAGTCACTCAGTCTTAACTCTGACGACAAGGATGAGGGCGGAAGGATGGGGAACGACGACGAGGGGGTGGATGATGACATAATGAAACCAAAGTGTGTAATTACCTTCACAAGTGACACCATGCCAGTACAAACACATAGAAAAGTTAGAATGATGAGATTCACCTCGGGAAAGGTTTCCTTCCTATTGTTTTGATGTTGTTCATGTAACTTCAGGAGAAGGGCCTCAGAAATGGTCATGAATTCTGTTATGTTCTCAGGTTGTCCAAAAAGCAGAAGAAGAAAAAGAGACAACAGAAAGTTGCGCAAGTGAGCCATTTTATGTTCCTGCCCTTGTAATTCAATCTCCATGGCAATTGTTGTTTTATGGGTGTGTCTTATCTCACCAATCTATCTGGGTTCTTCCAGAGCGTCCCAGAGGAGGAAGAGGAGGAGGAGCAGAAGCACCCTGTGCCCTGTGGGTCCACCCCTTCTGAGACGGAGAGACAGAAATCCCCAGAGACCCCCCCATCCAAGGACACAGGCCAGGGGGAGGAAGCTCAGACTCCAGCAGACTCAGGCCAGGGGGAGGAAGCTCAGACTCCAGCAGACTCAGGCCAGGGGGAGGAAGCTCAGACTCCAGCAGACTCAGGCCAGGGGGAGGAAGCTCAGACTCCAGCAGACTCAGGCCAGGGGGAGGAAGCTCAGACTCCAGCAGACTCAGGCCAGGGGGAGGAAGCTCAGACTCCAGCAGACTCAGGCCAGGGGGAGGAAGCTCAGACTCCAGCAGAGCCCCCAGAGGATCACCCAGAGCCAGTGGAACAAGATGATGAACACTCTTCAGAAACAAAGAGGTGACCTACTCTTGTCATGATATAGTTTTGAATGGTCACTCGGCTGAGAGTTTACAGTAACACTTACATGAGTGATAAACACTCTTGATTTAAGAGTAAAAAAAGTGGGACCCTGTTTTTCTTTCACCAAAACTTTCTTGAACCTGGTTGTGACTCGTGTGGTAATCACAGTTTAGCTCCATCTCCACATCTAACAATGCCGTCTGTGAATTCATCCATAACCTACATACATTTGTGCGAAGGGAGTCAATAATGAATGATCAACATTTCAATATTGCTATTGTTGAGATATTTCGGTTCGTCTCAGGACTGAGTGAGTTGATGAGTTTGTGATCAGTCTGTGGTTTGTTGTTTGCTCCTGCCAGTTCGGTTAAGGCGAAGGGAAAGAAGAACAAAGATTTAAAGAAGAACGTGAAACCTCAGGCAGGAGAGCAAGTAGCTGAGGTAGGTATCAGCTGTCTGTAGCATCACCACACTGTTCCTGCCAGTGCTGTCAATTATGTGTGACATGTCTGGAATAGTAGGCCTATACCTTAACAAATATTGTTTGTCTCCCCCCCAACCCTTTTCCAGAGAGAGGGGAACCTGCACTGTGTGACCTGCCACTACGAGTTTTCGACCAGGAACAAGCTGTTCGATCACTTGAAGAGCACGGGCCATGCCACGGCCCTGTCCTCTGGCCCTCCACGCAGCTCTGCAAGGAGCAAGAAAGACACCAAGAAGTCCAGATAGCCCCGCTCACGGTCCAGGGGATCTCGTTCAAATGACCGGCGTTCCATCCATGGTGGTGCGACGCCATTCGTCAGCGGAGCTTCACAAGCAGAGCCAGTCTGACTGATCAGACTGTCTAAAACGGATGCTCTCACAGTTAACCGTTTCGTTGTTTTTAATCAATGATCAAAATGGCAACAAATGTTATGTTGAAAAGCATTTTGATGAGAAGATGACCTGTTTGTCTCCAACCACTGTGTCTGTATTTTGATTTAACCCCTTATTTATACATAGCTGCATTTCCCACACAGGGATTTATAGGCATACAAGAATGTCCAATCATTTCACTGGTGGAAATACAGCAGGCTTATAAGACAGTAGGGACAGAACCGACCAAATGACCACCAAAAACTAAGTTTAATGTAAGTTAAATGTAGTGACGTTCATCAGGAAATGAGAGTTCCATCTTTTGTTTACCATATTAAACCTGTTTTAAGCCCTTCCGTGACCTAGCTGAAGAAAGCCATATGCCTACAATTGAAGAACCACCACTGGGCCACACTTCAACTTTGTCCCACAAGTTTTTACTGCGCTCAGACTCATTACAATAGCTCCATTTACCTGGAATGAAACACTGAAAGGCATACTGCTTGTTTCCGTTAATGCCAATAAACTACCAATAAACATGCTTCTGCCTTTTTCAGGGAAGAATCATACGTTATGATGGAAATTGATATGTCCATAAAGATAGTCGAGTGAGGAGGCTGATCTCCCCATGAAGCATGTTTAAACACGCTAATCCGTCTCCCACCAACGTGAAAGGCTTGAACCACTACGCCTTCCAAAGGAATGTTACAGACAAGAAAGTCCCTCAGAAAGTCACCTAAGGGTTTATTACACAACTCAGTTGCAAGGTATTTACTGAAGGTAGTGAGTTAGAAGTCATACATTTCCATTACACATATTTTAAAGGTTTATGTTCATGTTCGGTCATGTTCGAATCCAGCTAGGTAAAAATAATTGATATTAAATCCAAGTTAAAAAAATGCATTATGTATTTAATATATACTCTCCTGGCGCTCTGTATTAAATCCGCCTACGCTGCCAATACCAGGAGACATCATTAGTGTGGACACCAGTCACGCGCCAACACATTCTGTGAGTAGGAGGATCCTGTATTGTTTTTTTACATGTGGACATTCATATAACCCTTACTCAGTTATTAAGTGAGAGAGGGATGTTGAAACACTGAGGAAAAGATCAATTGAGAGTCCACTCAGCTTCCCATCTTGGCTCTTGCTGAGGGTCGAGTATGTAGGATCATTTCCCGGCCAGATAGTTCTGAATGGCCTGCTTGAATACAGCCAGGAAGAAATTAGCATCGTCCATGGAGATGCACATTGGAGGCTTGATCCGGAACGTCTGGACACAGAGGGACGAATAAAAACAAAGATATACTAAGAATAATAACATGTCTCTGACAGGTGATTCCAGTTGTGTAATTTTGCAGACAAGACAAGTAGAAATATACCCCTCTATAAAAAAAGTATATATAATATAATATACTGTCTGGCTCCTCAATGGTGAAATCAACTCCCCACCTCTCGGAATCAGAAAAAACAGACTGTCTCCTCATTCCTCACCTTCACATAAAGGCTTAAACTCACTTATTCTGAGAATTTAATGGCACTTAAAAACACTAGAATTAGTATGGCACTCAGAAATATCACTTGTTGTTGCTAATAGAAATGTCCTATTGTTGTGTTAGGACTTGTACCACTGGTGGACTACAGCCTGGAGGAGGCTCACCTCAAAACTTTGCAGCTGAATCCTCTTATAGTTCTTCCCTTGGCACTTATTGGTTCTCATGATGTATGTTTTGTAACCTAGATGCCCGCTATGTTGAGGTCTATCAAGTTTTTATGCTCGGTAACTGAAGCTCTTTTGTACAGCTCTCTCTTGTAAGTCGCTTTGGAGAAAAGCGTCTGCTAAATGAATACATGTAAATGTAAATAATATATATAAGTATATATTCCTATGAACTCAAAAATGACCTCCGCCGTAATCTGGATTGAGATACACAGTGAATTATTGTTTGTAGGTTTTAGAAATTATTATTGTTCTTGTTATTTTTTTATATAACAAAGGGAATGTGATCCTGTTTAACATCTTCATCCATCTACATGAAAACGTGTATTATCGTCCCTCAAGCAGTTTGATAGGAATGGGCTCCTACCTGTCCATACAGCCCTCCCTTCCCTATGAGAACACCCATGTCCTTGATGTCCTCAAAGATCTCATTCATGGCTCCTGCAGGCAGGGGGTCTCTGCTGCCCTGCAGAAGGAAAACAACAAGCTGGTAACTTCATGTATTCATGGATTCAGGTGGCTGACTGGTTATGTAATCGGGCAAGTAATTAGAACGTTGGGCGGTTTTATTACATAAGTAATTAAAAACATGTCCCAAGTGGGAACAGAACTCATACGGTAGCAGTGCTATGCATTTTGCAGTTAGTGTTTGGTCTGAACCACGTCCAGCACCTGATGTAGAGTCACTTCACAGTTATTTATAGACTCATCATGACATTACGCACACCCTTATGTTTGCATAATGTTCATCGGTAGGATTCTTTCCTACCATGTGCAGAAAGCCTGGGTTTCAATCCCAGTGGGGGTTCAAATCCCAGCCAATGCATTGAATAAATGTGTGCGCCTCTGAAATGTCCCCATTAGGGGACTAATAAGGGATAATTTATTTCTTGTTATCTTTTCACATGGACCATCTAAAGGTGGCACTTATTGGTTCTCATGATGTATGATTCACGATCTAAAAAAACCCGACTGTGTTCGGGGTCTATCACGTTGCTATGCTCAATGACTGATGCTCTTTGTAAAAGCTCTCTCTTGTAAGTCGCTTTGGATAAAAGCGTCTGCTAAATGAATAAATGTAAGGTAAAATGTAAAGTTTTTTCCATGTTAACTTTTTCAGCCTTTTGCAACGTTTTCTCTCCTCCCTAAACATAAGTCTTTATTTTTGTGTGTAAAACTTGTATGTTACACACTCAACCTGTGTGATCAATTTAGCAACAAAAAAAGAACCCCACAACAGATATAACCTAGTGACCTACTTTGTCTGTCACCATCTCTACTCCGATCTGTAGGCCCTTTCCCCGGACATCACCGATTATGTCACAGTTCTCCCTGAGCTTGGCCAGCTCTGTTAGAAGATACGTCCCCACATCAAGACTGTTCTGCTGGGTGCCGTCCTCCTTGATGGTCTGATAGGGGAAGAAACACGGTAACACATTAACAGCCATCTTAACAACCAAACATAGACTGTTATATTGAAAACAGTTGATCAAATCTACATCCTGTTCCAGGTAAATAGATCACACAGTCAGTAGATATAAATTTGTATGAGTGTTCGTTTCACAACAGCTTAAGCCCTGTGTAGGTGGTGGAAGCAAAATTATTTGCTATCTGATCTATATTTGCTAGGCGATGTGTGTCCATATTGTTATTCAGTACACCAGAGATGGAGGTGTACATGTCTATAAAAAAATTGAACAATCTAGCATCTTTAATACAAGTAAAAATGTATACGGTTCAAACATAAGTGGTACATAAAGTCGAAGATTATATTTCCAAAGTATCGTGGAAAAACGTTCACAGTTACATCTGAGACACAGAGTATTATTACAATCACAAAGCTCGACAATTAGGGTTATTCTTACATCCAGTACTGCAGAGCCAATGGCACAAGCCACAGGGTTACCTCCAAAGGTGTTGAAGTGAACTCCCTTAGCAAAGGAAGCGGCAATCTCTAGGAAATAATCAAATGCATGAAACATAACCATATGGAAATATGAACATGAACCTGGAATCGTGCTTTGAAAACTAGAGATGAATCAAGTTATCATGATGAATTTGAAATCACTATGATCCAGGTCGTTTGAGATGAAAGACTGTAGAAAGAACAGACAGCAGAGCGGCTGTAAGGTGTCTCCTAGAATGATGGAAGTAAACAGCTGTGTCAAGACCAGGGACGTTTCTAGGATTGAAAGAAAGGGGGGGCTTAGCCCCTGGCATTTTCTGTCGACGGGGGGGGGGGGGGGGGGGGGGGGGGTAGTCGCACTGTAGTCCGATGCGAGCTAGCCAGCGATTCCCAAAGATGTCAGTTTTTTACTCGTTTTTCGAACTTGTGGGTTACATTTTTGACGCTCAAGTGACCGACATTTAACCGAGAGCTACTATAATCCCCATAATTATTTAGGGGGGCTGAAGAACATTTAGAGGGGGCTTCAGCCCCCCTAAAACAGGGCTAACGACGCCCATGGTCAAGACCCTGTTAAAACAGCCTAACTGGGAGGTGAGGCTGAAAAAGGATCCCTACCGATTCACTGTCAGCTTTTGCTGAACAAATCAATAAGCCATCATCACAAGGCTTGTCTCTTCCCATCTCAGCATGTCCAACCATGCACTTTGTAAGTGATGACATCAGTGTTACTAGGTAACCAGAATACCACGTCTGTGTAGAATAGATCAACACATAGCTAGGGAGCTAGGCAGCCATATGCATACGGATACATATAAAAAATAGTACATGAACATGGTATTATTACATAAATACCAAAATACTTTTCGGGTCTAACCTGGTGTTGTGACAACAGCTCCCATTGGGAATCCATTAGCAATACCCTTTGCCATGGTCACCATGTCTGGGATCACATCGTGACCTTCGAATCCCCAAAAGTGACTTCCTGTACGACCAAATCCTGTCTGAACCTGAGGGCCAGGCAGAAATCACACACAAACACACACGCGCACACACACGCACACACACAGCATGACTGTGAAGATTTAGAGAGCTTCTGATCGTTTAAATGTAATTAAACTAATTCAACTACTGAACAGTGGCGTCAAACCCTGTGTTATCAAGGGCCAAGAGGGTGCAAGTTTTCACGTCAATCAAGCACTACTTCAGCTGAGAAACTCGTTAGTGAAATCAGCTGGAGTAGTGCTTGGTTGACACGAAAATCTGCACCCTCTTGGCCCTCGACGGCAGATGGTTTGACACATGAGCTATATAATATAAAGTATTCTAAGTATATGAAGTATTTTTGATGCATTGTGTTTGTGAAACATGTGAAGCACTGTGAGTGTATAAGGATTTGACTTGGGACCTCATCCGCTATGCAAATGCCCCCACTCTCCCTCACAAGCCGGTAGGTGTCCTTCAAGTAATTCTTAGGGTACTGAACAGCTCCTCCAACACCCTGTGAATACATTTCAAATTTACTCAGAAACTCAAACAGTAGATATGTCTACAAGGGACCTCAGCCAGGGAATTAATCACAGTCATTTATTATAGCTTGCAGACAGCCAAGAATTACCCAGGGTGATTTATGAAACGTACTCAGAAAATACCTCCTTGAAAACATTTAGTTGGCGCTTTGGTGGCACTTCAACACATTCAAAGCCATACCTGAATGGGTTCTCCAAAGAAAGCAGCAATTCGACTTGGAACACTTGAAGCAAAGACTTCTTTGAGTTGACCAATGTATTTGTCATTTGCCTGACAATGACCTACAGTCAACAAAAATGTACAGTACAACACATTTGATTTGGTTATGGATGATTGCTTTTGAATAATTCCGGGTGATCCTGAGTGTGTCTTTCATGGTTTATAAGGTTATGAAAGCTAGTTCAGGTGGTGGACTCCAAGAGGAACTGCGTCAGTCAGTAATATTACTGTCTTGTTATGTACACACACACATCCTCACCAAATGTCCCAGGGCAGTCGATCTATAGGCTCTTCTGACATTGCTGCTAAATATGTATTAACTAATTTCTCCTTTACTCATTTAGTCATTAAGCACTCTTATCCAGAGCGACTTACAGCAATTACATTACTTACAGCAAATGTTTCACCCCCGAGGCAAGTAGGGTGAAGTGCCTTGACCAAGGACACAACATCACCTTCTGATAACTAGCCCAACTCCTTAACTGCTCAGCCACCTGACATTTTCTTATTTTTGTTGTTCCACCTAAGCTTTCTATCTTTCGTCATGTCTTTGCTAATCAATAAAGGGAATGATGGATATAAAAACCTGCCACTGTTATCTAACCTTTAACTGGGCAGCTCAAACAGAGAGCTGCCACGGAACATGTGCAAGCATTCGGCCAAGATGATACCAAAGGTCTGGACACAATACATTTATGCTAAATACTACCCCACTGTCTGAACCTCATGCTACTTCAAATTTTCCATGAACATGAGTCTGTTTCCTGGTTGTACAGTTACTACAAAGTAGTTGATAAATGAAAGTCATAAAGTAAATGGTTTGCTTTATTTTTCTTGGAATTGGTAAATGTTTAGTTAAAGTGAATGACTTTGAACTTTAAACAAGCACTCAGAATACAGTACTGGCAATTATGTTTTAAGGCCTGAGTCCAACTGTCAGCTGTACCTCTTTTGTTACCTATCGGCTCAAAGGTCACTGACTGCAGGCTTTAACAGATGGATAAGTCAAGTTATATTATTCAGCCCACGCTGAGAATAGAAAACCATACTCCATACAGAAACTCCTTTTAACAAACACAATCTGCCTTTCCTCCTTGTTTGCCTCCCACAGCCTTATGTACTGCAAGTACACGATGCTCGTCAGCAAACCAGGCACATCCAGGAGGTCACAACCTCTGTGTTTAAGCATTCTCCTGAATATGGTGCTCAAGTTCAATGTGGTGTATGAATTTGACAGCCAGATACATGATGTGGAAGCCCCTAATTGAGGTTGAGAGTTGGCCTGTTGTCATAGGAGTATTCGACTGTCAGCCTGTTGGTGCTGCTCGTACCCTTGTGCATGTGTCATTGAGGGTAACATCATAGAGTGTGTTTACCTGGGGAGCAGCTGCACTCTCTGATAGTCTGTATTGGAGAATCTCTGCAGTGATTTCCTCCCCACGGCCCTCTAAACACATCAGGACACATGGTCTGTCAGGACAAAGGAGCATTGTAAACTTAAAACAACTCAACAGACAGCGATAGACAGAAAAAAACAGTATGCCAAAGGGATCCAACATAGACTTGCATTGTGGCAGCCTATTCCAGAAGCGATGGGGTACTTGTACGCCGAGTTTGAGGTCAGACCCATCGTCTGAGGACTCCCACCATGGTAGGAACCCCTAAAAGAGGTACATACAGGTTCATCACCTGAGGAACATTCAAGGAAGCTGTGCAGTGAAAATGTTTTTAATCTGCAGTTTAGTAGCTTTAATATTAGCAGTACCGACCCATCATGTCATCTTAGTAAACTCCTTTACATCTTTTGCTGAGTATGTTTAAATGTATCTACATTTATTCATTTAGCAGACGCTTTTATCCAAAGCAACTTACAGTAAGTACAGGGACATTTTTCCCTGAGGAAAGTAGGGTGAAGTGCCTTGCCCAAGGACACAACATCATATAGCCACAGCCAGGGCTCGATCTCACAACCTTCCGATCATGAGGCCAACGCCTTAACCATTGAGCCATCTGACCCCACACAAATATACACAAAATACACAAAGTACACAAATATTCCACTTGTTGCTCTATCTTTTTCCTGGACAGCGCTGATTACTGTACCTCAGGGTTATAATGTCAAAGTTGCCAGTGTGGAGTCTGGCCATCAGCATAGCCAGGTCATTTGCCTCGGAGCCACTGTTTGTCAGGTAGACAACCTGAGTCATTGAGAAACACATTTTCAGGGAGCTACATTTATTCAGGTCCAGGTAAAGTAAGTTCAAATGGGGTTTACACATCACATGTACAGGCTGTGACTACTTTAGTCCTACCTTTAGTGGCTCTGGAAAATGGGCTGCTAATTTCTCACAGTACTCATGGAGAGGAGAGTACACATAGATGTTAGTGGTGTGCCATAGCTTCCTGAGCTGCTGTTCTGCAGCCTCCCTCACCTTTCTGCACCAACACAGTACGAGGAATTAGAACCCACCAACAATCTCGTAAACAGGCTACTACAAGTTGAGCAATGTTTTAAGACTACACACAGTTTTCTCCAACTTCTGCTATTTGGAAAAGCCAGAAGAGCCAGCCAGACTGCCCCTCTCCAGTTTAATCGTTAAGAGGAAGTATGTAATTGGAGCTTTTAAAATACAACGATGTCATACGCCATTTTTTTTATTGCGCTGTGAAAGACCTTACGGATGGCAGTGTCCCACGCTCACAGTAGCCACCCCTGCAAACAGGTCCAGGAAGCGTCTGCCGTCAACATCCCATAACCACTGCATGTGTCCTTGGTGGATGAACACAGGTTTCTTGTAGTACGTCACCTTCATTATCATTGGGTGACAGTTGAGCCGGCGAATCTCCATCATACGCTCTTTTGACAGGTCCTATAGGATGCCAAGAACATGTTTTCACTCTACCCGACTCCATTTGTTTGCTTAATATCACAGCATTTGATTATTACTGGTTGGGCTAATTTATCTGTTACCCTTTCTAAGTGTAGAAAATGTTTTGAGTAAGAAAATACACTCCATACACATGGTAACCTACATGACTTATTGGTGTCCAGACACCTTCACTAAAAACTCTGTACGCACCTGTGTAGTCATTTTACCTTATATTCATCTGGTTTAAAATGACATGGAGGCATTGGGGGAAGGTCTGGGGACGGGTACTTAAAGGCCGACTTCTGACCCAGCACACCTGAAGGGGATGAATTAAGGGTTTTAATTGTGGACAGAAACAGATAAAGGTTTATAACTTCTGTGGCTTTTTACGTTTGAACAGAAATACATGTGCCTGCCAAGACAATGTAGAACACAAGTATGATTATGACAAGTGTCCACGTTTATCGTAACACACTAAAGCCTAAAGCCTAAAGTCACATCTACAAATTCCTCTAAGCTCACATCAGACTTGTCCTAGGTTGATGAATCAGATGTCCTAGGTTGGGGCTGAGCTCCATATGTCTGGCTCCTGGTCCAGCACTATAATATTAGATAGATTGGCCTACCCAACTCGGATGATTTGAATACCTTATGTTCCAATGAGAAAGGTCATTACAGTTTTTAGTTTGTATCTGCTGTAGCAAAACAAGACATTAGCCACGGGTGAAGATGTAACAATAGTATGGGCAGCACACCTTGGGTGGGTTGGTATGAAAGGTCAGATAAGGCTACACAACACTAGCCAATGTTATGCAAGGTGCTGCTTAAATCAGTTGTAAGGAAGCAAGTTACAAGGTCAATCCTTCGTATAAGCCTACTGACCCAAGTCAAATAAGCAGTGTGCCGTACAGACATTTAAGACATTAGTGAAATACTGTTAGTATCCAGCTGTTAGTGGAAATCCTGGACTTATATACCCCAAATTCACTTAAATTGATTGGTAAATTGGGACAAAATGTCAACATTGGTCTTAGTGTCAATGACCGGCCTTACCTGGACACTTAAAAGTAGCAGCTATGTTTGGGACTAACAAAGATTAAATTAAACTTGAAATAAATAATAGATTGAATTGTTGAAGACGGTGTCAATATGAGCCAATATAAATAATTGATCACAATCTCTACACTCGATAGGGTGAGTCCAGGGTGAAGACATACATTACAACCCCAGCTGCCTGCGCACTGTGTTTTTGACATTCTGAAAGGGGCCACTTTTGATTTATGTGGAAGAAGTTCCTAACTAGAACATTTGATCGGCAAAACATATTTAAACATAAAATGTCAATCAAAATCTGGTAATTGAACTTTTCCAGAACGAAAGGAAGGTTAGGTTGATGTTTCGTAGACATCCCACCTTGGAAACTTACCACTAGGCCGATGGAATCTGGCCATGCCAACGGAAACATGGTAGGGGGATCCTAACAGAGCCGAACTGTGGACATTTAACCGGGAATAAAACTTGTACATGTTGCGGCACTTGTTGTCGTATCACCTTGTTGCTCAGATAGTTTCCGACCAAGATGATTCAGTTCTTCACGTATTAGAAGTGAAGGGAGGAGAGCAGATCTGACCAATGACGGTCAGGGGGGCTATAGTCCACTATAGTCCAGCATTAGAAGGGTTAAACTGTTTTTCTTTTCTGTTGGTTCCACCCCTAACTATCCCCAGCAAAGAAAATCACCTGCTTTCCACGTGTATTAAACCAGGCAGGACAGGAATAGTTTGGCTATTTGACAGCTTATTTAGAGGAAAATAATATTGCTGGAGGGAGGAGACATGCGGGAGATAAAGTGCAGTAAATTACTACAAGCAGTGCATGCTACAGAAGAAAACATGCTTATTAAACCAGATGCAGTGTAACCTGTAGTCTTCCACAGAGCAACTGCAGTTTAAGAGACGGTCTGACAAAACGAATAGTGGCAGAGCGATAGAAATACATTGACATTCCCCATCCCCTCTTTAATTAAAATGTACAAACATGACAATCCATAATCCCCATCCCCAGGATACATGTCCTGATTTGAAATCCATACACTCAACGCAGTTGTTAACATCCTTATGGTTTCAGGGATTGACAAAGTAACCATTGTCTTTTCTTTCTTCCTGTAAATTACAGAAGGTAAACAGGTGTTACAGAAATACATTTAGACGATTGCATTCATGTATTAAACTAGCAGAATGTTGCGTGAAATAAGTCTCTGTTGCTTTTTGAATATGGGAAATTTCAGTTCTGACAAATCAACAACAGATAGCCTGATGACTAATAGCTATCTGAACATTCATAATACGCACATTCATTAGCCTACATTTGTTATTAATTACATTACCATCTGCTGTTTGTCTCTGTCATTCTTCTGGAATAGACTGTAATGAAGAATTAAATTATGAACAAATGAGGTCTTCTTCTTTCACATCACACAGTTCCACATGACTTAATTTTGTCCCTGGGGGAACTAGCTTATGCTGTTGCTCTCAAAGAGGGTGCTTTATTTACTGGTCTGTAAAAAATGTACACAATGAAGAAGATTGAAGTGCTTTTAATAACATCTTTAATGAGCAACAGTCATCCATGGGACAAATTAATAGAATCATATATGTATTCACATACAATAAACCACAACATCCTCACAGTATGAAAAATAACTCACTCCCTAAATAATTTCCTTTTATATTATTTTTCCCCCAATATTTCTTCTCTTATATACAAAACACCCAAAATAGATTTACCTGATATAATCTGAAAATAGCATCTGAATAATTTAAATGAGACAGACATCTACTACATAGAAAAGTCAAGATATATTTCATTAGTGGTGTTCCTGATTGGTTGTACACACAGCACTTTACACAACAGTATATTGCCTATGCAGAGAAAATATACATATACAGCAGGTTATTTATAAAAAACCTGTCTGGCTTCAAGAAACAAAGTTGCACATCATAAGAAACACAATAATGTAGTAATCACTCAATCATGATCAGATATAAATTATGATTCATGAACCTGAAAACATACACTAAGATTCCAAACTCATACAAATAGTTATATAAGATAATGTGGCATGATGTTAAATAAAATCAGTGACTCTAATCTCTTGAAAGAAAGAAAATATACAATCGCTGACAAAACAATTTCTTTGTTTGGTTTTCCTTGCCATCCCTAGCTGATTTTGGTTTCCATTGGTGAATAAGTTGGTTAACAGGTGGGCAGCACAGTAGCAGTGTCAACATAACCATTGGGTGCCAGGAAAATGCCCAAGTTCTGTGCTGGAGTGATGGTTGTGTGAATGTCCATCTTCCCTTGTGGCTGATTGGTGGAATCATCATCCCAGAACTCTTCTTTCAATTCCCTTTCCTGGTCGTCACAAGTACAGTGATTATCCACCATCTCTCTCTGGAGCAACAGTACATGGTCACTGACAATGCCGTTCACCTTGCTGTAGTCTTCCTTAGTGGTAGCAAACTGACCCTGGAACGGATTCTGGCTGTGCCTAGAGAGGGGCTGCAGGACCAACATGTTTTCTGGATTGACCCTCTGGACTTCCACATATTCTAGGGATCTGGAGGGGGGCAGCTGCCGCCCTGCGACGGGTCTCTTGCTCTCCGTGCTGGAGATGCTGAACTCGCTGTGGGCCTCCAGGCGGGATAGAGGAGGGTTTTTGCCTGGAATGATCCCTCCAAGCTCTGAATGCAGGGGATTGGCTGAGGAGGAGGAGATGCCCTGGTGAATGGGGGAGAGAACGGAAGGCCAGGTATTCACTCTTCCATCAGAGGAGTCTGGAGTATGAATCTCCATAGCCTGGCTGTCCTCTTCCTCTAGATTCTCCCAAACGGGCTGGCACTGTGTTTGGTTCCTCCCCTCTTTGCTACCCGAGTCTTCCTCCTCTTCCTCCCTGGCCGAGCCCTCACCACACTTCTCCATCAGCAGAGTGTGGCTGTCACAGCTGCCTCTGCCCGAGTCACTGTCCGATGAGGAGATCTTGGACTTGAGGCAGTTGTCCTGGAGGTCCTTCCCTTCCTGCATGATGAGTTCCTGCTCCTCGTTGACATACACCTCCAGGTACTCCACTAGCAGGTCCTCGTAGTCAGATGAAGTTGGGGGAAATCCCTGATTGACTAGAGCGTTGAACACCTCCTCTGACTTTCCATTCTGCCCAGCAAAAAAGTGGATAAAGATTAGGTGGAAAATAAATAATGTATGGATACTGTATTTATGGTTTATAATTCTGATGAAACCAGTTACTGGTTAAATATTAGATTTATGACTCAGTTACCTTCAGTAGCCGGTTGTCGAATCCTTTGATTTTCGGTCCTGGAACCGGTGGTAGGAGACAGTGCTTCACACTGATGAGAAGGGAGAGGTGGTCTTAGTAATTACTAACAGTAATTTAGCATTTTGTTTATTCTGGAGAACAAATGTCAAAATTCGCTCTTCCTACCTTTGTCTCTTCAGACTGAGTGTGCATGTGAAGATGATGAAGAGGAAGGCTGAGAAGGTGCCAGTCAGGATCCACATGGAGTGCTCCCGAGGGATATCTGAACAAAACCATCACTTGAGTTTATTAACAGAATCCATATGTGCTCCAAGGTTCAAATAGTTCATCAAAATCTTGTCAAGCAATAATCATAATTGGACGGATTGCAGGAAGGCAAACGTGTTTCTTACGTTTTTATAAATGAGGCAAGACATTGTCACACATTATTTCCCATCTACATGTATCTGGTCTGAATGGACCATACATATTGTGAGCATTATTCTGCTAGAGTTGATTGACTTACAGTTTCGGATTCTGACGTAGGTAGCAGTGCTCCATTCACTCCAGAAGCCATGGTCTGGCTTACAGCGCACCTGGATCATGTACTCTCCTGATCGGAGACTGAAGATGTTAAACATCTTCTGTTGACCTGCATAGTACTCCTAAAGGAATAAGAATATCCACAAACATTAACACTGCGTTCCAAAACACAATCACATTAACCAATGGTACATAGGTAATTTGGCAAATGTTGCATGAGGCAAACAGTTCTGTTTAATGTGACCTGTCCTTAAGCCTGAGTTTAAGCCTAAATAAATGGCTTGGAGGTTAAATAGACTAGCATACGCACGTTGTCTTATGTCACCTAATGCACCGCTACACCTCTGAGCCACAGCTGAGGTGATGAACTGTCAGGAATATCCTTCTAATCACTTCTTCCTTGGCAGGTTGATGTAACCACACCTGAACCCTGCTTCTACTGTTTGAAAGCATTGTATGAACTCTGCCAGAGATCTTGAGCAGGCCTGAATGTGGAGGACAATGGTGGTGGGAATGTGGTCAGCTCTCAATGTCTCCTATATGGACGATGTGGAACCCCTAAGCCCCCTTCAACATGATAAAGGCATTCAACATCCAAACTAGTGCAGTACTTTGGATTGGTTGATTTTTTAAAGTAGTAACTAAATCATTGACAGCAAAGCAAGGCTTGTACCTCCCACTTGTCCTCGCCCCTGAGTTTGATTCTGAGCTCGTAGATGAGGGTGATCCAGCCGGATCGGGTGTCGGCCTTGTGGGGAGGGTTCCAGAACACTCTGAGGAACGGAACTTCTTTGTCTTCCAGAATCTCCACTCTCACATTCTCTGGTGTGTGTGGCTGGACTGAAAACACATATAATGATCATATCATGGACTTTCACTTGTGGACTTTAACACATATTTTACACCTCCAAATCGGGTTTATGACAAAGTTAGTTACAAAGTTAAGGTGACTAAGTAACTGTCAATGTCCCCAAAGAAAGGAAATGTTAAAGACAGGGTAGGCAGTATAATGGAGAAGCACTTTTTGTGATATTTGCTCAAATATAATGGTTTGAATCCTCAAGCTAAAATGGCTATGTTTGCAAAACTCACCTACTTTTAAAGTCAAAGTTTTGATGGAGAAAAATTTGATCAGGAAGAGTTTTGAAACTGCCCACCCGGCTCAGATAGTCTGACAGGTAGTAAGTTTGGTTAATTGGTCTGTGGAATGTTTCACCATTAACCCAATTCTGACTTTTCACGTTTGATTTGTTCCACAATAGGCAACAAATGTCAGCCTAGCCAAAACTGACCGGCTGCACTGGTGAAATCATTTATAGTGAAGTACAAGAATACGGAAAATGTGCTCACCAATATAGATCACGTCCACATCAACAGAATCCGAAAAGTTGCTCCCCAGTGCATTTGTGGCCACAACAGTGATGTTGTAGCTGACCCAAATGGACGTGTCATTCTTGTTGAAGAAGCAGGAGTTCTCCCCGGCCGTCCGGTAGTCTGGACACTCATACACCGTGTCGGAACTGGAGGAGAAGGTGGACGGGTGCACGTCAACAAACTGTTTAGATAGGGATCCTTTAACCTTGTGGTCAGTGAAGTGCTTTGTAATACCACAACCCTTGATCTTTCCAATCAATGACACAGGCACCCTGCTATTTTCAGCGTTATGCTGGTGTTCCTATTTCCAAAACAACAGAGAACTGTTGTCATGACCTGTGTCTACATAAACAATTCCAGCAATTCACCTGTGTGTGCCAATGTGGGTAATTATTTCTATAACAGTGTTGTGCGTCTTCACAGGCACACAGCCCTGTAAGTGCTTTCTCGGTCCAGAGCCAAGTGTGACCAAAACACTGCATGAATAATAACGGTTACATAAACATACTTTTATCTGTATATGTCTTTGTCTGCTATGTTTGTGTTAAGACATTTGGACGATATTGAAAACAATAAGTGTGATAATAAATTGACGATGAGGTACATTTTATACATTTACAGATGCAATGAATGACAGACAGCCAACTAATGACTGATGGAAAAAGATATTTGGAGCAAATGATCATACACCCAAACAAACCACTGAAAGAATGACGGCCATACTTTTCCTTGCTGTAGAAGAGGCCGTAGGTTGTAGCCAGTCCTCCATCTGAGCCTGGCTCCCACCAGCAAGTAAAGGTTTCCTTATCTGGAGACCTGCAGCTTGTCAGTTTGGGCTTCCCTGGTAATGTGTAGCCTGATAGGACAAAGATAATTCTTCAATATGTATGTTGGCATGTTAGCGTCAAAATTAAGACTGTGTTGGTCAGAATTTGCCGTACTGGCTGTGTGATCACATTCTCAGAGACTCACATGCTCCTTGTTTGAATAATGTCAGGAGTGACAGAATCATCACGACTCCATGGTCCCTCCTCATCATGCAGTCTTACAGGATCCGGTGTCAGGTGCCTTTCTGGGAAGAAAAACAAAACCCAAGTGAAGCATTAACCAATGCAGTGCCTCAGATCATCGGACACCGCCGTCATGTCCAGTGTGAGCTTGTGTCTTCTGAAAGTTGTGCTGCTAAAGTGTTGGTAGCGTTGTTTAGGTTTTACCCTTTGTTACTTGACTGGACTCATGGACTGTTCTGTGCTTCTAGTTTATAGATTGAAGAACAATCTATGCACTTGCACTTACTTAATGCATGCTCAGCCACAGAGAAGTGACAAAGGTTGGAAACGTACAAATAGTCTCAAAGGATAAGTTAAAATAGCTTGACAACATTATATCAGACCCATCCAGAATAATAAATACATCTATCTCCATGCTTCCATGCTTCCAACTGGCAGCCAAATTATCTACCAGAAGCACAACTAAAATACAGACAAGTGATTCAGGCCTCAGCAATCTATGCTTCACTTAATGAGCCTTATCTTAGTGCAAAAACGTACTTAGGATAAGTACTTATGATTACTTTTAATATAAAATAACAGCATTACAACAGAATGACCTTAAGACCTTGAAGTCTTAAAACTACGGATCTAAAATCATGATCTTTGTTTGCGCTATAACCCTTTAATTTACACAAAGTGCTTTCCTACCAGACGCTAACAGGAGAATATCTGATTGCATAAGCGCTTATGTCACAAAAGCGATTGCCAAAACCCAGGGATAGTGCCTCTGCAGTGATCTGCTGCTTGTAGCTCTTATTGACATGGATAGCAGTCTTCTATTATCCCCCACAGATGTTAAGGTTATTACACAGCCTCTGTCCCTGGTGTGGAGGGGCAGGGAGAGTAACAGAAGTTAACAGGAATCCGTGGCAACTGAGCATAAACATTCTATGTTTTTTTTCTCTCTTCCCAGTGTAGGAAGGCTCAGCTAGCTAGGCAAACTGGGTGGTAGGGTAAGGCATGTCTGACTGGCCAAGACAGGGCTTGAAAATCTGAAAACCTAAAAAGCCTGTTCCCAATTGGAACAGACTTTTGTTTTTGTATGTTGAAATTCATTCTGACATGGTAATACTGGTTAAATTACAGTTTACCGATTCCAGTTGAGGATACTGTGTCCAGTTCAGGAACTTCTTGGACCAGCATTAGAACAACTACCATCAGCCGTAAGAACTTGGACCATAAATAGAGTGATTAGCTACAATACAGTAGTTAGCTGTGTACACAAGGAAATCAGATAAACATCAAAGAAATAACTGTAGGTGGGGCCACAGGAAATGGAAACCAGTCATTTTGGACTGCAGTTGACATTGAGTATTATACCCTTCTACCATGGTTAATCACATTAATTAGGCTTCAGCCATTAGTAGGGCATTCCCTAATTTTTCAATGGCTTTCATTCTGTGTTGATACAGGTATTCTCCATTTCATTCCATGGGTGCTTGAGTTCAAGAACGTCACCATGATCTTATAATTGGCATTAGAACTGCGGCCACGGATTGGCCTTCAGCTGCATTTACCACTCTTACATAACCCAGAGACAGTAAGCTGCTCAAAAGAGAACACACTGTGGAGGCAGTCAATGTGCCATGATATGGTCTCGTACTGATCCAGGCCGGCCTTAAGGCTATACACATACTGATCTGTCTCCTCCGTCACTCACTCATCCCCCAGCTACACAAACCATGGTAGAAACCACAACATGGAAAGTGGACAGTAAAGAAGATATAGTCAGAGTTGAGATAGGGGTGAATATTTGTTTCCTGTCTATAATGTAAGTCACCGTAAACCAGCTACAGGGGTGGAATGACACTTAACCCTTACACCTACTGAAACAGAACACGGACGCTGCTGCGAGGAACAATCAATAATTCATGCTCTAACAACAACATAAACCACAGTCCATCACCCATAGGTGCCATCTGACACACAACATTCACACCTCCTGAAACTGATCACAGGAAGTCAGGTAAGACAATCTTTTCCAGGACTGCCTGTGCTCTGCTCACATCTCCCTCATGGTAAATAATCTTGGCTGTCTCCTGGGGAAAAGGGGCTCAGGTGGGTTTTGGCAGCAACATCCCCACTGTTAATAAGCCCAGGTGGGTTTTGGTAGCAACATCACCACTGCTTGTTAGCTTCTGACTGAAACTTCTGTTGACGCACAATGTGTCCATGTGTAAAAACACAACCCCCCAAAAACATCTAAGTTTGATTCGAACTTTGAACACCTAATTGAAGCATGTTATAAAATAAGGTGCGTATGGTGTATGGTGAGAGGCAGGGCAGGGGAGTGACTCACGCATGAACACAAAAGAGGTTCCGTCCTACTTAATAGGGAAAAGGTGAGTTAATAATTATTGTTCAACCTCTGAACAAAGGTAAACAAAGGTAAACAAAGGTAAACGAAGGTAGCCTTCTGCCGTTCTCTCCCAAGGTTAAGATACAAACCACACGGTGCACAGATTAACTTTTCATACCTTACACATTAAATCAGTTAAGGATACTTTAGATTACATCTAATATGAAGGCTATAGCTCTGGAAATGCAGGTGGGAATGTCAGACAGGTCACTGTATTTGTGAATTATGAACTGAATTACATTGATCATTTACATTCCACGCAGTAAAAAAATTCCAGCTATACTGTGACTTTCCTTTCCCCTAGATTCAGTAACACTTACGACTAAACAATCTCACATTTACTCTGATAAAGAAATACAATGGACCCCCATAAAGTCTTGCTCTGCATTTGTATTTCTAACCTTGAAAACAGAGCCAGTTATGATTAGTTATCTACCCTTTCGAGCTTGATGTCATAGCAACCTACTTCCAAGAAGAACACAAACTGGTTGGACCGTGGTTCTTAACTCTTGAACGTGTTGTGAACTCACTCTACACTTACTTACTGGTTGACTGATGCCTCAGGCTGTGTGAATGGGAGGTGGAGAATGCATATTGGCCTAATTCCAAGAACCGGAACAATTCCAAGAAGAACCCTCCAGTACACAAAATATCCTAACGTCATTAGTCCAGTCATGTCCAAATGAACGAAAACATTGTCTTAAGTGAAATCTCATGTGACCATGTTAAAATGAAGTCATAGTAATAGTTAGTTCAGTATTATATGGTGTGCTTGTTACATTTATCCTAAGGTCAAGGTTCTAGCAAATGAGTCTTCAGTGGCACTGTGTTCTTACAATCCATGCTGCAACTGTTTAAAAAAAGAGAGCGTATGTGCGACTAAGAAAACATTCCCACACTACTGTATATACTACATCTTGAGTAAGTACATCATTTCTTGCACTTAAAACATTGTTTCTTTAACTGTCGGTCACTGGTCTTGGTTCTTATCAGAGTCTGTATAGACGAAACATCTGAAAATCCTGTGTGTTCCCTGTCTAGGCTGTACTTATGATAGAAACATCCCTTCTTTCACTTATTTATGAATTGCATTTTTAATACCAATCAGAGGTCCCCAAAGGAAAAAAAGGTAATGTAATCAAGTCCAGAAAAATCCCAAATGTGTCTTCAAGAAAGAAGCATTTGTTGGAAAGTGATATTGCTTCCAAATAATGAAAAACAAACCCCAATAAATAATCAAAGGACAAATGCGTTGGTTAGGGTGTCAGTCTGTGCAGTGCAGGTAGATTGATATCCATTAGGATTCTTTGGACAACCTGACAGTGTCAAGCAAGCTTCCATTAACTATACACTGAGGGGACAGACTCTGTTTTGACACTATATAACAGACAAGGATACAAAGTAGACTAATGCAGTGTCATTTTAGACTATGAATGAACTTTTATGATTAAACATCCTACAACAGATCAGATGGGCAGAGACAGTAAGAGTGAGAGACTGACACACACTACCCTACCATCACAGTTAATCACAGATACACCCCTCACCCATTCACTAAGAAATGCATTCAAACCAATTATATATAGAGGTGGTTGCTCCCTGTTGTGTAACAGCAATGCAGGTTAAAATGGTAATCCTGCAGAGGTTCAGACTATTATCTGACAGGTCACACCTTCACCCCCCCCACACCACAAAAAGGGATTACCCAAATACAAGGTCTTATCAATGAACACGTCTCATTAGACTGATAATCATTAGATGAGAAGAACAATTTTTACAATTTCCCAGTGTAACTTAAAGTAAAGGTGATTTATCAAATGGACATGAGGATCATCTATAATGACCCTGTAACGTCACCTGCGCAGGAAAATGTATCGAGCTGTTTGTTAGTGGTGGATTAACAAACAACAACAAAAGCATGAAGTAGTCAACAATGAGTGGCACAGACTACACATATGAGATCACTAAATAAAGTGTAGTCTAAAACGGTGCAACCAACATAGTCAGAAACAAGCGGAAAAAAAGAACAATTTCTCTCCTGACACCTGAACATGCTGTGTGATGAGCAGTAACCTACCTCAATTGCATTCGACGAAGTCACGCTAATTCCACAAAGTCAAAGACATATAAAAACGTTGCACCGGTAGATCAGTAATATAACAAGATCATTTGCTGAAAGCGAAGGAAAGGACTGGCAGAGATGTCAATCTGAGGAATGACTGCTGAGTACAGAGACTTTCTGCTAAACCGGTCCTAAGGACGAGGGCGTGTTTCCTTACTGTCAGAATCTTCCAAACTCCGCCCTGGAAGGAAACCTGTGCTATGGCTGCAATACTAGAGTTACAAAACATCAAATACCAACTCTAGAAACAACACTTTAAAAAGCATAATAGCCATGATGATACATTATTGTATGCGTATGTTTAGAGAGAGGGAGAGAGAGAGAGAGAGGGAAAGAGAGAGAGAGGCGAGGGAAAGTGTACATCTGTTTTCGCAGATAAAGGCTTGTATGTGCTTTGCCATATGATACCTTTCCCACAAGTGAACGATATAAAACCAGAGAAACAGGTATGCCAGAGACATTTACGTATTCTTGGAAAGTCAATGGGGTGGGGTGGGGGGTGGGGGGTGCGGGGGTTGGGGGCACTTGTGATGATTGTTTGATTTCCCAAAACATTACAATCCTCCAATGGCTCTGCAAGGTTTGATGCTTGTTACTCAGGTAACAACTCTTGTCCCAGGACTCAAATCAAACATTGTAAAACACAGAATGACGATCACAGCTGTAAAGCTGCTCCATGTTCCAGAACATGATGTTTACTCATGCTTCCTGCTCTTTCTGGTTCCTCTCAGAGAGCCATTAACATAGCCACATCTCTGAGAGACGGAGTACTTCTTCATAAACATTACAGACCACAACTTTAACCAAACCTAATTGTATATATAATCACTCTCTCCTTTTGTCACTTGCTGTGCATCACTCACACGATCCAGGTATCTTTTGGAATCATGAAGTCCTCTCATTCTCAAGTAGGGTGTTTGTGTTTTCAAGGTTCATAAAGTGTTTTGCAGGAGAAACATGTCCGAAAGCCCTTTAATCATCAAGTAAAAAAGCTTCATGGCAGCACAGACAGTTTCAACCATGTGCTCTCCATGTTATGGGTCATCCTGATGATAATGTCCAGTGTGCCATCTGTCTCCAGTGAACCCTTCCTTACTGACATGAAGCCGAGCAGACCAATCAGTGGCTTTGGATAATTTCAAAGAAGTCTTTCGAACAACACACACCCAAAAAATAAAATAATAATAAGCCATTTCAAAGGGCTACAAGCCTCTTCCAGAGAGTGTCTAAATACATGAAATCCCAATGAATACCATGACATATAGAGGAGAAAAGAAATCCTATATAATCCTATATGCAACACCAAGGACAATGCATGTCTAAAACATTCCAGTTTTAAATGGTATGATTTATGATTCCTGTTTTAAATGGTATGAAAATGATAATACGTTTGTGTTAAAGCCAAAACTTTGTGTGAAAGTCAAATATCTTCATTTTCCCCATGTGTTACTGAGCAGATGATGGCCACTGAAAGCCAACGCTGCATGTTTAAACAGGTCAACATACTTTTATCAACATACTTTACCGTTTAGGACATGTACATTTGGAGTGCAAATATTATACCATACCAATCTGCAATGCACGTTTGGACAAAGTGTAGGATAGCAAGTTTCCAGAGACTTCAAGTCTTTTAATGATGCAATGATACTGTTTTTAAAGAAACCCAGATGACATAGATGGTGTGAAATTGATGTGGCTGCAGGTGTTATTTATTTTCTTGCTGTTTTAAGAAATGTTAATGCATAAGTTAATTTTCAAGTTCAACAAGGCTGAAAGAAATTCATACTAGTTTCACAGTCAGCCAGTAATTCTTGTAAAACCCAATATGGTCATGTCCCTATAGTGTTTACACTACAATGTATTTTGGGAAGGATCGTTATGTGCAGAAGGGTGACTTGAGATACAGTCTCCTTGGTTGTTACACAAACCAACCTGAGGAACAGATACTTCACACAAACCTATTTACCTTGATCCTGGGCTGCACTTACTACATCTGAAAAGCAATGCAACATGGCTACTGTGATCTGGTAATCCCTCTGAGATTGGACTGGCAGAGCCTTGGGATTCTTTGCCAGGCACTCTTCCAGCTGTTAATCTATATATTTAACTGTTGCACATAGCACAGCAATGTGTGCCAACATGACACTATGTCCCTGGGCAAGGCACTTCACCCTACTTGCCTCAGGGGGAATGTCCCTGTACTTAGTGTAAGCAGCTCTGGAAAAGAACATCTGCTAATTGACTAAATGTAAATGTAAAACAACAGTTTGGTTGCATGCAGTTGCAACAAGATACAAAGGTAATGGTGTATCAATACTCAATGCTTAAAGATATAAGATTCTCAAAAGTATTATGTTAGAGGTCTAGATGTTAAGAGCACTGTGTTTACTACAAGGAAGTAAATATATCGACATGTTAGATGAAGTGTGTCTTCCGTTGGTATGTTTGAGATGTCTGTGAGAAGGCCAGTTCCAGAATGAGCAGATTTATATTTCAATTAAAAAACATGTTGTATTTCATGATTTATATTAAGATAAAGATATGTGTTTGTAAGAGCAACACAAGTAATGTAAATGATTTAGCTTTCATAAGAGACCCCTCTGATTTCACTGAGCTTGAAAGGTCTGTAGTTTTTTTTGTCTCTCCAGAAATGGTTCTCTTGGTTTATACCAGTTTATGTAGCCCTAAATTGTGTATCTGAGGTTAGAAAACCCATATACTTAACCAGGTCATGAAATCCTACTGCTAAATTACAGTCAAATGTCTTGTTACATGGGAAATTATTCTCTAATCGCTATTCAGATGCAACAAATAATATAAGCACGGCCCATCTGGCAACCCACCCTGATTTATTCAAATAATTCATTTTGAGTTCTACATGCCATCACCAAATTATTTGCGAGATAAGATTCTGTAATATTCAGTCCTTCCGATTCAAATAAATGCAATGAATTCTAGTCTGTCCAGTATTTATTTCCCAAATGGCAGTACTTTGGCTATTTTATTACCAACCTATATGTGCATATGAGCTTATCCTGTTAAAAATATTATAAAAAATGATATTTAAAAAAGTATACCGATTCATGTCTGTGGATAGAGTAAACGGATTGGTAATAACTAAAACACTGTAGCTGTAGTCTAATCTTTGAACATGTTGTGATTTACGGACATCTAGTGTTCATCTTGGTTTTATGATGCATAACGTATCATTTATTGTGTAGGCCTACGTGATTGTGTACTGTAGGGTTCATAATAATACAGATAAACCTAATCCTTTCTAATCCATACATCTATCTAATCACTCCATATGGTGAATTTCGATTTTAGAGTTACAGGTTGTAACGCCGACTATGTAACCAGCACATTTAATTAGAAGGGTGAACAGTTTCACTGCAACTACTTACTATGGGCCCAACGAGGTATCCATTACCGAAAATAATAGTATAATAATAATAGCCACCCTGCAGCCAATCAGAGCCGAGCATTCATTCTGACCATATATAACGTGAATTAGATTAATACAAACTTTGCAATCATACCCGCATACATGCACATCGTCCTTTAAAGCATTTAATAGAGTACAAACCAACACCATCATTCCCATATGCCTCGAACGCAAACCTACAGGCGGCGGTGTAGGACTAAAAAAAAGAAATTTTAGTACAATTTTGGATCTTAACACACAACCTCAAATTCTCCACAGACACGCCCACTAATGTGATTGGTTCTTAGGAAGAGCAGAATCGCGTGGTTGGCGGGTCCAGCTATCACTCACGTGCAGTAGCGCTGTGGGCCGAGCGTGAGGCTGAGAGAGCAGGAAGTCAACTGTCACAACAGCTGTCAAAAGAGACCAGCCGAAAGAGAGTTCAACTACAGTGGGAGATTTCAGCAAATGCAAATCTTGAACGTTTGAGCACATATACCGTTTAACATTTAGAATAATACAGCTCTAAATAAATAACTGGTTGCTAGCGACTCGGATTCCGAATAAGAAAAGCGGATTCCACCTATCAGAGGAGCCACCATCCATGATACGGTCACCAGGAGAGGATTCTGCTATTGTTTAGGTTAGCCAGCTAGCTTGTCTGCTAAGCGGCTTGTGTGTGTGTGTGTGTGTGTGTGTGTGTGTGGTCCTGCAGTCTATATGGCTACGAATCTGGATCCCATTTATGGACTTTCTGAAGATGAGGTAAGTGATTTACTATAAAAATCACAAGTCCTGAGTTGTTCTATTGGTTAGGACTATCTAGCTAGGCTAGCTCTAGCTCTCATGAACGAGCAGAAGCGACCCTATTAAACTAGCCATGCAAGCTAACGCCTTGCTAATTTCCCCACACCTACTGACTGTTGCACTCTACAGTGTGCATACAAACATATAAACGCATGTATATTTATTTATACAGATTATAGGTAGGTATCTCTAAGTTGTGTGACTATCTCATTTTGCACAAACAGTGTTTGGTGTTGGTTGTAGTATGAAGTCCGACGAAGAAGTGATTAAAGCAGGCCTATCAGCCTGGTTACTGGAGTGTCTGGTGTAATAGTATTGCAGTGCCCAGTTTGTATAGTCTGCGTGTTTTTGAATGGACATAAGTTCAAGAAATCAGGAGTCACGAATCCGTGCACTAGGCTGTACTATTAGTGCGAGTCAGTGATCAGTCAATAATACCAGGGGATGTTCCATTTGAAAAGTGAAGGTATGTGACAAGTAAGGGGAAAGTGAGAAAGTACAGTCATGCAGTAGTCTGTGTAGATAGTTATTTGCGCTTTAAATCCATATTGTCAAAAGGGGTGTACCTATATACACACTACTTACATAGAAAGGGATGTAGGAAAGTTAGATGCAATTGCTGGGGACTGGCTGATGGGTTCTGGGTGATGCAACATCAGTCTAGGATGTTTGATACCTGCTCCTTCCATCCCCTCATCACTTATCAAAAGCAGCACAGGCCTAGTGAGGGATGGGGTTTTGGTGTCAAACATTATTCAGATCACATGAACGATAGTTCTATTCATTAGGCATTGAGTGCCACTAAAAGGCACTGTAGCCAATACAATAATATGACAGTGCTTGAGATTATGTTGAATAGCAGAATGCTATGCTCACACTTGACAAAGTGTGACAAGGGATCTTTGCGTTCTCAAATCCTGCAAGAAAAACAATCAAACAACCAATCCATAATCAGTACTTGATATGCAATATTAAAACTACTTTTTTCCTTCTTTTTTTTTTAGAATGAATCCAGGGTTCTGCGGGTCAAGGTTATTGCAGGCATCGATCTGGCGAAAAAGGACATACTTGGAGCCAGGTGAGATTGTCCGCATTACCGTATGTGTCATTAGTGCTTCATTAGTCAGGCTTATTCAGTCATGTCTCATATACTAGACTAGTGTGTTGATGAGCCTAGTGGGTTTGTAGGTGGATGTGTCATCTTAACGCCCTGCCTCAGGCCCACACTGCTGTGGAGAGAGGATGAAGCAAGTTGTCAAGCTTTCCAGACAACGGTTCTCAATACTTGGGCCTGCATCTTTAAGAGCGTTCCTCGCCAGACTTTAGTCCATTGTTGTGTTCACTTCCCTCTCACTCTTTAAATGTGTTCTTTCAAAGCGCTCAACAAGACACACATTTTCAGTTTTAATTGGTCTGGAACCAAACATTAAGCAATGATTAGACCACATACCTGCCTTTTTACACCACTTAAGGAATGTTATATTGCCATATTTGTTACAATACACTTTTTGCCATTCGAGATCTTAGCAATTTGTTGGTAATTGGTATAAATGTATGTAAGGTTGAAAAATGTCTCGCTGTGGTTTCGATCAAAGTCTGCTGCCAAGCCATTCATGCTGTCTATAATGACCCATGTGCAATAAAACCTAACGGACTATCTTCAGCTGTTGCATAACGTCTCCACTGTGATGTTGAACTTTAAGCTCGGGACATGTTATTGCATAACCAATCAGTGTACCACATACCTGAACATTAATATGAAAGACCACCAGTGTTGGTATAAATTATTCATTTATATTGCATCAGGAGCAGCGTTGCATTCTGTTCTAGCAAGTCTTGAATGACTGTGCCAGCCATCGATGTTCTTAGAAAGTCATTGGTGTACAGTCCAAGTTACAGTCCTACTGTGGGTAAAAGTGAGATCCTGATGATGAGGGGGTATAGCTCAGGGACAAACCATGTGACGGCTGATCAAGAGGTCCCAAGTTCCAACCCCTCTGTAATTGATGTAGTCTACATGTTTTGGGGGAACTTTTTGGCTTTATTGATAGAGTTGAAGAGGGTGACTGGAGAACAGGGAGAAACAGTTGTTGGATCTCAGTTACAAAGTGGAACTTCTGGTTCTGGAGCTAGAAGTTTCCTCTTGTCCGGTTCCCTCCATGAGCGCTGAAGATGACACGTAGAATTGAGGTCTTTCTCATGTCATCTTTTCATGCCATGCCGATGCCCAGGTATGTTTCCATGTCCATTCTAATCAGGCCAACATGTAGACTGCTACAGGGGTGAGTGTGTTTCCTGATGTCCCCCTGTCAGCGCTGCTCAGCACTGTCAACCCAGCAAGGAGCAGCCTGTCCAGTCACTGTCCCTGGTGACACACAGAGGATGGTGGCCTGATGTAGTCACATTCACAGTCAGTTGACCAAGCCTAATTAATATAACTCTTTCATCATTCATGACCTGAACAAACCTTTGTTGCATAACTCTTGGAAATGAGAAGCTTGTGTGTTTGTGAGTCGTTCATGAGAAGGACAGGCCAAGAAGGCTGTGTAACAGACCTTCAGTAGGCCCATTGTGTTTGTTTAGGCAAGAGACACAAACACACAAATAGAGGCAGTGGAAATCCTGGAAACTTTCTTTTGTGATTAAGGCTTGAGAGCTGCCAATGTCTGGGGTCTCCTCCCTTTGTCAGTCCCTGTTGAGCAGAGGCAACAAGAGGGGGATACCAGAATCTCCCAGAGGAGCACAGAAGACTGGGGAATGTCTTTGTTTTTTTGTTTGCTTGTACAAGACGTGCCTGCATTGCGTAGTCCATCTTCTGGTCATTAATTTGCATTCCATTTCTCTACCCCCCCCCCCCCCCCCTTTGTCTTTCAGTGATCCCTATGTCAAACTCTCACTCTATGTTGCCGATGAAAACCGAGAACTTGCCTTAGTTCAAACTAAAACCATCAAAAAGGTAAGTTAGTAGTACATGTTAAAATGCCTCAGACAGGAATTTTGCTTCCTTTGGCAGCTTGACCCCAACAGGGTAGAGGAATCTGGGGATGGAGTTTACAGTAGAGGGAGCCATTTCATACCAATGTCCCTTAACCCCAGTTCTAAAGGGTCTTTCATCGGTACAAGGTTTTAGGGGAGTTTTTTTTTAGTGGAACCAGATGCACTACATAGTGTAAACTGTGATGGCATTCTCCTTGTGAGTAAGGTCTTATTATACACTTTCACATAACCAGAAAACACAGGGGCTAAACCTCTTTTGTTGGCTGCAATTTAAAGGTTTTCAGTTACCACAAAATGGGAAATTGGAGTGATTAGAAAGCTAGACAACATCGCTCAATTCATGCTGTCGGTAACAGTTCAATCACTGCTTCATCCCCACTCCCTCCCTTCAAAGGTCAGCCGGTCAAATGCTTCCTTTCTGTGTTTAGACATTGAGATATCGGCAGTTGTAGAAGTGAAAGAATAAAGGGGAGGAAAGCTAAGTCGCAGTGTTTAAACAGGCAGGCAGGCAGGGAAGCAGGCAGGCAGGCAGGGAAGCAGGCAGGGAAGCAGGCAGGCAGGCAGGGAAGCAGGCAGGCAGGCAGGGAAGCAGGCAGGGAAGCAGGCAGGCAGGCAGGGAAGCAGGCAGGCAGGGAAGCAGGCAGGGAAGCAGGCAGGCAGGGAAGCAGGCAGGCAGGGAAGCAGGCAGGCAGGGAAGCAGGCAGGCAGGGAAGCAGGCAGGCAGGGAAGCAGGCAGGCAGGGAAGCAGGCAGGCAGGGAAGCAGGCAGGCAAGCACACATATGCCAGCCACGGTTATGTTAAAAATAGCTGACAATGCTCTGCTATGTGGAGCAGAAGAGGACTCCATCACTCCTAGGCTTTTCATTAGCTCTGCCTGTGTGTGTGTGTGTGTGTGTGCGTGTGTGTGTCTAAAGCTGCCTACTTTCAATCGAAGTGAAAACACTCTGCCTTGTGGCAGTTAGCTGGACTGACTGGAAGCACTGAGGCAGGTCAGATCCAGCAGCAATAAGATCAGCATCCAGTATGACTTCATATGATCCCAGCTCCAAATGAATACAGACAGCAGGCTAAACAAAGCGATCATCAGACACTAACTAGACGGCATCATGGACTCACAATGGCTCAGAATTGGGACTGCTGGGTTCAGTGAAATTTGATATAAGTCTGTCGTTTTTCCAGACATGTTACTATGGTGGAAGAGTGTTAATGATATGAGAAAATCAAGCTTAATTGACATTCTGGTGTTTTAATAAACAGTGGAATTTTAACAAGCTCTTAAACTACCAGAGAAATGATTGTGGGTCCAAATATCCCAGTGTGGCCTGTGTCTTACGTAAGGTAGGTGGGGATTTTCTCACCCCTATCTCACTAATTGAGCCTCTGTGAATCCTGTCTGACTAATTATGTGGGACGTGATACCAATCAGTGACCCCTTATGAGGACATGTGAAACATAGGGCCAGTTCTTACCTCTTCCTGTGCATTTTGTGTCCCGGGTTAAGGATCATAGTCCCAGTTATCATGACTAACTATGTGCTGGTCTTCTCTTTCAGACTCTCAATCCCAAATGGAACGAGGAGTTTCATTTTAGAGTGAGTTACATTTCAAGTGTTTGATGGTATAATTGAATTAAACTATGATTGGTATTGACGCCTCATAGCTCCGTAGCATTTGAAGGTACCAACATGTAAGCGGCTGTGCTGATGAAGTCTAATTCCTCTTTGTAATTGAATGGTGAGGCAGCCACCTGTATTGTCATGCCTGTAAACTCCAGTGTGGGATGCTTTGTTTACGAGCCAGTCCACACTTACGTGACTCATTCTCATTCCTCTATTCTGGGGCTTAATTACTGTCTACTCTATGTTTTGTGCTCTCCAATAAAGATGGAGATTGTCACCTACCTGAGAATACTTGCTTTTGTTTTATAGATGTGAGATTTTGAAATGATGGAATCATAAATGAACCTCAGAACCAAGGCTGTGTAGGAAGATTGTATGGCTGGATCTGTTTCCTGCACATTTATAAAGGAAGCTTTGTCTTAGCTAGACTGCGTCAATTTTTATATGTATATTGAAGAAAAGAAATTGTGCAAACTCTCATATGTAACAGATAAGGCAGCAGTGTTGTGTTCTGTATCCAAATGTGTTTTTAAATGTGGCCCGCTGGCTTTCTGTCCATAGGTGTGTCCTCAGAACCACCGACTCCTCTTCGAGGTGTTTGATGAAAACAGACTGGTAAGATTGAGTTGCAGGATCATCCTTTGTCTTCCATGCCTCGTCCTATCAGCTGTATCCCCTAGATCTTTAAGTACTGCTTGTCATATTTGGTCCACTGTAGTTATAGCCCATAATAACACTTCTTTATTTCTACAACACGATGGACATTTCACTAATGAAGGCTACCTATATGTTCTGAATGTGTGATTCTGCTTAACCATGTTGAATAAAGTTCAGTATCAGAAATATGTCATGAAAACCAAGCCAGATTGGGCAGTGGTCTGAGGATGGTGGGTTACAATGGTGGAAGGGGGCGGGGCTAGATGTTCAGAGCGAGTAGCAACAGGAAAGACGTGGCCAGTTGGGTCACATTACGGTCAGGACTGCTTACAAGGCTGCTTCTGAGAAGGAATGGAATTGGCAGGTAGGATTTAAAGTCAGCTCGGTCTTCTCGGAAAAGGTTAGCCTAGCTAGCTCCTAACATGGTTGCTGGTCAGTCAGTCCTCTAGCCTCTGTTTAAGTTGGCCTACGCCCCAACGACTTTCAAGCATCTTTATTATGCTAAGATATTTCTCAAATCTTTTATGCAGTCATTATTCATTTACAATATTTCTTCCCCACGCCGCATACTTTCCAGTGTCATACGAAACTGTGTTTGGTTTTCCAGCTACTCAGTAGCTGAACTTTTTTTTTTAACCCGAACTGAGCTCAAAATCTCCTGCAGTGGCTTGACAGTAAAACTCCTGCTCTTTGTCTATGAGACCACACAGTCTCCCTCACCGGTGCGTCTCTGTACTTAAAACTGTCATCCCCTGCTCAGCAATTAGGCCTGTCCTTCCTTCATCACAATCCACATGGTTCTCTCTCTCTCTCTCTCTCTCTCTCTCTCTCTCTCTCGCCCCCCCTCCATCCTCCATAGTTGTGGCTGAGAGAGTCTGTCACATCAGGGAGCCCAGACCAAAGGATTCAGCTGTCCTAGTCACCAGAACAAAGCAGTCAGTATGAGCGCTGTTCATCCTCTCCAAGGCCACATCATCCCCACTCACCTCAAGGAGACACACTGGAACATCAAGCCTGTGTTGGCCTTCTATGGATGGGATGCATTGTGGGTGTGTGGACTGCTTAGTGGCCTTGTTACAAAAAAAGGCTTGTAAACTACAAAAACATTTACTACCCATACAATTCTCTCATCTTATCAGAGAGGATTTCATCCGTATAGCAGTAATCCTTTTGGATGACGAGTTATTGGCTTATTAAAAGTTTTACAAGAAGGGAAATTAAAATGACCTCAACAACCCAGTCTAAACCAATGCGTAAACAAGGTGCTTTGCGTTGAATGTTATCTACAGAGCTGTAACAGTAGTAGTGGAACGTTCCTGTACAGCCGTTTGCAGAACTGGCATCTATGCAGCCTTCTCTGTGTGTCAGAGTGGAGGTGTCATTAAAATCTCGCCTCAGCTTACACTGAGCACATGGAATGTAGCTGCCTTTCGTCCGTTGTGACAGTTGTATGAAGTGGACAGAGGTTTGTAAACCACCTGGTTGTGGGACTGTGTTCTTGGCAGGAGAGTTGATCTGTAAAGCGCTCCAGGGTCACGTTGGCCACCACCCCAGGAAGGGACTGTCGGTTTGCCTGCATCAACACCACGTGGAAGGTGTCCTGGGGGGTCACGGCAGATGAGTTTAAGCGATGCCCTCCTGTCCTGTCTTGACTTGTGTCCCCAGCATGTGGGCCAGCAGAGCAGCCCATATTCCTGGGGCGACTGTGAGAGCCCCTCCCTCCCTCCCACCCTCCCACTAGGCCCCTGCCTTCTGACGGATCAGTAGCAGCTGAGAGGGTGCTGCTTGGCTCTTGTGCTGGGTGTATTTTGCCAGCATGTGGGGGTGGGATGGTGGGAACGAGGAGCGGTTAGATCGTTACAGGAGATTCTGGTAAAGGAGGAGAGTGGGCGGGGGAAGGGAGAGGGTACGTAGGGGGTTTGACAGTTTTATTGGGCACAGGGGTGTGGGTGTCGGGGGTGGGAGTGGTCAAGGGGATGGGTGGGTGGGCTTTAAGGACAGGTGCTTCTGCTGATGGAAGGGGGTGGCGGGGGCGGGGGTGGGATTGTAAAAAAAAACATTTATGGTCACATGACCATGGCCACCCTACCCTCACCTCAGTTACCGGGCACTCCAGGAGTCCTTATCCAATCATTTGTGGAATGCTTCTCGTCACTCCACCGGGCTATTTCTGCTGTTTGTCGTTGTCGGGCGGCAGTGGGAACTGTTTGGCAGATGGAAATCAGTTTTCTGGTTCCCTTCTTCTTTCTCTTCCACTTTTCGTGCGCTGCGTCTCCCTCTTCCTCCCCCTCTCTGGAGTGAGTAACTTGGCCTGCTCAGATCCCAGCCACTGCCTCTTCTGTTATTGTGGTGTGAGTTGCTGCTCTCCCCCCTGTTCTGCTGGAAGGGAAAGTTGCAGAGAGAGAGAGAGAGAGGTGAGGGAGGGAGGGAGGGAGGCAGAGGGGGGAGGGAGGCAGAGGGAGGGAGAAGACAAGAAAGGGGATCAGCCAGGCAGATGAGAAGGGGGCGACGCAGACACAGATCCACAGACTGGAGCAGGAGACAAGTAAGCAGACGGGAAGTGAAAATGTCCCACAGGCTGCATCTGTACTTTGGCTCTGGCTTCAGCAACACGAGCCCGGTGCTGGAGAACCTGGAAGAAGCCGCCACGCAGGAAGGAGACCTCGCCGCCGCATTCCGCAGGCAGCCGCATCCTCCGCCGTTCAGGACGTTGTATTTCCCCGGAACTCCAGATGGCTCCCTGAAACGCAGTTCCTCCATGTTCATCCCCCAGCTGACCTCGACCGAGCCCCGGCCCACCATGAGCTCCTCCATGCAGATCTCCCTCCAGCGCTCGGCCGCAGGGCCCGTAGACGAGGAGGTCCCACCACCCAGCTACACGCAGGGGCCGGCCCCAGCCTACACCGAGCCAGGCAGCATGGACGCACCTCCACCCTACTATCACAGAGACGTCTCAGCCAGCTCCACAGAGCCTGGCCTACCAAAACGCAGGGTTGTCATGTTGCCCAAGAATGGCTCAAACGCCTCAGTGCCTAACAGAGGTCCACCTGGGATCAGCATCGGAGGGCTTTGCATTCAGAGGAACTCCCCTGATGCCTCAGACGTCCAGAAGGTCAGAATCCTACCATATGGTTCTGGGGGACCGTGCCACTGGTCTGTCCAGCAGAACCCTGCCCAGAGGCTGGTGTTCCAGCTGCAGGACCGGCCGGGCTGCTTGGCCTCAGGAGCTGACCTCGCCATCACAGGTTCCAAGGGCGGCCGTTTGGTGCGTTATCCCAAGATTAGACTGGAGAGGAACCCTTCCCATCAGCCCTTGCCTGCGGCCACGCCCCAGAGAGCCAGTCCTGGGGATGAGCCCCCTGCCAGAGAGGAGATCTCACCCTCTGAGATGGGCAGTCACAACATGGAGCTGGAAGATGGACCTAAAGGCTGTACTTTCAAAATCAGGAGGGAGTCCTTGAAAAGACAGCCTCACTTCAAGATATATTTCAGTCAAGGTGGAGGGAATCACACTGCGCAGGACCCAAGCTTTGGAAATGGGACTGGGAGGAATAGACCCCAGGTAGGCTAATCCTTTGCCAATGGGGAATAAAACTACTTTTACAGTAGTAGTGAACCTTTTAGTCTGGGTTCAAAGTTGCCTTTACCAGAGACCTTGAATATATCAATCACACCATTACTTCTGAAGGCAATGTATAATAAAGGTGAATTTATGGTGGTGATTTATTGTTAGCAAATGAAAAAGAAAATCTGGTTTGATAGTTGACAGCAATATGACTGAGCAGGAAAAGGGTGGTGACATTCTGGGAAGTGGGACGCACAGCAGCTTCCTGTTCTATACCCTCAGTCATGTGATCTGTCCCGTATATTACACGAGTGGATTCACACGCTAGAAGAAAAGGGAGGAAAACCAGAGGCAGTAATTGCTTACTCACTAAAGAGTGGATGCAACTGTTGGCAAACTGGCCGGCTGGGTTTTGTGAGTGGTGGCTGCTGCTATTTTGGGGTCTGTTTTGAATGTGCTACTTGATTTTGAGTGAGCAGTAAGTCGCAGTTGGCCTAAGGTTGGTATGAGTCTCTTCTTGCAGCTGTTCAACACGTGATTAAGATCTAAGATGTCACTGAGGGTCAATTGACGATTAAGGAATCTCTTAAGTCCTGGATGGTTTGATAGCTGAAATCCATATACCTTTCTAGAAGCCTCTTAAAGATATGACTTAATGAACTTTTTCCCCCCCCCGATGAATCAGATCCAGTCCTTTTCTTACTGTCTCACATACAATTGTCACTATCTAATGGAAATGTAAGATACCAGGAACCTTAAACACACTGGACATGACCTCACAGGAGGTGTTGGGATCTTAAAACACCTTAACATGGAAGTCAGATTGTAACTAGCGGACACCATGACTTTAACAATCTTTCTGCTGGAAATGTTCCTCCTGGGCAGAGGTAGGCAGCCCTGGTCCTCCAGAGCCACAGTCCTGAAGGTTCTAGATGTTTCCCTGCTCCAGCACATCTGATTCAAATGAATGGGTCATTACTTTCACAGAGCTTGGTAACGACACATTCATTACAATCAGGTGTGCTGGAGCAGGGAAACATCTAGAACCTTCAGGACTATGGCTCTTGAGGACCAGGGTTGCCTACCCCTGCTATTGGGACCCACATAACTTGACTTGACCCAGAAGATCAGCAGATATTATTGCCACATGGGGGAGAAGCATCTTCATATTAATGCCTATGAGTTTAGAATGGGATGACATCTATGTAATGTGTAATGTGGCTCAGCAGGTTAAGGTGTTGGCCGTTCGATTCTCGGCTCTGACTGTGATATTTTGTCTCCTTGGGCAAGGTGCTTCACCCTACTTGCCTCAGGGGGATTGTCCCTGTACTTGCCGTAAGTCGCTTTGGATAAAAGTGTCTGCTAATTGGGTATTCATTTCCCCTGTATAGTGTAAATAACTGACACAGTATTGTAAAGGTGTGTGCTCACTCAAGACCTCACACAGCTCCCAGCTCTACCTGACGAGCACGCTAGCCTTGAACCCACTGCCTCAGTGGCTTGCCTGTCCGAGGCTTGTGCTTGGCCTGATCCAGAGCGTGTGGAGGGGGGTTGTAGTGGTGGTCTATGATGGGATGGTAAAACTCCCCTGGGCCTGCTTGGCCTCAGGGTTTGGGGGGCAGAGGCTATATTTAACCCCTGGAGCTCCTGCTGTCCAGCTTTCTGTCAACTTAGTGAGGAGACAGCTTGGGGGGGACAGGATGAGGAGAGGGGGATTGTTTTGGTTTGTTGGAGAGCGCATTGAAGGGTAACCCAGTCATTAACCCTCTGAACACCTGCACCACATGCTGCATGACCACTGCTTTTCAAGCAGAACTTTCTAGATGCTTCTCCCCTCACATCTCTGTCCCTCTTTATATAAATAAAGGTCATGTAACACTTAAGGTGAATGACATTAAGAAACAGACTTCTTTGTGGTGCCAGGCACCATAGTGCTGGTAAAAAGGCTCTCTGCTGTTGGTGTTTAATATTTATTCCACGTATACAGTTTGACTGCATGTCTTTATAAACAGTTTGTACATATTACTCAGTTAGTTCCAAAGTGTCTGTGACATAGTATATGTAGTTACACTTCAAGAACGACACTAAAACTCCTGTCTCCTTTCGTGTGCCGTTGCTGCGAAGGAGTTTCCCCCGGGATAAATAAAGTAATCTGAATCTGAATCTTTCCACCTTAAAGTACACTAACAGTCAAAGGTTTGGACACATTTTCTCATTCATTTGGAGGGGAGGGTCGTGTAGATCAAGAGGCCCCCCCCTCACTCTCACACTCGCTTCCCCATTGCTCTCTCTCTCTCTCTCTCTCTTTCTCCCCCCCCCCCCCCCCCTCAGTGTAATGTGGCCCTGCAAGGCAGCTGCAGGCTCAGCTGTGAACCCCCCTCCCCCCCATGATGCAAATATCTCCTTCACCCACCGGGGGGGGGGGAGGTGGGGGGCAGTGTGGGAGAGGGTGGTGGTGGGAGAGGGGGGTGGTGGGAGAGGGGGGTGGTGGGAGAGGGGGGTGGTGGGAGAGGGGGGTGGTGGGAGAGGGGGGTGGTGGGAGAGGGGGGTGGTGGGAGAGGGTGGTGGTGGGAGAGGGGGGTGGTGGGAGAGGGGGGTGGTGGGAGAGGGGGGTGGTGGGAGAGGGGGGTGGTGGGAGAGGGGGATGGTGGGAGAGGGGGGTGGTGGGAGAGGGGGGTGGTGGGTGTGGCTTGACGGCTCGAGTCCCTTCTGCTTCACCTGAGGCGAGGTCAGGAGCAGCCCCCATTGTTGCTCACCTGAACAGTTGGATTGCTTGCAGGAAGGGCAGAGCCAGGCTGTCCTTGGTATGGGAGAGGCTGGCTGTTCTCCGCCTCGCTGTCTCTACCCTGAGGGCCCTTTATTGTTTGTTTGTGAGCTCTCAAACAAGGTTTTCTGTTTCTGAAGTGCAAATGCGGTTACACAAGCGGTCTACCACCTTGGAACGATGATGATAGATCGGTGACTCATAAATGGCCACAGTTTCTTGGTTGTTTCCTAGAAAATTATTGTTAGGCTAGTGCGTGTGTGCGTGTTGGCCTTTTGAGTAATACTTTTATTCACTGACTTATTTGGAACTCATTTTGTCCATAAGAGCATAAGCTTAAGCGACATATGTAGGTATACTGTATATGTTACTATCTGGGGAGGTTATTTTATGATACTCCAGTGATGTAACTTCCACGGTCTGTATTCTATAGACATGAGCTTCTATGAGCTTGTATATATTTCTGTGGTAAATGTCTAAGTGTGTGTCAATATGATGTTCTTTCCCTTAATATTAATATGTACGCACACCATTATATTGATCTCTAACCAACCAACCAACTGAACACTGTAGCTTTATGAGTAACAGGAAAAACCCCATGGATTTCGGTTTCCCTAAAGTTCTGTGGAGTTCTAAGTGGGCCATACACAACAGTGCCAGTCCTACCAACCCCCTGTTGGTCATGCAGGGTCACTACATCCCTTTTTTGTGTTGTCTAAATCAGTTGTATCCCACACACAGGCTGTCTTTGGCCATGAGCGCTCCAAGAATGGTCTTTTCAACCTCGGACAGGTAATCCAAGCCTCTGTGTGTGACTCAATCACCTGCCACCGATGGTGTGTAGATCAGTCACCTGCCAATCACGCCTTTCTCCTCCAATCTATATTAACGAGGGCGACCTCAACGGACTAGACGCTCACGTGATTTGGCACGCCTCTTCCTCGCTCCTTCCCTTTACCCTCCCCCCCCCTCTCCCCCCTTACACACACGCACAAACTCTCTCTCTCTGGCTCCCGCACTCTCATCCGGTGTGTTTGACTGTTCCTTGCTAAGGTGTGGGTTCTTCTGTTCCTGCGTGGGGGGGGGGGGACACACACACACACGACCCCTCCTACAGGCAGCATCCATCGGCCCTTCTTTCCTCTTGGTGCATTTGCTTCTCATACGCTGCCAGGGTCACACTGCAAGGTTTACCCCCCCTCTCCCCCCCTCTCCCCCCGCCCCCCTTCATTGTGGTGTATCCCTCCTCCCCTGGTAACATCCTGTTGAGCCATTCATCCCATCCCCGTCAGTCAAACTTCTGTTTCCCTGTTCTCTTTCCACAGACCAGAGATGATTTCCTTGGACAAGTGGACGTGCCTCTCAATCATTTGCCGGTGAGTCCATAGGGCAGACGTTGATGCTTTTACAGATTTCTAACCACTCAGCTGTTCCTTATCAGCATGTCAGTTCTGCCCAGTTAACTCTGTGTAGGTCATGTTGAAGGAGGGCTAGGAGGTGAATGAGGGAGAGTGGGGCTGTGTGTTGGAAGTGGGGGCTGCTGCTGAGGGCCGGTGCTGAGGGCTGGTGCTGAGGGCTGCGTGCTGAGGGCTGGTGCCGAGGGCTGCTGCTGAGGGCTGGTGCTGAGGGCTGGTGCCGAGGGCTGCTGCTGAGGGCAGCTGCTGAGGGCCGGTGCTGAGGGCCGCTGCTGAGGGCTGGTGCTGAGGGCCGGTGCCGAGGGCCGGTGCTGAGGGCCGGTGCTGAGGGCTGGTGCCGAGGGCAGCTGCTGAGGGCCGGTGCTGAGGGCCGGTGCTGAGGGTCGCTGCTGAGGGCTGGGGCTGAGGGCTGGTGCTTAGGGCTGGTGCTGAGGGCCGGTGCTGAGGGCCGGTGCTGAGGGCCGGTGCTGAGGGCCGGGGCTGAGGGCAGGTGCTGAGGGCTGGTGCTGAGGGCTGGTGCTGAGGGCTGGTGCTGAGGGCTGCTGCTGAGGGCTGGTCCTGAGGGCTGCTGCTGAGGGCTGGTGCTGAGGGCTGGTGCTGAGGGCTGGTGCTGAGGGCTGCTGCTGAGGGCTGGTCCTGAGGGCTGCTGCTGAGGGCTGGTGCTGAGGGCTGGTGCTGAGGGCTGGTGCTGAGGGCTGGTGCTGAGGGCTGGTGCTGAGGGCCGGTGCTGAGGGCTGCTGCTGTGGGCTGCTGCTGAGGGCTGGTGCTGAGGGCTGGTGCTGAGGGCCGGTGCTGAGGGCTGCTGCTGTGGGCTGCTGCTGAGGGCTGCGTCACTTGAGCACCCTGTTGTTGTAATTAGGTTGCAAAACACTAGAGAGCCGAGTGGAAAGAAACCTGGTTGGAATGGAAACATGAGCTGACCTGAGCTAGCTGTCCCTAGACTGCCTGATGGAAAACACTTGGTCTTGTGAAACACACAAACCCACAACTTTACCCAACAGCTTGAACTCTGAAGTGACAGAAGTAGCCTGAAGGTCAGGATTTCTACGGTTGTGTTTACAAAGAAAAGAAAAGCTTACTAGACTGGTTGTGAAGGTTAATAATCTGTCACCTGCTCTACTGTTCACCCCTATGGTTTAGACAGTTAGCCTTAGAAAACAGCCAAACAGTTACAGATACAATCAAATTGCATTCCTTGTTCACTGTGGGTCGTAACTCTCCTAACTTCTCACAAGGTTTCTAACAATGTGCTGTGTCTTTGCCAAGGAAGCCTTATTGGAAGTGTTCTGTGAAGAGTTTCTTTACGATTGTTTTTATCTAAACATTGTTAGGCTAGCGCAAGTTGTTGAACTGAGCATCGAAAATGCATAAATAAATCAAATTAGACCGTATTAGCACATATAGTGAGTTGTTAAACATACAACACAGAAACCGTTTTCGTCAGTTCGTCATGTTGTGCATACTCACCTGGCCCTCTAGCTAACAAGCTCACGACCTGTTGTTTACAGAAGGCTTTGCGTGTTTGTTTGTGTTGTGATGTTGACTAAAGGGATATTGTTGCTCTTTATTCAGACGGAGGATCCTGCCATGGAGCGTCCGTACACGTTTAAGGACTTCAATCTCCGTCCACGAAGGTCAGTTCTGCATCAGCACACTGAATTCCCCACAAAACACTCCTAGATTATCCTAGATGATATTGTTATATTTCTATTCGGGTTCGTGTGAGGCAAGTTTCTTCAAAACGTTTCTCTGGAACGGTCGGAGTAGGATAGATGTAACCAGATCCTCGTTTTAAGGAGTTTCTGCTGGAATCCCCCCCCCCCCCCCCTCACCTCTGGTCTCCTGTGACTGACTCTTTCGATTCTGTTGTTTCTCAAGTCACAAGTCCAGGGTGAAGGGCTTTCTGCGTCTGAAGATGGCTTACCTCCCAAAACAAGGTGGTCCAGAGGAGGAGGGAGCAGACGTAAGGGAGGAGGCAGAGGTGAGGAGCGATCCTGCCAGACCTTCTGGAGAAAACATCTGGTCCAGTCTTTAGGTCTGGCTGGAGGAGTTCCTCTCTGGAAAGACCATTTATCCGTTTGCCTGGATTTTGGGAGATGAGGTTCTCTGGAAAGAAAGCCGTTGTGTGTGTGTGTTGGAAATACAATGTAAATGTGTTGATTTTTGGGGGGATGTAGGCGTTCGTCTGACCCCATCTGTTATGTCTGCTGGTCCTTGTGCTGTCTGTGAGCAGGGCTGGGAGGTGGCAGACTCTGCTGACCCAGGTTCCCAGAGGCCCCAGCAGCTGCTGCCCCCGCTGCCCCCTGGCTGGGAGGAGAAGGTGGACAACCTGGGCCGCACCTACTACGTCAACCACAACAAACGCACCACCCAGTGGAAACGTCCCAGCACCATGTATGTAGCTCAGGGTCAGATGGCTCACCGGTTAAGGCGTTGGCCTCATGATCGGAAGGTCGTGAGATCGAGCCCCGGCTGTGGCTATGTGACGTTGTGTCCTTGGGCAAGGCACTTCACCCTACTTGCCTCAGGGAGAATGTCCCTGTACTTACTGTAAGTCGCTTTGGATAAAAGCGTCTGCCAAATGAATACATGTAAATGTAGCTCCTGCATCTCTGGATGGCACCGCGCGTTCTGAACGTACAGGAAATGGGAGAGCCTGACCTGCGCTGGGGAAAGGTCGCTGAGGTCGTTTTTTTTTGTGTGTGCGCGTCACAGGGACGTGATCTCGGAAACGGAGAGCGACAACCAGCAGCGTCAGATCACCCAGCAGGCCCACAGGGTGTTCCGCTCACGACGCCACATCAGCGAGGACCTGGAGAACGAACACGTGGAACCCAGAGACATGGACGACGTGAGAGACACACACACACACACACACACAGCAAAAGACCCAACATAACTCCTGATTAAACATACCTCCTCCCTTCTCAGTCTTGGGAGCCAATCTCTGAGGAGGACCCCAGCGATCCTCTTCCAGGCCCCTCCTCCCTGGCCACAACGCCCCTCCCACAGACGCTGGCCTCCCAGGAGTTTTCTGACGAAGTGTCCCTGCGTCTGTCCCTCACCCCGGGGCCCCCGGGGCCGGACACCAACGGAGAGGTGGCAGGACCCAGCTCTGCTCTGGTGGGCCCCAGCTCTACCTGCTCACATCACGCTCCTCACTGGGCTTGGGAAAGGACCCATTCCCATAGGATCCATTGTTTTTTTCGTTGTTTATCTGTGACTTAGGCTTGCATTCTAACTCCAGGTCTCTCTCTCTCTCTGTCCTTAGCAGAGTCAGCTCTCAAACAGGCTGCGTTCCTCCAGCATGACAGATGGAGTGAGTGACCTGCAAGCCCAGCCTCCTCCTCCAACGGTAAACGCTTTCTTCTTTTCGCTCCTTCGTGTCTCCCTCTCCTTCTCCTCTCCATTGTCACACCTCCAGCTCTGTGTGGGCAGCCTCTCATGTCCTCTCTCGTTTCTCACCACCTCCACCATCCCAGCCTCTCTTCTTCCTCCTCCTCCTCCTCCTGTGGTCTTCCTGTGTTGACGGTGACTCACTTCCTCCCTGTCCTGCGCTGTCACACCCCAGCATTCCTCACTGGGAGCTTGGCGAGCAGCAGCAGCGCTTTACACACTTCAGATCAAAGCCAGTTCAGCCCTCAGTCCCACTGGCCAGCAAGTCAGAACAGGACTGCAGAGACTCTCGCATGTCTGACCCAGTGTTGTTACTTGGTTGCCACAGCCATCCTCCCTGAGGGTTTAGTCCCCCTGTCTGGGTTTGGTATACTCTGCGAGACTGTGTACGAAAACACCTTTTTATGACTGTTGGAAAGTGCCTTTCGGTACTGAGGTAATCCATCCACAGACTCTATTGTGATGAAATGCATTGGGAATAGTCCTGTTTGACGCTGGGAGGACTGGCAGAACGAGGGATGAAGGGAGAGAGAGAGAGAGAGGGTAAGGAGGAGAGAGAGGCGAGGTGTTGTTGGCAGCCCAAACCAGCCCTGTTCAGAGGCAGCCTGGCTAACGCTTCAGAGTGTGTTAGCAGCGCGTCAGCTTTTTAAAAAGCAGAGGTATGGACATTCTCAGAATACGCTTCAGCGGAGGGATGTGACTATGCTGTCTCCACTTGGCACCAAGGCAGCGATACACAGCTATTTCCCCCACTTGTAGCAACCCTAGAATGTCCAGCGCAGTGCGTGGCCGGGTAGAGTTTCGCTGATGGAAGTGAATGATGTCACAGAGAGCTGTGTGGGAAGGCGTAGCCAGAGAGATGGGATCAGTCAAAGCATCTCCCATGGTGGCCTCCATGTGGGCCCTGTCCACTAATGCCAACACACGCAGTCTGGAGGATTTACTGCTGATGATTTCACCACAGGGATTAAAAGCAAAGCCTTTCCAAGATTCGCTGTGCTAAAAGATTACTTCTTTGAAACGAATCAAAGTACGCCAACAAATAATAATCCCTCTTTCAAAATCAAAATCAAGCCGCTGAAATCATACCTGACCGACTCTTTCAAGCTCGGTTGAAATGCTTTTGCTCCCATGTCATCCCGGAATTCACACTTGAAGATTCTTTCTGCCCCTGTTACCACCTTCCTGTACCCGCACCAACCCCCACCGAGTCCCTCCTCTTTCCAATCACCCCCTACCACCACTGCAGCTTCCTCCTCACCCCCTCACAGTAAAACTCCCTGCTCTTCAACAAACCCTGTATCTCTAAAGACCCCTGTTGTCTACCACCAGCGCTCCCAGACCAGAAGAACCCGAGCTCAGACAGTCACGGGTGTAGAAGAGCCCATGGTAAATAACCAACCAACCAATCAGCACAGAACACAACATGTACAGACGAGAACCAACCAATCAGCACAGAACACAACACGTACAGACGAGAACCAACCAACCAGCACAGAACACCACACGTACCCACAAGAACCAACCAATCATCACAGAACACAACATGTACAGACGAGAACCAACCAATCAGCACAGAACACAACACGTACAGACGAGAACCAACCAAAGAGCACAGAACACCACACGTACCCACAAGAACCAACCAACCAATCAGCACAGAACACCTCACACACCCACAATAACCAACCAGCCAGCACAGAACATCAGAAGTACCAACAAGAACCAACCAGCCATAACAGAACACCACACGTACCCACAAGAACCAACCAATCATCACAGAACACCACATGTACAGACAAGAACCAACCAATCATCACAGAACACCACATGTACAGACAAGAACCAACCAATCAGCACAGAACACCTCACATACTGACAAGAACCAACCAATCAGCACACAACACCTCACATACCCACAAGAACCAACCAACCAGCACAGAACACCACACGTACTGCTGGCATCTTAGACCCCCCCCCTCCCCTCCCTCTGCCTGGTGTGGATGTGGAGGCTGAGTACCAGCAGCTCAGTGAGCTCATAGATCAGTATGGGGTGACCACTTTATGGCCTGGAGCCATGGTATCAACTGCTCTGATGCTGCAGTTCATTAATCATGGTTTGAAATCGTTTTGTGTGTTTTGTACTTTGAAGTTCATGTAATTCTATCTTGCATGGACTTTTTTTTGTTATTGTTGTGATGTAGTATTGGTAATAATGTGATTCAATGGTGGTGAAAGTTATTATGTGATGACACTTCTAAGCCCTAATCCCTTTCCTATTGTTTTCCCTCAGTAAGGAAGTCATTTCACAGTTAAAAGTCTAGAAGGTTTTCCTGGCGTATATCTTCGTCCCAGCTGTTTTAACTTGCTGCTGTCTTGCTTGGCCAGTCTCCCTCGTCAGCGGCCTACGCCCTGACCACCCCCGGTCTGCCTCCTGGATGGGAGGAGAGGAAGGATGCCAAGGGCCGCACCTACTACGTCAACCATAACACCCGCAGCACCACCTGGACAAGACCTGTCGTGCAGGTATTTAGAGCCTGACCCCATCTCCTGGTCTGACCCTGTCTCCTACTCTGACTCTGTTTTCTCCTGGTCTGACCCCATCTCCTCCTCTGCCCCTATCTCTTCCTGGTCTGACCCTCTCAGACTCCAATCTTTCTTTTCCAGTTGTATTTGTACTTTTCCTCCACCAGTTTCTTTCCACAGGGTTAGTGTTGTGTAGTGCGTGGTATTGTAGCCTGAGCTGTAGTGTGTGTGTGTGTGTGTGTGTGTGTAAACTAACCAGTGTTTCCTTCTGTCAGCTACCTGAAGACAGAGCTGGCTCCTCAGCTGGCTCCTCAGGGGCCGCAGGGGCCGCAGGGGCCAGTCCTTCACCCTCCACTTCCTCAGCCTCCAACAGTCACCTAAGCGAGCCCCAAGTCCGCCGGCCCCGTAGCCTCAGTTCCCCCACTGTTACCCTGTCCACCCCCCTAGAGGTGAGCCCTCCCCCCTCCTCACACCTCCCTCAGTAGACACCCCCCCTCCTCCTTACAGCCAGGCCTCTCACATCCTCCCTGTCAACTTTAAACATGCATTCTTCCTTGCTTTTCAGTTGGTTTGTGTTTTCTGTCTTTCTTTCTAGTTTTCTTCCTCTGTCACTAGGACATGTTTATTAAGACGGTCATCTAAGCAGGAACTATGTGTAATACTGACTGTATTAACTGAGGACTGCTGTCTGCTTTGCTTCATGTGACCTATACTGTGATGCCTTGGACAAGGCTACAGAAGTGTGAACCTGGCTATCTCAGTCTTACAGCTGGCTACAAAGCTTCTGTTTTTCCAAGGGGTTTGTGGACAAGTATTCTCCAAATGAAGAGAGTAAATTTAGAGACAGAATGATAAAGTAGGGCATTCTTAACCATCGAGAGGGAAAGAGAGAGAGAGAGAGAGAAACTTATAAAAAAGCGACTCCTGACTCTTAATTAGAAAAGGTGAAGTGAGGAAAGGATTAGTAGAGTAATTAAAAAGGTCAGTTCTATTAAAAATCAGACATTACTTAAGGAGCAGGAAGATAATTTGTTTTTTTTTAAAGGCTGTTGCAGGAATTTATTAGCCAGGCTTTTAAAGTGATTAAAGATGGATTAAAGCCTGGGTCAGTTCACTGTAGATTTAAGGAACTCAGGAATGGCTGACTGGTTTTTCCTTCTTACACTTAATAGAGGTTGTGTATCTCTCTAAGAACAGTCTAATAATATCCCTCCTCTAACTATATGCTGCTCGGCGGCAGAACCATCTACATTCCCCTCTTGATTGGCCGGTCGAAGTCCATCATCGAACCTCTCTTCCTGGTTTGTCTTCCTTTCTTTTGCCTCAGGGGGCCAGCAACATCCAGGTGCGCCGGGCGGTGAAGGACACCCTGTCCAACCCTCAGTCCCCCCAGCCGTCTCCCTACAGCTCTCCCAAGGCCCAGCACAAGCCCCAGCAGAGCTTCCTCCCCCCGGGCTGGGAGATGAGGATAGCCCCTAACGGACGGCCCTTCTTCATAGACCACAACAGCAGGGCCACCACCTGGGTGAGGGGCCACACCACACAAAAAGGCAGTTCTCCTCAAGGCAGCGTAGTGTTTCACAAGCTCTGGGACGTGAAATAGTTGCACTAAATCAAAACACAGCAATGACTCCTGGTAATGTAGAACAAGAAGTAGTATTGATTGAATGTCCTTAACTGGAGTCGCCCCTGACAGTAAGTCATGTGATTCCTTCTGTCTGTACCCCCCCCCCCCCCTTCACCCCTCCAGGAGGACCCCAGGTTAAAGTACCCAGTCCACCTGAGGACCAAGGCTGCTCTGGATCCTGGTGACCTGGGACCTCTTCCTGTGAGTAGCAGCATCCAGGACAGCTCATTGTCCTTTTCCTGTCTGGCCCTGAGACACAACTGGCCCAGTAGAACAACCTGGGCCAGTAGAATAACCTGGGCCAGTAGAACAACCTGGCCTAGTAGAACAACCTGGCCTAGTAGAACAACCTGGGCCAGTAGAACAACCTGGGCCAGTAGAACAACCTGGCCCAGGAGAATAACCTGGGCCAGTAAAACAACCTGGGCCAGTAGAACAACCTGGCCCAGGAGAATAACCTGGGCCTGTAGAATAACCTGGGCCAGTAGAATAACCTGGGCCAGTAGAACAACCTGGGCCAGTAGAACAACCTGGGCCAGTAGAACAACCTGGGCCAGTAGAACAACCTGGGCCAGTAGAATAACCTGGGTCAGTAGAACAACCTGGCCCAGGAGAATAACCTGGGCCAGTAAAACAACCTGGGCCAGTAGAACAAACTGGGCCAGTAGAACAAACTGGGCCAGTAGAATAACCTGGGCCAGTAGAACAACCTGGGCCAGTAGAATAACCTGGGCCAGTAGAATAACCTGGGCCAGTAGAACAACCTGGGCCAGTAGAACAACCTGGGCCAGTAGAATAACCTGGGCCAGTAGAATAACCCCTCACTGGTTTAGAGCAGAGCTCTGAAGAATCTTGGTAACGAACATGCGTGTAACAGACCATGTAACACGCATGGGGTTATGTACAGTCTATAACTGCACTCAGTCATTTCACATCAGTAATGATATAGCTGAAGTAGAATGGATTCTACAGCCATGTGGAAGAGCATCGTGACGCTCAGCTGTTCGATGGGACAGCATCGCTGAATCCTTACCGGCTGATTCTTCATAGCATATCGCTGAATCCTTACCGGCTGGTTCTCCATAGCATATTGATTGATTGAAACCTTTATTGTCCCCTCTGGGGAAAATTAGCTCATGACGTTTTAAGAAAAAGAGGAGGACAAAAACAGAAAAACAGAGTTAACAATACATTAATATAAACTGAATATATCACTGAATCCTTACCGGCTGATTCTTCATAGCATATTGCTGAATCCTTACCGGCTGGTTCTCCATAGCATGTTGGGTACCTTGTACATGTTCTGTTGCCTGCTACCCAGTCATACTCCTCGTGATCCAGCTCATAAGGACGCGGTCATGTGACGTTCTTAGCGTGTGGCCTGTTTTCCGAGGCAGCAGACCAGGGCAGGGGAGAGAGAAGGGCGAGCGACACCTACTCTGCACCATCCATACCTGGGCTATTTGACTCACTAACCAATGTACTGTACTCTACTGTACTCACTAACCCAAGCCTAAAGCCGTGTGCCGTGGGAGTTACATTCTCATGGACTAGCGGTGTGTGTGTGTGTTTTCTCTCTGTTCCCTCCATGGCGTGGGAGACATCTGGTGTGTGCTCCGTTGCTTGTGGCAGAACCTACTAGAGGAGGTTGGTGGTGCAGCTGCCTGCCTCCCCCTCTCTCCCTCTCCGTTCGTCTCGGTCGCCTGTCTGGTCCCCGGTCCTGTCCGAACGGCCTTGCTTCCAGACTGGTGCATCATAACTGGCATGGATGACTGTGCCCCCCCCCCCCCCCCCCCCCCCCCCCCCCCCGCCCCCAAACGCTCCTCTGTTCTGTCATTGTCTTTATACTCGCCCCAGCCCCCACCCCAGCACCACCACCACCACCGCCCCGCTGGAGGCCTCTGCCCTCTCCCCCTAGCCCCTGCCTGGCCTCCACCGGCTGCCTTACTGTAGCGGGGGACACGGGGAGCAGAAGAGGGGTGGAGGGACATGTAGGTGAGAGTAGGTACAGGGGGCTGCATGTGCATCAGCCCCCCCCTCCCCACCCCCTCCCTCACGCACAGTAAGGAGAGATGAATGGTGGTGGTGTTGGGTTATGAGGGGCTTGGCCCCCCTGTTCTTGGCCCCTGTTTTCACTGCTTGCTGACTGTCAGTGTACCGTGTGTGTGGCCTGCTTCACCTTGGGCACCCTGCTGGTGTACTGGTCTGGACTCCTGATTGGCCTGCCACTCGATGCGCACGTGTGTGTGTGTGTGTATGAGTGTGTGAGTGTATGAGACCTTCCACAACCATTGGCTGACATGGTGGTTGGGGCTGTATCTGTTCTCTAAGGTGGTGTGTTGTCTTTAGTCGTTCTCTTCCAGTGTTCCATAGTGTGTACCTGAAACTCCTCTCTGTCCTCCTCCTCTCTGTCCTCCTCCTCTCTGTCCTCCTCCTCTCTGTCCTCCTCCTCTCTGTCCTCCTCCTCTCTGTCCTCCTCCTCTCTGTCCTCCTCCTCTCTGTCCTCCTCCTCCTCTCTGTCCTCCTCCTCCTCTCTGTCCTCCTCCTCTCTGTCCTCCTCCTCCTCTCTGTCCTCCTCCTCTCTGTCCTCCTCATCTCTGTCCTCCTCCTCTCTGTAGCCTGGATGGGAGGAGCGGATCCACGCAGATGGACGCACCTTCTACATCGACCACAGTAAGTCCACTTCCTGTCGTCCGCCCAAGCCTAGTCCTCTCTCTCTCTCTCTCTCTCTCTCTCTCTCTGTCTCTCTCTCTCTCTGTCTCTCTCTCTCTCTCTGTCTCTCTCTCTCTCTCTCTGTCTCTCTCTCTCTCTCTCTCTCTCTCTCTGTCTCTCTCTCTCTCTGTCTCTCTCTCTTTCTCTCTCTCTCTCTCTCTCTGTCTCTCTCTGTCTCTCTCTGTCTCTCTCTCTCTCTCTCTGTCTCTCTCTCTCTCTCTCTCTCTCTCTCTCTCTCAGCCTACCAAATGTATACATTCTCTCTCCTGTCTGCGTAGGACTGTCTCACTCTAGTCTGTTCTTTCTTTCCACCACTTTCTGTCTCCGTACTGTACCTCTCCTTGTCCCTCCCTCTGTCACCCAGATTGCTAGTGTCAACAGACCCAAGTAGAGAGTCTTTTCCAGCACTAACACCTTATCAGTGGGAGCCTCTGTCCAGACTGAATGTTCCCTTCCCAGATCAGTTACATGTCCCTTCTCTACATCATCATCTTACCGCACATTAATTATCCAAACTAACAGGACTCATTATAGACGTGTTGACATGTTCCTTGCTAATAGGCAGGAAATGAGTTGGGCGTGTACTGTGTGTGTGTGTGTGTGTGTGTGTGTGCGTGCGGGTGTGTGTGAGGTTTTCCCATCCCATTTGTGAGATTTGATCTGCCTTTCTCCCTCAGACACCAAGAACACCCAATGGGAGGACCCTCGTCTCCAGAGTCCAGCCATCACAGGCCCTGTGAGTATCCCCTTCCAGCCCAGCACACAGGAAGGGGCGGGGCAGGGCTGCTCTCTCATCATGATGATAAGAAGCTCAAAGATGATTGGACCGGCCCAGGCTGCAGGGGCATCAGCGTGTGTTGCCAGGAGCTGCAGACCCTCTCAGTTCTGCCACCTTGTGTTTAGATGGTGTTCTCGCTTCAGCAGCTGTCTGTCTGTCTGCTGGTCTGTCTGTCGCTCTGTCTGTCTGTCTGTCTGTCTGCTGGTTTGTCTGTCGCTCTGTCTGTTAGTCTGTCTGTCTGTTGGTCTGTCTGTCTGTCAGTCTGTCTGTTGGTCTGTCTGTATGTTGGTCTGTCTGTAAGTCTGTCTGTCTGTCAGCTGGTTTGTCTGTCGCTCTGTCTGTTGGTCTGTCTGTCTGTTGGTCTGTCTGTTGGTCTGTCTGTCTGTTGGTCTGTCTGTCTGTTGGTCTGTCTCTGTTGGTCTGTCTGTCTGTCGGTCTGTCTGTCTGTTGGTCTGTCTGTCTGTTGGTCTGTCTGTCTGTCTGTTGGTTTGTCTGTCTGTTGGTCTGTCTGTCTGTTGGTCTGTCTGTCTGTCGCTCTGTCTCTGTCGCTCTGTCTCTGTCGCTCTGTCTGTCTGTCTGTTGGTCTGTCTGTCTGTCTGTTGGTCTGTTAGTCTGTTAGTCTGTTAGTCTGTTAGTCTGTTTGTCTGTCTCTGTCTGTCTGTCTGTCTGTTAGTCTGTTTGTCTGTTGGTCTGGCTCTGTCTGTCTGTCTGTCTGTCTGTTGGTCTGTCTGTTGGTCTGTCTGTTGGTCTGTGTGTATGTTGATCTGTATGTATGTTGGTCTGGCTCTGTCTGTCTGTTGGTCTAAATCCCTGAAGGGTAAATGAGCCTTTCTCTGACTCCTGTGTGTGTGTGTGTGTGTGTGTTTGTGTGTGTGTGTGTGTGTGTGTTTGTGTGTTTGTGTGTTCATTTGCAGGCTGTGCCGTACTCCAGAGAATTCAAACAGAAATATGATTACTTCAGGAAGAAGTTGAAGAAACCGGTAAAGTCTCTTTATTCCTCTTCATTTGAATCGCTTATCCCTGGCACTTAATGACTTGGAATACAACATCTAATGAATGTGCCGTAAAAACGAGCTTTAATCACAGGCAGTTTTCAAAATATTCCGTGTTAAATAGCTTCACGCCCCTATGCGTTGGTGTTAAAGAGATGCAGGGTTTCCTGCCTGGTGTTAGCGTCTCTTGTTGTGTCTCTTGTTGTGATTGGGCGGATCATCTTGTGTTAACATGGCGTCTCTGTGGCAGGCCGACATCCCCAACCGCTTTGAGATGAAACTCCACCGCAACAACATCTTCGAGGAGTCGTACCGCCGCATCATGTCCCTGAAGAGGCCCGACATCCTCAAGGCCCGTCTGTGGATCGAGTTCGAGTCGGAGAAGGGACTGGACTACGGGGGCGTGGCCAGGGAGTGGTTCTTTCTGCTGTCCAAAGAGATGTTCAACCCTTACTACGGCCTCTTTGAGTATTCAGCCACGTGAGTTCTGGAGAAGCCGCTGGCTCTCTGCTTCTCTGTTGGTTGTATGGCTTCCCCGGGTTTCCGAGGCCCTCTTTTCCTATCGTTCTCCCTGGTTTCCTGAACAGCTACAGGACTCTCCACAGCCTGCCTCACCTTTCCACAAAACACAGTGGAAACCACAAAGGAAAATACTGTCTAAAAATATGAATAAATACAGTAATAGCAGGAGACTTTTGGGTTTAAGGAATTTCTACCAACAGGAGGTTTAGGGGTTTTGCTTTGTCGGAAAATGGTAGGATGTGGAACGTGGTAGGATGTGGAACGTGGTAGTATGTGGAACGTGGTAGGATGTGGAACGTGGTAGGATGTGGAACGTGGTAGGATGTGGAACGTGGTAGGATGTGGAACGTGGTAGGATGTGGAACGTGGTAGGATGTGGAACGTGGTAGGATGTGGAACGTGGTAGGATGTGGAACGTGGTAGGATGTGGAACGTGGTAGGATGTGGAACGTGGTAGGATGTGGAACGTGGTAGGATGTGGAACATGATAGGATGTGTAGCGGTCCATGTGAAGTGGGTCCTTCTGAGCTTGCTGTGTATCTGACCGTGCTCTGCCGGTGGTCCTCAGAGATAACTACACCCTTCAGATCAACCCCAACTCTGGCCTGTGCAATGAGGACCACCTCTCCTACTTCAAGTTCATTGGCCGCGTGGCTGGGATGGCTGTTTTCCACGGGAAGCTATTGGATGGTAAGAAGTCCAGTCTGTTGAATGTTGCGTCATGTGGCTGAACGGTTAGGGAATCAGGGCTAGAAATCAGAACGTTGCCGGTTCAAACCCCGGCCGTGCTGAAATAAATTGACGTTGTGTCCTTGGGCAAGGCACTTCACCCTACTTGCTTCAGGGGGAATGTCCCTGTACTTGCTGTAAGTCGCTCTGGATAAGAGCGTCTGCTAAATGACTACATGTAAATGTATTTCCAAATCCTGAAAAGACAACAAGCACCTGTGTGAACAGCTCTACCTTGTCTTGAACCATCTCTCCAGGTTTCTTCATCCGGCCCTTTTACAAGATGATGTTGGGGAAGCAGATTTCTCTGAAGGACATGGAGTCTGTGGTAAGTAGTTCTTGTTCCAGTGTAATTACTTAAGCAGGCGTAGGGAAAGTAAAACATTGAGTAGCAGTCTTAGACACGCTCGCATCGCAAATTGCAAATACATGTTGTTTAATGTTGTGTAATTTACATGGCTTATGACCTTATTATGGCCAGTAATGAGAGGTGTGACCATGTGTAACCAGTCTATGTTGACCAGTCTATATTAACCAGTCTATTGGGATTTAGCTCAGTTGGTGTGAGAGTGAACCCATTGAGTTTCTGTTCATCCCCCCTGCTAATTCAGGACAGTGAATACTACAACTCCCTGAAGTGGATTCTAGAGAACGACCCTACTGAGTTGGACCTGCGGTTCAGTATCGATGAGGACAACTTTGGACAGGTACAGGATCTCCACACACACACACACACACACACACTGCGCGATCCGCCTCCACAGCAAGAACAAAGACACCAGGTGTCAAATGGACCAGCTGGAACAGGATATTGCGTAATAGTACAGCGAGCGCCTGCTTGAGCCTTTTATACAGTGACAGGAATTTGTGTCTTCCAGACATACCAGGTCGACTTGAAACCCAGTGGATCGGATATGCTGGTCACCAACGACAACAAGAAGGAATACATTGAGTAAGGAAAAAGCAGCTTTAAAAGCATCAATGGAGCTTCGATTTGAAGTCTTTTGAGACCCGAGTCAAGTCTTTGGTAGGTTTGTGGTCTGATTTAGAGCTTGTTTTCCCTCTTCCAGCCTAGTCATCCAGTGGAGGTTTGTCAACCGGGTCCAGAAGCAGATGAATGCGTTTCTTGAGGTAAAAGATCAGTACTTCCACCGGCCTCACAGTGGCAGCACCTCTCTGAGCTGACTGCTGTCCACCTTAGCACACTGTACCGTGGGTGGGGATCAAACTCACCATGCTGTTCTGTGTTCGTCCTCCAGGGCTTCACGGAGCTCATTCTCATTGACTTGATCAAGATCTTTGATGAAAACGAGCTGGAGGTACTGTTCACCAAGTCTCTCCTAATTTACTGTTAATCTGTCATAGATGTTAACATGTTACTGGCAGACCTGCCCTCCCTTACCTCTCTGTCAGACAGCTCTTTGTGCCTGGGCAAGTCCACGGTTCATTTAATGAGTGAGATTAGTAGCACTGACGGTGTCTGTCTCTCTCTCTCTGTCTCTGTCTGTCTGTCTGTCTGTCTGTCTCTCTCTCTCTCTCTGTCTCTCTCTGTCTGTCTGTCTCTCTCTCTCTCTCTCTCTCTGTCTCTCTCTCTCTGTCTGTCTGTCTGTCTCTCTCTCTCTCTCTCTCTCTCTCTCTCTGTCTCTGTCTGTCTGTCTGTCTCTCTCTCTCTCTCTCTCTCTGTCTCTGTCTCTCTCTCTCTCTCTCTCTCTCTCTCTCTCTCTCTCTCTCTCTCTCTCTCTCTCTCTCTCTCTCTCTCAGCTACTGATGTGTGGTCTAGGTGATGTGGATGTCAACGATTGGAGGCAACACACTGTCTACAAAAATGGCTACTGCCCCAACCACCCTGTCATTCAGTGGTTCTGGAAGGTTAGTCACACAAACACACACACACACATCCCCTCCTCATAACTCATAACACAGGTAACAGCCCTGCCTCAGAGGTTGAGACTGTGTCCAAACAGACCTGCCTTAGCTGGATCCTATGTTTAGCACAGCAGTGTGTGAAAGGTCACCATCCGTCTTCAATGAAATACAAGCCTGTGGGACCTGCCTGCCTGTCTGCATTCTGAGCCTCAAAGCCCTCCAAGATAGAGTATGAGTGTGATCTGTTGGAGTGCAAGCATGCGTTTCATAAACGTCTGGAATTGTGAGCAATGTGTAGCAGCTCGCAGGGTTAAGACTACAGTTAAAACATAGTTCACCTCGAGTCCATTTCAAAAATAAATGGTCTTTGGAATTGGAAATTGACTTTTTATCAAGTCAACTGTGTACTTCACTGCTGTTGATGAAAGGACTGAGGGACAGAGTCAACATGCAGATGTGCATCTATAGTTAGACCGTGTGCAGTGTGGTACTAAAGAAGCTTAGTCAAGATCCCCACAGGTTAATGGCATTTAAAGATCAAAGTCTGTTTGGTGAAAAGGCCGTGTTTACACTGATGAAAGAATGAGAGTTATCGTGTTATCTCCTGACTGGTGCCAGGCTAATGTTGGACACACACTCACACATCTCTCAGGGTCAAAATGGCTGATTGTGTAGAAAGTCAAACATGTCCTATACGTATCTGTTGGAATATATTAAGAAACTTTAGATGTTAATGTCACAGATGATGGTGTCTCAGATGATGATGTCTCAGATGATGATGTCTCAGATGATGATGTCTCAGATGATGATGTCTCAGATGATGATGTCCCAGATGATGATGTCTCAGATGATGATGTCTCAGATGATGATGTCTCTGATGATGATGTCGCAGATGATGATGTCACAGATGATGATGTCTCAGATGATGATGTCTCAGATGATGATGTCTCAGATGATGTTGTCCCAGATGATGATGTCTCAGATGATGATGTCACAGATGATGATGTCTCAAATGATGATGTCCCAGATGATGATGTCCCAGATGATGATGTCACAGATGATGATGTCCCAGATGATGATGTCCCAGATGATGATGTCACAGATGATGATGTTCCTGTCTCCCTGCAGGCCGTGCTGCTGATGGACGCTGAAAAGAGGATCCGACTGCTGCAGTTTGTCACAGGAACGTCGAGGGTTCCCATGAACGGCTTTGCTGAACTCTATGGTGAGCTGGAGCTGTGTTCAAGAGCTGGGCCTGTGTTCTAGAGCTGTCCCTTTGTTCTCGAGCTGTCCCTTTGTTCTAGACCTGGGTCTGTGTTCTAGAGCTGTCCCTTTGTTCTAAAGCTGTCCCAGTGTTCTAGAGCTGGGTCTGTGTTCTAGAGCTGGGCCTGTGTTCTAGAGCTGTCCCTTTGTTCTAGAGCTGGGCCTGTGTTCTAGAGCTGTCCCTTTGTTCTAGAGCTGGGCCTGTGTTCTAGAGCTGTCCCTGTGTTCTAGAGCTGTCCCTGTGTTCTAGAGCTGGGCCTGTGTTCAAGAGCTGTCCCTGTGTTCTAGAGCTGGGCCTGTGTTCAAGAGCTGTCCCTGTGTTCAAGAGCTGGGCCTGTGTTTTAGAGCTGTCCCTGTGTTCTAGAGCTGTCCCAGTGTTCTAGAGCTGTCCCTATGTTCTAGAGCTGGGCCTGTGTTCTAGAGCTGGGCCTGTGTTCTAGAGCTGTGTTCTAGAGCTGTCCCTGTGTTCTAGAGCTGGGCCTGTGTTCTAGAGCTGGGCCTGTGTTCTAGAGCTGTCCCTGTGTTCTAGAGCTGTCCCTGTGTTCTAGAGCTGTCCCAGTGTTCTAGAGCTGTCCCTATGTTCTAGAGCTGGGCCTGTGTTCTAGAGCTGGGCCTGTGTTCTAGAGCTTTCCCTGTGTTATAGAGCTGAGGCTGTGTTCTAGAGCTGTCTCTGTGTTCTGGAGCTGTCTGTGTGTACTGGAGCTGTCTGTGTATTCTAGAGCTGTCCTTGTGTTCTGGAGCTGTCTCTGTGTTCTAGAGCTGTCCTTGTGTTCTGGAGCTGTCTGTGTGTTCTAGAGCTGTCCTTGTGTTCTAGAGCTGTCCTTGTGTTCTGGAGCTGTCTCTGTGTTCTAGAGCTGTCCTTGTGTTCTGGAGCTGCCTCTGTGTTCTAGAGCTGTCCTTGTGTTCTGGAAGCTGTCTCTGTCTATCTAACCACCTCCATTCTCCCATGTGTCTGTGTCAGGTTCCAATGGCCCCCAGCTCTTCACCATAGAACAGTGGGGGACCCCAGAAAAGCTGCCTAGAGCCCACACATGGTGAGTAAGCAGTGAGAACCAGACCTCAACAACCATCCACCAGCCGGCTCTAGTGGGCTTCCTGTGCTCCATGTGTTGATGATGTTCTGTCCACGTTCCAGCTTCAACCGCCTGGATCTCCCCACCTACGACACGTTTGATGACCTGCGAGAAAAGCTCCTCATGGCTGTGGAGAACGCCCAGGGCTTCGAGGGCGTCGATTAGAACCAGGGGCAGTGGCGTCCACAGGGACGCCGCTGCTCCCCTCCGCTGTCCGGCCGCTCTCTGTGGCTGGAGGAGCGTATGCAAGCATGTTGGACTGTATGCCTACTCAATGAGCCATCGGCGTGGCAGTAGGAGGCTGGACTGACTCGACTAAGCCGAGCAGCTAATGGCGTCTCGTGTCTGGGTCAGTCCAGGGTGCTGAGGTTTGGGCGGGGCTTCAACGTCACCTATCCTTGCCTCGAGTGCAATCTACCGTGCTGGAACCTCTTATGCATTTCAACATCTCCTGTTTGTACGCCTACAGTACAGTACTATACTCACACCCTGCCAAGTAGCAGAGCATGATGGGCCTTAATCGGGTTCCTGCACATACTCTCTCTGTCTCTCTATCTCTCTCTTTTCTCTCAGTAACTAACTGTTCTACAATGCTGATGTAACTAACCCCCCCCCCCCCCCCCCCCCTCCCCCCCCTATCCTTCTGGCCCCACCAGATTACCTTAGGAATACAGATAAATCTCCATCTGGAGATCAGCCACCCCCTCCTCACAGCCTGACCAGACACAAGTCCATCTGTCAACTCTGCCTGTTAGAGTAAGGCCTGTCTACTGGAGAGGGACTGTTGATGGGGGCGGGGGGGCGGGCAGGAGGATTTTTTTTAAAGCTTATTTTGTCAAGAAGGAAAGGGGATCATTTTTTATATTTTTATTGTTATTGTCATTCTTAACTAAAGAAACACTCTGATGTATTTGTACTGACGATACTGTTGTTTACTCTTTTTGACAATGTATGAAATAGTGTGTAAATCTGGCTGATTGGAAACTGATTCTTATCCATATCAATGTGTGAACGTGATAATAACATGGTTGTTGTAGTGCTATGGCAATGGCATGAAGATGTACCTGGTGTTTGCTTTGATTACATAGTAATTACAAGTGTACTCTCCTTCTTGGTTTCAAAGTCTTGGGGAAAGTGGAAAGGTTTGTGTCACAAATATTATATCAATATGTTATGCCTTTCCCTATTCAAAAAGCTGTAAATGTATTTCTATGAAATTATTTCTCTCTCCATCTCTCATATATGTCCTGTGTGTGTGTGTGTGTGTGTGTGTGTATACATACACACACACACACACACAGTACATCTTGCAGAAGTATTAAGAACAGATTAAATTAAGCTGTGATTTGACACTAGCACGCTCTTAAAAAGTGAGATTCCGTTCGTTTTTTTGTTTAGTTCTCCTTTGTCATGTTTAGTTTTCCATTTTCTAACACCACTGAACCTAGAGGGCACTTTACACATGACACTAAGATCATGTCACCTTTTGTATGTCTTTTATCATTAACTTGAATGTGATTATTTTTCATTAAGAGCACTTGTTAATCTTGTGCAATATCAAACAGTCTGTACATCTGACTGCTGCTGAAGTAGGAAAATGGCAGACGGAAGTATTTGCCGGTTGAACTTCTCTGGTCGAATCTCAAAATGTCTCTGTGATTCCATGTTTGTTCTCAGCTCTTGCTGTACGGATATCTGGGAGTGGAGACAAGACACATCTCCTCCTAATGCAGTTCAGGTACAGAGGTGGAGGAAGTAAGAATGACGGAAGGGACTTTGGATATTCTGTCACCTCTTTGCTTAGCTACTTACACCCTCCACTCTCTGGAGACGGGGTCTTCACCGACTTCTGCTTAGGGGCTGCTGTTTTTTTTCAGGGGGGCAAAGTTCACTTTTGTTAAATTTCACTCTTCTGTAAGCCCTTGTGGTTTTTATTCTGTAACATGGGTCGAAATAAACCTGAAACATGGAACTTGTTGCGGTTCTGTTCATCACGTGACATAGTTTCATGCGATCCTGAATCTTCCTAGCCTGTATTCAGCACCCTGCCCCTGTCATGTATTTAAACCACAGATGTGTTCATGTTTCACCATGTATCCAGATTAGCAGTAACCAGAGGAAATTTGCCAGTAGACCATTCGGAAGCCGTGCTAAACCTTTAGACCACAGCAAGGTTAAAGATTAACCAAATCCTTATAACAGCTCAGTAGTCAAATTCTGAACTCTTTATCAGCGACCCTAGTCAGTCACCAAAAGTAGTTACTGTAGCATTATCGTGTTTGGTACATTAGACCAGTATCTCTTGGAGTTTGTTGTAAATTAAATTAAACTCTGGTTGTGCATATTAATATAGATATAAATATAGATGACATCTTCTGGCTCACTGAATTGATGGAACAAAAACATGTTAGTACAAAAACAAACAGGAAAATTCCCTGCCTAAAGGCATGTTTTGCTTTTGGAAAATGCATTAATCCCTAAACAGGAATAAGCGTCTTGCTTCACGCAGGTAGTGGATGTGTGCGGCTGGTGCTGGTGCATGTGTGGAGTGAAGGGAACCTAGTTCATTCACACAGGCAATCTAATAGTTATCAGCTCCAAGGACAAGTAAATATAAGATGGCCTTCCTGCCAGGGACATTTTATCAAGCCCGCTTTTTCTGGTCACAAACAGACCTGGAGTCAAGAGTTTCTCTTCAGCTGTCTGTCATAAGAACACGTCACAAAGGTTCTCTTACACTGGATCTGGGCTCAGAGGAACCTGGGGTTCTCCAAAGTCATGGTTCTAAGTGGACGTCTACTAGGAAACGGAAACAAAACATGTAAAAACACATAGACTTGATCACCAGGCTCAGTCCTATATTTAGTTGAGCTTTTCCAGCACAGCCCAAATACCTTGGTATCCATAGTTACCAGGATTGATTGGCAGCCTTGACCCGAGTTGAACTCAGAAGTCGGAACAAGGTTCAAACCAGGCTTGACCGTCGGCTGCATTTGAACTGATCTTGTTTCACAGAATTGTAGTAGATCAGACCGTGACCGCTGAAATAAGGAGCCAACCTGGGATCGAACACTTACATAACCCTCTGATAACCTGATGTTAGCTCATCAGACTAGCAGCCAGTCACATGCATGTGTTTCTGTTATTTCTCCTCAATGTCTCGTGGAACACATGCAGAAATAGATGTGAGAGTGGTGACAGGCAAGGTGCCTTTGGATCTGTCTGATATGTGGGTCACCAGCGTACCTCGTTCATGCATTCATCCTGACATCTAAAGTGTTTCGTTCATTCATGAGCTTCCAGTGGTAACGACTGATGGAGTGGCTGGTGGCTGGTGGGGTCATTTGCTTAGAATATATCTGACTAGTCAGAGTAAATCAAAGCACTTCCACAAACAAAGAGTTATAAGATGTTCCAAGTTGACCTTAAATAGAGACGATTGTGAGTGAGAGTGAAACCTTGGCGTGGGCCTTCCCGCCGTAGTGGGGCAGGTGCTCCTGCACCCCTCCTCCCTTTCCTCTCTACTGGGTCGATCAATACTTCCCCGCAGCTTATCGCAGAGGTAGCTAGCTGTTTGTCTAAACCCCCCTCTGGCTACATAAAGGCAGGGAGCGGGAATACACGCACCCCAAATGGAGCGCAGAACAGCAGCCCTGCCTGCCTCCCTGCCGCCCTGGGACGCAGCACTGGGAACTGGACTGGACTGGACATGGACCGAGACAGAGATGGACGGACAGAGAGAGCGACAGCCACTGAGAGAGGGAAAGGGACACAGAGAGAGAATAAGTCCCAGAGGTGGCCTGGCTGACAGCAGGAGAGAAATCAATGAAAGAGAGACTGTGGATTGAAAAGCCTGTGTCTGGAGGCAGAGGGAGCGCTGCTGAGTGAACAGTGTGGAGTGAATTGAAGCCAGGAGATCCTGGGGCCCACAGTGGAAGCCCCACAGTGAGTAACTCTGACTACCCGGACCAGCGGCGTCCAATCCTGGTCCTCGAAAGCCACTGTCCTGACAGTTTTAGATGTTTCCCTGCTCTAACACACCTGATTCCAATGAATGGGTTGTTATCAAGCTCTGTGGAAGCCTCATAATAACCATTCATTAGAATCAGGTGTGTTAGAGCAGGGAAACATCTAAAACTGTCAGGACAGTGACTCTCGAGAACCAGGATTGGACACCCCTGACCTAGACACACAGGCTAAACTACATGACACTCACAGTCTTTGGATTTCATTGAACGACTGAGAATCATCAACTAGACTTCATTCAGACCATAATCGTATGTTGTGGGGCCAATATTTCACAGTTTGGCACTTCAATACCGGACGGCAATCCTGATCCTTTTAGATGGCCCCAACAAATAACTGATGATTCCACTGTGTACCAGTCTCTCACATTGTCATTCTCTCCCCCTGACACTCCTGTAGATGCTTCCTCCTCCATGTCTAATCTTCCTGAGCTTTGGAGTGTGACAATGGTGTTTGTGTCCACTGCTGTCAAACGCCATTATCACACTAAATAGCTAGGGTGAGAAGAGAACCACCGGATCCTCCCTCAGCTGATGATCTTACGTGCTTCAGAACTCACAAGACAAACGAACCGCTTCCAGGTACAGCAACTTGCTGAGCATGAAACCATCCTTTTACTCTGATCTACCGCACACACACACACACTTTTTTTTTAAATGGAAAGTTAAATTGAAATCAGATGAGTCATCTGTTGGTGGGCAGACTAGGAGAAGGAGGTCGTAGAGTTAAATACTGTTGATGCGTGATATGGTGGCAACAACTGAGGGCTCAGATGGTGACCCAGTTCTCGGTCTGTCTAGGTGGTGTTAATGGGTCTGTAATGCACACAAAAATGTGATCTTCGCAGACAAAAATACACGACCCAATTTGTGCCTGACAAAGCATTAGTGTTGTGCTGTATTGTGATTGCATTCATATAATAAACATTTGTGAAGATTGAACCTTTATTGCTCATGCTTTTTTTTTGCCCTTCAATCACATTCTCCCATTCTTTTAGACAGGGTGGTCTGCATGTTAAATGAAGAGCTGTCATACCATGTCATTACTGCCTGCTAAACCGTGCCTGTAGTAGGACATCAAATAGACGGCTATGAAAACAGCCGTCAAATAACAGTGACTATGTGACTATCTGTAATCTCTCTCGCCCTCACACGCAAACGTAAACACAAACTAACAGTTGATGAGGCCCACTGGCACCTATCGTACCACCCTCCCTAATTCAGTGAGAGTGCCTAAGTGACAGTAGCAGTGTTGAAGATGTCAGGGAACATCTCCATAACCAGCTGGCAGGGTAGAGGAGGCACAGCTAGCGTTCTGACGGCGCAGGCAGACAGCTGGCCGGAGACGTCAGCAGGGAAGGTGGAGAGCTCAAGTGTTAGAATCACACTCTACCTCCTCTGAGGCTTCTGGGAAGGTTCGAAACTGGCAACTCTTATACATTATACATACAGAATATAATTTAAGCTTGGTTTGTAGACTTCAGGATCATTTTATACGATATGTCATAAAATGTTGGTCGTGTGGTGAATGTCAATATGAAGCACGCAAAAAGAGTCAAAATTAGACAAAAAAAGGAATTGACTAAATTAAGAAATTGTATTACACACTAGAAAATATACATTTATACTGAAGATTCAGATATCACAATTTTTCATTGCCTTGGAACAAAAACAGTACTTTCAGTCCAACTTCTACCTACAATGTTTTCACTTTACAACTGTAGTATAATCAGTCTTCTGTTTTAGGTTATTACATACTGCTGTATGTATTCATGACACGTGATAAATCAATCAAAATGTTCAAACGTGTCTTCAAAGTACAAAAAAATACACAGAAACATTTTAAAACAGACAAATAGTTGATGCCATTTTACATGTCCAATAAAATGTAAGACATATATCCTGTACCCAAGCTGCTGAAATACAATAAATAAATAACACCTGTTAATCCTAATTAACAGTCAGCCAGGATAATGAAATCATCATGAGCACGCACACTGACTTCTCCTCAGTTTGAGCCCCCAGCCCAGATCAAAGCCCTAACAGAGTGTGACGCAACCCTGACTCAACATCCCCGACCGCCATCTGATGCCTGTGATCTGAGGGCATCGTCCTATCAGGACTTGCCCTTGACGGTGGGTCCAAATGTCTTTTTTTTGGGGGCAGGGTGGGCTTTAGGTTTGGGGGCAGGGACTGCCTTCTTGGGTTTAGGTTGGAGAGATTTGAGTCCCAGAAGCTCACAGTACTTGTTGCACATGTGCAAGACTTTAAACTGGTCGATGAAGGATGTGGCGCAGTTACCACGGAAACCTCTGTATCTGGATGAAGTAGACACAAGGCACAGTCAGCGAATCCCAAACACGATCATTATACCCAATGACATTCATCACATCGCTTTTTGTGTGTTCCGCAATCACAAACACCCTCACCCTGTCTTACAGGTCGCGATTCCCACATCTGTCAGTCTCATTCCAACTCCTAGAGGGAGACATAAGATATACGATTCAAAAGATATACGACTGCATCCTTTGCAGTGTATGTGTTGATATATACAGTAGGCGTGGGAGCGTGTGCTGTAACCCACCTTGCATGTCGGTGACCAGCAGGTTCCCTTCAGTCTTGTGGTAAACCCAGTGCTGGAAAGCGCAGCACTTCTGGCCCGCCTCTGAGTCACGTCTCAAGAGGTTAATCTCCTTCCCGTCCCTCACTGAGTACTTGACAAAGTCCCCCAGAAGCTCCTCCTCCAGGGTTGCGTACGGGATGTCATTGGACGGCCGGTGAACCAGGTAGATGGGAATGATCCTGAAATTGTCGAACAAACACACACTCATATTAAGATCGGACAGGTTCTTCCATGTCAGCTCCATGTTTCTCTTCAGAGAGGTCCAACTCACTCTGGAACATCGCCGAAGGCCTCCTTAGACTGGGCCACAACTGTGTAGGCCTTAATGTACTCTCTGGCTGTGTTCTGAACATGGCACTCCTACAAACACACGCAGCCGAACATTACAACCCTGCAGAAACCTGCTGGCCACTGTTCCCCAAAACACCTGTCTACTAACCTCTACAGCCAGGTTATAGTTCTTCTGAATCATCTCCTCGTTGTTTTTTGTCCCGTAGCTGATGGAGTTGTGGACCTTCAGTACGCAGGGGTGACCAGGCATGAACACGGAGACCATGCCAGCGTGCATCTTGGTGCGAAAGGCCCGGCGGTGCATGCCCTCACCAAAGTGGACCTTCTCCGTCACGATGCTGGCAGGCTGGTCCTCAGCAAAATACTGGTCAATCAGGAAGTCCTCGTGAAACAGCAGCTTGGAGCACTTGATCTCCTCCTCTTCCCCCTCCACCTCGGCAGGGGGCGCTGGAAGACAGACATGACAAATACCAGGAATTTAGAGAATCATCTGTAGAAGATCTGCTGCTTATTATCGATAAGACCAAAAAAATGACCACCATCTGCCTAAAAAGCTGTTAGTTCTCTGCCTGCCATTTAAACGGAGCAGGCACTGAGGCACTTTCCTGTGGACATTGAAGGATGTGCTGCTGATGTTCTGGTGCCAGATGCTACAAGATATGTTCAGGGATTTCGGAGAGTACCCTTTGCCTGCAGTTTTGCCTGCACACAGAGGATCAACTCTCTCTAATCACTCTTAGGCAGGTGGTCATCACGTTTTGGGTCATCAGTGTATATTAGTTAAATAGTCTTTATTTTGTACCTGGGATATTTTTCTGAGGGGGGATGATTATCTCACTGAGCACTGTGGAATTGAAGTCACCAAAAAGATGAGTTTCATTATGGAGTCAGAATATGATCAATGGTTGTTTGTCCACATTCTGCATCTCTCCTCCTTCTCTGTCAGAGGAGGACTTCTGCATTCCTACCTTCATAAGTGAGCAGATACTCCAGGGAGACGGAGCCATCGCAAGACCTGAGACGGCACTCGTATCTTCCCAGGTCTTTGTTAGAGGCCTTGGAAAGAGTGACGGACACTCGACTCTCATCTCCTGCACTGGACGAAAAAGACAGGCAGTTAGAAACACCGCTTATCATGGCTCACGAATATCGACATGAAAATGAATGTGACTAGGACTGAAGTGAGATTCTGTTAATCTCCCAGTGGCCTATCAAACATGATAATTTTTTTGCAGCTTGGTTATGTGGCGTTGGGTAGGTAGTCACCCAAGGAGCTGAGAAAAAAACAACTGCTGGCTACACTCTCAAATCAAGAGCGTCAATTAATGACCAGTAAACGTCTTTTCCTCCCACTCTAAATTGAGGGATTGACTCATCGCCACACTGGTTACGAAAGATGATTGATCCTTGAAGTGGAGAGGAGCACCACCAAGTGGTGAAATACAACCCCCCCCCACCAAGATTCCTTCCACCCAGACTCACCTTCTATGGACCTCAGCCAGTGTAACGCCGTCTCTGGTCCATGTGACTGTGTGGTCTGTGAACACAGCGGAGAACTGGCACCACAGACAGAGGCTCTGGGGGTCTTCACTCACGGGTCCTGCCTGGATGGGCTGCACCACTCTGGGCACTGGAGAAAGATGTGGATGCACATTGGAAACCACTCTGGCAAAGTGTTATACATTCACATATATTCATTTAGCAGACACTTTTATCCAAAGCAACTTACAGTAAGTACAGGGACATTCTCCCTGAGGCAGGTAGGGTGAAGTGCCTTGCCCAAGGACACAACGTCATATAGCCACAGCCAGGGCTCGATCTCACAACCTTACGATCATGAGGCCAACGCCTTAATCGTTGAGCTATCTGACGCTAGATATTGGACTGAAACGTTGATGAGACTTTCTGTTTACCTTCTGTGTTTCTGTGAACGTTCTGCTTCACCACATCACTGTAAGCTTTTTTCCGGCAGCTTTCCAGTGGTGCCTTGGTCTCCTCTCTCCTTGCTTGGACAGAACGCTCTTGAGCTTTGGAATCCACCGCATGCTTGCCCAACTTCAGCTCGGAAAGACGTCGCCGCTTGATGACGTCGTCGCTCCGCTGGCCCGATGAGACGGTATTCTGGGGTAGATGAGGGGCCACAGAGAGAGGTTCCCCTACTCCTTTGTTGGTTACCTCCTCAGACGCATGTTTGACAGCAGGCTGCTGTGGCAGTATTTGAGGGTGAACTGTTTCACTGTTCTGACAATAAGTTGGGGGGTTCTTACTTTGCCCGCTCGCGGCAGATGTCTTGGCCTCGATGACGTCATTCTTACCTTTGGCTACTTTCTGTTTGGTTCCATTCTCCACTTCCACCAAATGGCACAGCATCACTTTTCACCGCTGCATTCTGGGAGTGTTTTTTCTTCTTCTTACCGTGGGCTTTAGCAACTTTCTCTGTAATGACAATGGTCTCTATGACGGCCACCAAGCTTTCATCCTGGTCCTCGTTAGCTCCCAGGTTCTCCTGCTGCTTGGAGGACGTTTGGTTGGGTCCAAGAACCTGGTTCTCCTGCTTCTTTGAAGCTTGTGGAGCTAACTGATGACTTGAATCCTTCTTGGAGCGTGTTTTCATCTCTGAAGTGTGCTTGGCTGATTTGTGAGGCATCTTCAGGCCCTTCTTCGGATCCACACTGCAGTGTCTGTTTCCTGCTGTAACAGGTTTGAATAAAGGTTTAAAACTGGAGGTCAAGGGGTCTTGGAGATCCAGTGTGACACAGGCAACTTGGTCTTCCTCAGAGACCACAAGGTTATTACTGGTCAGTTTGACCAGATTGGATAATTCATTGCCAAGTTCCTTGAGTTCTTTCACGTTTGTTGTCTTGTCACTGTAGGAAAACTCCTTTTCAGCAGAGTACGTGAGAGAATTTTCATTCAGACGCCAAGCAGAGCCAATCGTCAACTGTCCGCGATGCCCGCCTGACAAGTTGTTGACATGATTTTCCAAATTCGGCTTGTCGGTATTTCGTCTAAAGGATAGCCAGAGTTCGCTAGGTTGTCTACAGAGACATGTGTGGCCTTTGGCACCATTGAAAGAACTCTTGGCACAAGCTTGCTCTCCTTCCAAAGCACTGTTTGACCTATGATAAAGGGTGGAACCATGACTGAGAGGAGCTAAAGGTATCATAAAATGTGGACTCCCCCATGTTCCTTCCTGACTCCCCTCCTGGGGGGGCGATGTGTTTAAGGACGCCTGTGTGCCCTTTCCTTGCAAGTCTGTGGTCACGAGCGCGCTCCTCTGGGAGGGTGTGGGGAGGTGAGGCTCCGTCAACGGTTCGGTCGCTCTGCCAAACTCACGCTCAACCCTGGTTGTCTCCTGACATGGGAAATGTGAGAGGCTCACTGCTGACCCATAACTCCCTGCTCCCCTCTCCTCCACCAGAGAAGGCAGCTGTGTCACAACGTCTTTCTCTGTCACCTTCCCAGGCACACCTTGACAACGCTGGAAAAATAACAAATTCACATCATATTAGCGTTAAGTGGATTTAATCATTACGTTTACGAAAAACAATGAGTTAAATTTCATAACATAGTTTAATTCTAATGATTAAATGTACAGTAATCAAGGATGTACATGTGTTTATTTGACAGATTTATCAAACGTACACTATATTTGTATGTTACAGTTATTGTATTGTAAAATAGTTGGTAGCATTTCATGTTTTAGCTGGCAGTGTTTGGTTAAAACATGTCATCCTCCACAGTTCTCATTACCGTTCACAGAACATTCATGTCATAGACATACCTTTCTATGGAACGGCAGGACAGGAAGGGAAAAAACATCATGCTTACAGCTCGGAGTCAATATGGCCCTCTCTACATAAAGGGTCGTCCTCAAACTGGTTTACTCCCCCTTTACACGCAGCACTAGGGCACAGCCAATCACAAGTGGCCTCCACAGATCAGTCGACCAGTGAGCTTTGTGAGACTGTGTATCCGCATGCTGGGTACAGGGAGTTTCTGTTACATTTTCAGCTGTGCTCTCCCTTCACCCCCCCCCCCCCCCCCCCCCCCCATGTCTGACACTTTAGAGATGCGTGCGTATATAACTGAACACCCGTTATAATTAGATGCCATTTCTATCCTTCTCTCTGGCCCTCTCATGTCCTACTTCCAGGCTGTCCGTCTGAGACACAGCAGCCAGACCCTGTGGACACGTTCCACTAGAGTGGACTCCTTCCAGTTTCCAAGCTGAGAGGAAGTGTCACTGTGCCGGGTGATAGTTCTTATGAACCAGGAGACTGATTAGGTGCCAGGTTGAGAACAGAACTCAAGCGGATAGGGATGACGTTAAAACATGGGGGTGTTGCAATGGAAATGTTTCCATTGACTTGACAGTGGCTAGTGTGCTGCCTGTGCACCATGCATGGATCACCAAGAGTTAAAGTCTGTGATGTATGAATGAGTGATGCTACTCTGCGTAAACTCATTTTACCAGCTTCCCCCTGAAAAGATTCCCTCAAATGTAGCTGCTGAGAAACACACCATTTTCCAGGAGGAATTCCAATAAAACACATAAAAGATTTTCTCAAAACTAATACCAAACACAAAATACAGAAATGATCAAATCCTACCTTTGTTTTGTCCTTCTTCACAAACGTATAGTCACCCTCCAGGAAGGTATACTGACAGTCAGTGTCCTCTCCGGTGGACAATAACAGAGTGTCTATTTCCACACCAGCTTCATACTTCCCTATGAAAACATTGTCTGATGACTCGCCTGCACTGTGAAGATACTGTTCAGAGGCCCGTGTGCCACAGCGTGAACCCACAGAAGAGAGGGTGTCTGCTGGGCATGCAAAGCTGTCACCTTGGGTGGCTTGGCTATCTCTGGGTTCCTTATCTCCCTTCACTGATGGTGTCCCCCTCAGCTTTGGTGTCTGGTTGTCGTCTCTGTCTCTGACCTGGAGCTGGGTGAGCTTAGGTAGTTTGCCTGAGGTCGGAGGGCTGGTGCTGAAACAGTTTGGCCCGCTGAGGACAGGGCTCTGTGTTTTAGGGCTGGACTCCAACATCTGGTCCTGGATGGCCATGGGCAGCTGTGGATGTCCCTGAGTGGCTGTTTGTGTTGGCGTGAAGGCTGCAGTGAAGTCCTCAGGGACGTGTTCCTCGACTGACCAGCTTGAAAGTGCGCTTGACCAGCTGTCTACAGATGACCACCTCTCAACAGTTGGTCTCAAGTGGTCCAAGACACCACCAACCTGACCAATGACAGAGTCCGCTCTACTGGGGAAATCTGATCCCTTTGTGTTGTCGGCAGAGAATCTTGGCCAAGCCATGTCCGGAGAATGTCCGCACTTGTCTAAAATAGCCCCCTCGTTCTCCTCATCTGCCAAATATTGGCACGCGTCCCACCACAACTCATTAGAAGTGTCACTGTCTTCCTCCTCCGTAGATATGGATATAACCTCTGGTGTCATAGGCCTGATGTTGCTTGTTAAGCTCCCAACCATGACAGAGGGCAGCTCCATTTCCTGCTGGCCCATTTCTGACTGCCTACAGACCCCCTGTTCACTAAGCCAGCTGGCTTCTGTTGTCGGATCCTTCGAGAGCAAGATTAAGATGCGTGTGTGACAGTAACAGGCACAGTTGGTCACAATGTCATCCACTGCCCTGTCATCCACTGGTCTGTCATCCACTGCCCTGTCATCCACTGGTCTGTCATCCGCTGCCCTGTCTTCCACTGGTCTGTCATCCACTGGCCTGTCTTCCACTGGTCTGTCATCCACTGGTCTGTCATCCACTAGTCTGCCATCCACTAGCCTGTCTTCCACTAGTCTGTAATCCACTGTCCTGTCATCCACAGTCCTGTCATCCACTGCCCTGCCATCCACTGCTCTGTCATCCACTGGTCTGTCATCCACTGGTCTATCATCCACTGCCCTGTCATCCACTGCCTTGTCATCCGCTGTTCTGTCATCCACTGGTTTGTCATCCACTGGTCTGTCTTCCACTAGTCTGTCATCCACCGGTCTGTCATCCACTGGTCTGTCATCCACTGCTCTGTCATCCACTGCTCTGTCATCCACTCCCCTGTCATCCACTGCTCTGTCATCCACTGGTTTGTCATCCACTCCCCTGTCATCCACTGGTCTGTCATCCACTGCTCTGTCACCCACTGCTCTGTCATCCACTGGTCTGTCATCCACTGGTCTGTCATCCACTGCTCTGTCATCCGCTGGTCTGTCATCCACTGGTCTGTCATCCACTGGTCTGTCATCCACTGGTCTGTCATCCACTAGCCTGTCTTCCACTAGTCTGTAATCCACTGTCCTGTCATCCACAGTCCTGTCATCCACAGTCCTGTCATCAACTGCCCTGTCATCCACTGCTCTGTCATCCACTGGTCTGTCACCCACTGCTCTGTCATCCACTGGTCTGTCATCCACTGGTTTGTCATCCACTGCTCTGTCACCCACTGCTCTGTCATCCACTGGTCTGTCATCCACTGCTCTGTCATCCGCTGGTCTGTCATCCACTGGTCTGTCATCCACTGGTCTGTCATCCACTGGTCTGTCATCCACTAGCCTGTCTTCCACTAGTCTGTAATCCACTGTCCTGTCATCCACAGTCCTGTCATCAACTGCCCTGTCATCCACTGCTCTGTCATCCACTGGTCTGTCACCCACTGCTCTGTCATCCACTGGTCTGTCATCCACTGGTTTGTCATCCACTGCCCTGTCATCCACTGCTCTGTCATCCACTGGTCTGTCATCCACTGCTCTGTCATCCACTGGTCTGTCATCCACTGGTCTGTCATCCACTGCCCTGTCATCCACTGCTCTGTTATCCACTGCCCTGTCATCCACTGCTCTGTCATCCACTGGTCTGTCATCCACTGGTCTGTCATCCACTGCCCTGTCATCCACTGGTCTGTCATCCACTGCCCTGTCATCCGCTGGTCTGTCATCCACTGCCCTGTCATCCGCTGGTCTGTCATCCCAGAGACTGTCCTCAATGGGCCCAGTGGGAATGTTCTGAGGTGTCAGCCCTGAGTCAGGCAGTGTGCCTGGATGGGTGATGCTGTCCTGGTTCAAGCTGACTGGGAGACCTGATATGGGCTTCATGATGGGAACAGGCTACTGAGTCTTAGAGGGGGGAGCCAGAGTTGGGATTGTCAAGAATTGTTGGCATGTGTCAATGCAAATCATTAGATCAAGTTTACCCTTTTACCTCACTAACATCTTGCATTAGTTTATCCATTTTAGCATATTCAGCTGTGCTGATTATTGTATGGCAGTCTTGTGATACTGTATACACTATGTTTACCCCAGTGTATCTTTAATGTCCTGTGCTTAGACTGGGAGGAATGCTAATACAAGATAACAAGGACAGCTAGCATGATACAACAAGGATACAAGGACTGCCTTTTACGTTCATCTGCCTTCTTTTCTTTATTCCAGCTGTCATCTCTTGTGTCTCTTGTATCTGTGTTCACTATGAAATGAGTTCTCTGAACTTCCTGCCTCAGAAAAAGTATCTGGGACTGATCTATTTATAATTCTTGAGTCTGATGGCTTGTCTGGTCCTTCGCTGTCCGCTCAGCTGAACGTGCACAAACTCCAGAAGTTAGACTGAAGTCCCAGCATTGGTGGTTTTCCCCCCAGTATCCCCAGGGTGAAGGGTGTGGGCAGGGATTGTGGCTGGACAGTGGAGAGCAAACAACGGACGATTGGTCTCTTCAGAATCAACCTGATCGTCTGTCATATCCTTCCAAGAGGTCAGACTTCTCTGTTGACTTCTGTGAAGTCAGGGGTGAACGAAACACAGACAGAAGAAAAACAGGCAGCAGAAGTTCATCAACATTAGCAGGTTTGATTAGCAGCGGAAAGTCTCATTAATCAACAAGTCCGATAACTCTTTCTAGCTGTCAGGTCACCTCCAGGAATTCTACTCTGTCATAGACAGACCCTCGACACTAGCTGCTGCTTGAACCATCAGATAACCTGATGACCTGATGTAGCCAGTGTGGAGCCTTTCAGAAAGGACAGGACAGGACACAAGTGTTGTGGGAGGGGAGTGTGTGTGTGTGTGCGTGCGTGTGTGCGTGCGTGTGTGTGTGTGTGTGTGGTGGGTATGAGGAGAGGGGTGCAGCCGGATTTAGTTTCCAGGAAAGAGAAAATGGGGGGGTGCAGGCAGGGGGAAAGGCAGCCATAGCAGTTCACCCCCTGACCTGCGTCAGTAGCATGCCATTTAAGATGAAGGACGCCTGAACTGGGAGATTAGAGATGTTTATCCAGACTAGAGACGGACCAACTCACAAAGTTCTGACCAGACATTTCTGAACCTGTTCCACACAGGTCTTATCTTCTTGTGAAACAACAACATGATCCGCATTGTTCTAGACTAAGTAATGTTCTTTCGTCAACACGTTTAAAAACGTTCTTTCTGAACCTGTTCCACACAGGTCTTATCTTCTTGTGAAACAACAACATGATCCGCATTGTTCTAGACTAAATGATGTTCTTTCGTCAACACGTTTAAAAACGTCGCAAATTTGACTTCATTATTGCTATTTACAACGATCGGTAGTTCATGCAAATATTTTCCTCACATATTGTCCAATCAAAATGCATCTTAGTGCCGACCATGCGCCACAGAACCAGAGATAAACACATAACATTAACTGGAATGGTTGTCTTACTGCCTAGGCTCACCTATGTCATGTGTCCTGACTGTCAGTTTAACACAGAGTGCCCCTCCCCCAGGTAAAAGGTCAACATTTGATTTGCTCTAAAGCTGTCAGCATCTGCTCTGCCCGCCCACATGCTGTATCTGTCTGTCAGTAGAATAACAGATCATATGGTTATAACACAGTGTTTTTCATCCAAATCAAATTATGTCTCTAAATATTCCTTGCTACCAAAGCAACCTTATATTTATACATGTAAAATGTATCTTTGTAGAAGCTTAATGCAGTCTGGCTAAGGTAGGTCCCAATAAATACTCTGTCACTAATGTCACACTAGAACTGTCATCACCAGGTGTTATTTTTTAAACAACCACTGACACACAACCAACATTTTGATGAACCCATCAACAGTTTTATTTAATCAATAACCTAAACAAATTATTTCAGAAATGTGAAAGGAAATTATTTGATAAACTTTGTTTTGGGTGCAACAACAAGTTTCCATGTACACACATTTTTGGTTCAAAATAAACCCTTACAGTAAACACCTTGAGCTGACATCCCAAACAACCCCAGCTGAATACCACCCAGACCTCACATAACTTAAAGGCTGTCAGGTGTCTGCCTAGAGAGGTTTGTTTCCAAAAGGCTTTTACATACCTTTTTAACATCCGCGTTGTTGATTAGACGGACTGGACATGGGGTGCTAGCTTGAGTTTAGCCAAAGGGGCTCCTATTTTTAGCTGTTGCCCCCCTCAAGTACAAAGTCAGTTACCTGATAGCAAGGACACATGCCAATTCTCAGTAACCAGTTTCAGTCATTTTCACTGTTGAGTGCCCATACAAACTTCCAGCAGCAAAGCATGATTATGAGATGTATTTTTGAATTATAATGTCTGTGGTGATTAGGGTTCAACTGTATTTCTTTGTAATCTTACTGCCACTGATCCCAAACCTGATGAGTTGCATTTGAAGAGGCTCCATGTGAGGGGAATCTGGGACTCTGTGCTTGGGGACGCTGACCAGAGGAGGCACTGGATCTGGTCCCATGAGAGGTCATGTAAGGTCATCTCTTTAGGTCCTTTTAGGTTTTAATGTAGCATACAGTATTACATTTACATTTATTCATTTAGCAGACGCTTTTATCCAAAGCGACTTTCTAGAGAGAGCTTTACAAAGGTGCCTCGGTCACCAAGCATAGCAAAGTGAAAGACTCCAAACATAGCAGGCTTATAGATTATGAAACATACATTGTGAGAACCAATAAGTGCCAAGGGAAGAGCTGTAAGAGCTTTATATTAGGGGTAGTAGCCGGCAAGCTAAGGCCTTATTGATTCAGAATTGTTTGTACGTTTGTAAATTTGCACAAACATGGATGGTGCAAACAATAAACATATAGAGATCTTAAATGTAAAAGAAAATCCATACAATGTTTATTCTTCGCACCATCCTGCCACACTAAACAAGACTGTTGACTGTCTGATTCTCCACTGGACCCTGTTCGTTTTATGTGCTTAGTTGTCCCTTTAGCCTTAATGACTGCGTGAGGTGGAAAAAGAAAGGTAATCGCGCATCACATTTTTCCATGGCTCAGTTCGAGGAAAGGTATCCTAGCTTGGGTAGATGGCATGGAAAAGTTGCGATGAAGTGATTTATAACCTTGAATATATCAACCGGCTGATAGCCTGCTCGGCTGGCTGATGTCCAGGTTAGTGGATATCTTAAGTACGTAAGAGATGAGCGCTGGTTGGCCTTGGTCTGTTCAGTCCTCACTCCTGTGTTGTTGCTGTCAGGCTAGCTGTCCCCTTCAGACCCCACCTGGACATAACCACAGCCACATCCATGCCAAGCCTGAAGAGAACACTCCTCTCCTCTTCCAACCTCTCCTACTCCTCCAAGCTTCTTTCTAAACCCCTGCTACCCCTCTCCTCTCCTCCCCTTACCTTCTTTCAGGGTTAGCGTTGGTTTAGTGCTGATGGGGGAGCCGTCAACACAAAAGCATGTTTGCAATTGACATAATGGTTGTCTGTAATCTTCCACAGTTACATCATCTGTAGTTCTGCTTTGTAATAGGGTTGTTTATGGGAACTTAAGCTCCACGGTCTCATTGGGAAAACAACTGGTATGGAGCCAAGCCAAGCCTAGCAGTATAGGATGGCTTTAGAGAGGCCTGCTTGAGTGTCTGAGCATGTGTAGGTATTCACCCATGGGGTTTGTTCGCATAGCGTGTTTGTGTGTGCATGTGTGTGGTATTGTCTCCCCATGTCGTTTGCCTGGGAATTTATGTGCCAGGTATCTGCCCTTAAGGTCATACACACAGAGGTCAGCCATTCTCTACCCCCACCCCACCTCCACCCCCCCTGCATCCTACCACACCTGTTCCTGTTTTGTAAACACACAGAGTGCTGAGGTGACTCGACACCCAGAGGGAACAGTGTGTACGCACACGCACGTCTTACATGTTCTGTGGGTTCCAAATATCCTCCAGCATGCTGTGTTGTGTCTTTACGTATCACTGCTTTCTCCAGCACTCACCGTGAGATGGTCCATGTGGCTCAGGGGGGGCCTGGCAGGAGGGACAGCCTCTCTGGGACACTCACAGGGGGGGCCTGGCAGGAGGGACAGCCTCTCTGGGACACTCACAGGGGGGGCTGGCAGGAGAGACAGCCTCTCTGGGACACTTCATAGGGGGGGCCTGGCAGGAGGGACAGCCTCTCTGGGACACTCACAGGGGGGGCTGGCAGGAGAGACTGCCTCTCTGGGACACTCACAGGGGGGGCCTGGCAGGAGGGACAGCCTCTCTGGGACACTCGCAAGCTTTAGTAGCTGACATGGCAGACAAAGCACCTCTCCTGATACCAAAGGAAACAACTGAGATACGGACTGTTCAGTCGCCCTGTCGAGTCGGGACAGCATGTTGTTACACTGGCAGTCAAGACAAAGAGTACCTGCATGAAGAAAGATTCTCTAACAAGTGTCCCGTGTTATTTACATGTAGTCATTTATCAGACGCTCTCATCCAGAGGGACTTACAGCAAGTACAGGGACATTCCCCCCCTGAGGCAAGTAGGGTGAAGTGCCTTGCCCAAGGACACAACGTCATATAGCCATAGCCGGGAATTGAACTCCGATCACTAGCCCAACGCCTTAACCGCTGTGCCACGTGACTCCCCACTGCATTAGTACGTCGGAAATCAATTCCAGCTTTGTTCTAGAAACTTTTGGCCACAAATTCAGCTGAAATGTGGCCCTCATTATGGCTTCTTCGAAGGGAAGGTGCTCTATTATTTAAAAAAAAGACTAAATGTAAATGTAAAGAAAGATAACTAAACTATGATTTTGTGGAGTTCATATCAGATGACACTTTCCTAACTAAAACTTTCAAACAGTTCCGACAACAGTAATTGAGACTCTGTAATTTAGAAAAAGGGCTCATAATCTTATTCTGACTTTATACTCATGTATACGATAACCCAAAGGGCTATTCTGGGTTGGAATGGGGAAGTCCTATCCAGAACCTCCATAGTCCAGCTCGGCTTTGGAATAAGGATAACACGGCTTGTTGCTGTTGCCGTGCGAGCTTCTCTTACACACTGTAAACAGGGGCGCTCAACCCATGGCTATATAACCCTTGGCTCAAGAAGCCAAGCCGAGGAGGGTTTCACGTTTCCTTAGTTATATTTACCTTGTGTTGTCAAATGACTTGCCATTTGGCCCCTGCCAAGCAGTGGTGACCGTGTGCCTCCTCAGAGTCAGGTGGACGGGGGTGTTACACACGTAAGAGGAGCGAACAGCTGACCGGAGACTCCTGCAATGGCAGAGTCTCACACAACATGTCGAACAGACAGGAATGCCTGACCGGCTTTAGGAAGGCTGTTAGTAAAATCGATTTGGTTCCACACTTGGTTTAGTTCATTCCAGCTCAAAGGAACTTAGTGTTGTTTTATGACGTAGATGATCTGCTATCTAAACGGCACATTACACAGTAGAGCCTTATTTCTGTGACCTCCTACAGAGATTAGATGTCTCAACAGTTGTAAAGATTAATTCAATTTCTGAGGAGGAATATACAATGTGGGTTTCTAGGATGCTGAACTAAAACCGTTTCAACTCTTAACTTGTAAAAGCAGAGTAAACCAACAGCAGGAGTCACTAAGCTGAGGAGATGACGACACAGCAGATTCCACCATGATGATCTTCAGACATGATTCTGAGTGAATCATCGTTGTGACGCACACAGATGGTGGGAAGGGGAGAGGAGGGGCAAGACCATGACGCCTGACTTCCATGACCAAATGTCAAGGGACCAGGAAGGCGCACGTGTCCAGCGCTAATGGGGACCGCATGATAAGATGCTTTAGTTATGCTGAACCATAGACCTTACTGATGAGTCAGTTTGATGAGTCACTCTCAGTGCATGAAGTCAGTTAGGGACTCAGGTGACTGAGTGGTTAAGGTATTGGGCCAGCGACCCACCTGTAGCAACATGAAGCCGTATCCTTGGGCAAGGCACTTCACCCTACTTGCCTCAGAGGGAATGTCCCTGTACTTGCTGTAAGTCGCTCTGGATAAGAGCATCTTATAAATGACTAAATGTAAATGTAAGAACAAAGTGCACAAGCCCCCCCCCCCTCCCCCTGTACTATATATATATATATATATATATATATATATATATATATCCATTCTCCTCCTTATACTATACCCCTTGTTTTATACTCGTACTTGTTATATTTGTATGCCCTCCATCTGTACAGCTTGTGCCCACATCTCACTTTATTTTTTATTATCTTTATCGCTATCTTATTTAAGTTCCATATATGTTCTTTGTTTGCTCTATCCTACCACAGTAAATTCTGTGTTTGTGTAACTTGCATGGTGAATAAAATGAATTCTGATTCTGAAAGCCCTATACATACAACTGCTGTGCGCTGTTCTGCACTCTGGTGACAATCTCACAGCTGTCCACTAGGGGACGCTATATATCACACATTTAGAATTGTATTTTGCACGGCAACAAGCACTTGGACCAAGGAAAGTGTTTATAAAATGGTTAGATCTGCCTGAAGTCATCGAAAGCTCTATGTCAGACACTTAGGCTCAGAGTGTGATAATAGGCAGTATGAATCAACAGGTTGATTACGGTGAACAAATTGTTCAATTACACTCTGACAGTTACCATGGTGATTTATTTTAATGCTGTTGACACATTTCTTAAATACAGACCCAATCAAGAGTCTAACGATAGGATTGTCATGATTCCTGGACGATCCACTTCATTCTGATGATAAATGCTTGGCATATACCACAACTTCGTTCCTTCATTCAACTGGGACTTTATTATTACATGTTACACAGATTTATTAACTTAATAAACAGCACATATTTCAAAACCTTGGAAGAAGTGGGCTAACTATCCACCATGTTGATGTGTGTTTGTGTTATTCGTTGTGTGTGATGGTTGTGTTACTATGCTCTTGTGTACATGTGGTGGCTGGCTGGCTGGTTGGCAGTTGGACGGGTACAGCTCACAGTCTGAGTTGATGTTGTGGTTGTCTCTGTACTGGTTCTAGTGGATAGAGATCCCATACTGGTGTCCATGAACTAGGCTGAGGCTGGAATTTGACATTTGACGTGTCGAGTGACTTTGTTTTGGTACTTATGTGTTCTTCCCCTTCAGGAACAGGTATGGCTTCTCCACCAGGACTGTAAGAACGTAGCCCACCACCAGCGTCAGTGCTGTGTGACCTACAAACAGGTAGAACTGAGGAGAAAACAGGAAACACCATTAGACCCTCAAACACATTTGAACCCAGATTAGCTCACTGTCTGATCAGTCAGGACCAGGGGCGTCGTTAGTCCTGTTTTAGAGGGGCTGAAGCCCCCCTAAATGTACTTCAGCCCCCCCAAATAATTATTGGGATTTTATTTGTTATTTTTTGAACTATTGTTTTACACATGGACAAGTTATTTCTAACATGCTACATATGTGAGTGCGTTTCTGGTTTATATGTTTTCATACAAATCACACTCTTTCTGATTGAACCACTCTATGAACTGTCTGAAACAATGGATATCCGCAGCCTCCAATGAGTCCCAAAAAAATTGCGCAAACATTACACATCCATAGGGGCTAAGGCCCCCCTTTCTTTCAAGCCTAGAAACGTCCCTGGTCAGGATGATTTGAACGATGTAGGCCGATGAACTACTCACAAAATTGATATCGGTGTAGTGAATGGGTGTCTCTTGTTTGCCATTGTAGATGATGATAAAGATGGGGTGGATGAGATAGCAGGCAAAGCTGATGTTGGACAGAGGCACCCACAGGCTGAGGGACAGGAGCCTGTCAACCAATCCTGGAGGGAGAGGGAGAGATGAGGACACAGAGAGAGAGAGAGACAGAGAGAGAGAGAGAAAGAGAGAGAGAGAACAAGACAGAGAGAGAGACAGAGAGAGAGAGAGAGAACGAGACAGAAAGAGAGAGAGAGACAGAGAGAGAGACAGAGAGAGAGAGAGAGAGAAGGACAGAGAGAAAGAGAGATAGAGAGAAGGACACAGGCAGAGAGAGAAAGAGTGAGTTAGAGGATAGGCACATTTTACAATATTTTCTTCATTTGACCCTTTTATCCAAAGCAATGTAGTTCCTGTACAGCAGGTGATCAGTAGTTCATCGTTCTAACAGTTTCTTACATTAGAGTGAATCTTTGTTCCTTACCCCCATAGCCCTCCTCACAGGCTAGTACTATCCAGGCCACAGTCAGGGCCCACAGGGGGCGATGGAGAGCCTGGTAGAGAGCATGGGGGGCAGAGGGCTGGGCAGGGACCTCCCGCAGAACATAGGCCAATCCCACCAGGACAGCCATGATTGACAGGGAGGTGAACCAACCCAGAGCTGCCTGCCACTGTCACAGAAGACAGAAATTTCACATGAGCTCTCAGATCTGAACACATGAGTGTTTATGCCTTTTATTGAGACCAGGAGTGTGTGAATGACATCATACCTGGAGTCTTATAAAGTTATTCTTTTTGGTGGTCATGAATATTCCCGATAGGATTCCTATTAGGTAGGGCCCATATCTGGTGTATGGTTTGTTGTAGTAATATTGAAAGTAGCTTTTGTAAGCACTGGGGGGGGGGGGGGGGGGGGGGGGGGGGCAACAACACAAACAGAGCAACATGAGCTTCATAAACAGTGTCCACGTCAAATCCATCTCCTGTGTGTCTGATGATGTTCCAGTAGGTCTTACAGAGTTGTAGGTTGGTGAACTGGGAGGTGCAGGAGAGCGGTAAGAACAGCACTGATGGCACTGGACAAAACCAGTAAGACTGCTGCTATGGCGACCAGCACACCTTTGTTCCTGCCACAGTGAAAGGTGAAGATGTAGAAGTGACACAATACAACAGGCATGGCAGTTCCATGTCCAGTGAGGGCTGACCTCATCCATCGTAATGAGTTTGAACGTAGTGCTGAGAAAAACACAGTTGTTGTGAACGTGTAATGACGTTCAATAGCCGAACATACTGTGATGGAAGGCCTGGAAATGATGTTAATGATCTTAGTGACTGAATCGGATGAGCCTGACTCACAGTCTGTAGAGGTAGATTATCAGTGGTGTGGTTGCGTAGAACTGGAAGTCTAGGGACAGATACCAGGTCCATGGTGCACACTGTGGAGAAGAAGAAAAAACTGATTCAAGATCAGATCTGTTTTCCAAAAGATTTCGAGGAAAAAGTGTTTTTAAGTGTGTAACAGCAAGTCCTCCTCCACCCCTGTCGTATTCTTTCCCCCGGCCCGTCAAACGCATTATGTTCTCACAATGTCAGTGGTGGTCAGGAGGTTGTTGACCAGCAGCAGATTGGACCACCAGTACTTCTTGCAGTTGAGGACTTCATCCTCCGTAATGAACCAGAATGTTCCGCTTTGGACCATGGAGAAGAACCCGATGGCCAGGCAGACGGTGAACAGGTGCAGGGGCTGGACTCTGGTCAGGTAGGGAGAGGGGGGAAAGTTACACAGCAGATACAACAGCAGGATTTACAGTACAAGAGTGGAGACTTGTTAGAACGGTTCCTTTTCCTGACTCCATGAAACAAACAAACGCACCTTTTGAATCTCTTGACGAGATAGCTGAGCACCAGGCAGAGGCTCAGCTTGTCATCGGCTCTTTGTATGGACCCCAGTAGAGACCTAGCACTCAAGAGACCTCTGACACACACGCGCACACACACACACGCACGAGAAGTCACTTCTTGCACGCTCGACGTTAGTCTGAAGAATGATTCCAGGACTAACTGACGGTTTCAGACTCACCCCAAAAGCAGGAAGGTGTCTACAGCCAGATACACAGGTCCACTGAAAGCAAAGATATACAGAGGGTTCCGCTCCACTGTCTCCTTCCACCTCTTGGCATTATCTGCCATTAAAAACATCATATTTATATCCTTCACAATAATAGAAAGCATTCCACTAGTGTTACCTCTCTTTAATACTGTATATCTGGATTATTTCTGATCCATTCTTGTTGTGAATGACTGGTGTGAGTTGAAACGTGCCTACATTGCTTCTCTTCTTTCTGCGCAAGGTCTATCGGCGATGAGGCCTGCATAAGGGCCTACCTAGGTTGTTCCAGGCGCTGAGCTGGATGGTGTGCCCACAGATGATCCACAGCAGGCTGAGGATACGAACACCGTTGAGGGAGGAGAGGCTTGTCCTGGTGCTGGTCCAACTCAGGACCCCCTGGCTGCTGTTCTGGAGGGACAGAGTGTGCAGGCACGAACACACACAGCCTGGCAGGACAACAGGAGTGGGCATGTTGGGGACTCACACACATGTACTGTACATGCTTACACACACATACACACGTGTGACTGAGTTGATGAATGATGAGCTCTTCTGCCCTCTTCTTACATATAGTACAGTGGCCTTGCATGCAGAACAGTGGAGGAGGGGACGTGCACACACAAACTTACTGTTGTCCTCTGAGTCCTCTTTACAGTGGTCGTTTGTCTCGCTGACCTGGTTTAGCTGTTGGAGAGTGCAGTGGTTTGTGTCACCACTGGGGGAGCCGTTGTGCTTGAGGGTCCCATACATGTTAGGGTTGGTGGTCAGAGAAGAAGACTCCACTCCTGGCCTGACTTTTCTGTTCAGCTGCCACTTGATAATGGCAACGAGTAGAGTTGCAGCAAGGGGAACAGACAGCATGACACAACAAACAAACCTAGAGGAGAACGAGAGACACACAGGCTTGGGCAATGACACAACGTCTTTCTGCCTTGAACTAAAAAGACAGACAGGTTAGGTGTGAGAGATCCTTACAGGCAGGTAACAGCAGACAGGTCTGGGGTGGCTGTGTTGCTCAGACAATGAGTCATGTAGATGCCTTGAGTGGACTGGGACACCAGGATGGACGGAAGCGGAGGGATGAGGGACGTGTCATCTTTCTGGAACGTTTCTGGAAACACACATTCGTTCGTTCTTTGAATGGATCAGAAGAGAAAGAGATTGAATAGGAAGCTGTGCACGGTGGAGGAACCATGTCTTTGGTAGGTCTGGGATCGTTTTTTTGGAACGTTGACACCGACCATGAACCACCATGTTCTGCACCTCCTCCTCATCACACGAGTCAGGAACACAGATGCCTACAAAATACTGGACAGGCTCCTAGAACACAAGCACACATTCAGGACATTCAGTAACATAGCACAAAGTCACAATATGATACCATATGCCCTTTTTCTCCACCATTTCCCACCACTAAGGTCAGGATGTGGCTTTGATGAAGAGGATTCGGTCTGCATGAAGTACTTCTGAAACTCTCCTCACCTGTTTGAGGAACACCTGGCAGAATTGGCCTGAAAAGGAGGGTCCTCGGACAGAGAGACACTCCTGGAGAGAGCCTGGTCTGTTTATGTTGCCTCCCATCACATCACTGCCTATCTTCCCAAAGGCATCGTACACTGTACAGAAAAGTAAGCGCGTGCACACACACACACACACACACACACGTCATGACTGATCTGAAACATCCTTCAGCTTGACGTACAAATCATCTGAAGAGACCAAAGCAGTACTTACTCAGAGCAGCATAGCTACTTGGGCTGTCCTGATGTAGCTCCCAGAGAAAAGCCTTGGTGTCCTGCATGCATCTCTCAGTTATGTTCCCACTGCAGGCTGTAGTCACCACAGCCCACAGAGCGAGATGGCACAGCACAGGGGCCTGGACAAGGACCATCTCAGGACTGCATGTTTGCAGTGGGGCAGCTCTTTAAATACCACAGGGGGGGTGACACATGATCACCTGGGCTGTGATTCCTTCCCACCCCTTAATCTGCCCACACCGTTCAGCATGGTAATTGAGGCTTCACACATCGCTGGGAATGACCAGGTCAGTCGTCACTAGCCTAGAACTGAATCTGGACCAATATATCTGTCTTTCCTCTTTTACTGCTACCTTACTTGTTCTTCACTGTCAGTCCAACAGTCCAAATAATTGTTTTGCTGCACAGGGAGGGGGTGATTAATATTTGTCTATCCTACATAATATAATGTACCTCCTTGAAGTTGTCAAATGATATGCGGATCAAAATAAAGAGTTTCTATGGAGGTCTGTCATCTTCTGCCAACTTCATGGCTCATGAATGAGGGCAGACAAAAAGTCAGATTTTTTTGTAGGAGGATCTGATGTTCTTACACGGATGTCAAATCACTCCTCAAGTTCCAAAGTTTATTTACACCAAGAGCTGCTTTATACAGTGCTGAGACACGACTGATGGACAGCAGCAAGACACATTCTAGAAACTCAGGACAACTATCTCTAGTTTCTCTCATGCAGATATATCTCCACACAAATATAATCTTTCTTTCAGAGTATAAAATGTAATATCCCCAAAAACCAATGGTGTTAACAAAACGCGAGAATTAAAAGCAGTCCTCTCGATTGTTTGAACAGTTTGAATTGTTTGCTAATGTACCCTTCAGATATAACACGAAGATGGCAAAACTGAATACACTCACATATTCTGGGCTAACTGACCTGCTCTTAACTATGAGAAGTTGATCACAGATTGGATGATCAAAGGTCCAGTTGTTGAGGCTGGTACTGTGTCCTCAGCCATGTATTTCCGCATGAAAATGGCATTCGCCTATCGTAGGCAACAAAGAAATCAGTTCCAACTGTCAAACCTGCCAACGTGTTTCCACTGGGGGGAGAAGACAGTCATGAAAAACACATTTGACACAGTAGAAAACAACATCCATAAAAAACAACTATGTCGTAAAGTGTACGAAATGTCATGATTTAAATACATGTAAATTCACTTTGAATCTATCACATACTTTGCATTCCACATTCAGAATATGTGTGTATACATTGTCATATTATACTTCATATGCTTCATATATATGGGACTGGATGAGTCAGCGATTATGTTGTATCTGTGGGGAACAGAGAGAGGCTTTCAGTGGTCTGCCCGCCACTCTGTCTGAGTCTTATTTCTCTGCCATGCTCATTCTCTTGGACTTGATGAAAGCCATGCCATGTGTCCTCATGTGTGTGTTCAAACTAGCTTCTGTCTCAAACTTCTTAGCACACACTTTGCATTTGGTCTCTGAAGTCCCATCAGCGTTGCTGTTTGACGGCCCCAGCTGGTTCTCCTGCTGGCTCTCGTCGTCTTGGAGGGTTCCGTAGCGTCGGGCCAAACTGTGCGGCTCCCGTACCCGATGGACGATAAAGAGGTGTCGGGCCAGAGAAGGGTGGGAGGTGTAGCACAGGCCACACTCCCTGCACTGGAAGGATGAACCGTCTGATTTATGCTGGGGGATGTGGCTCCGGAAGATGTCCAGATCTTCGCTGGTGAAGCCACACACAGCACACGTGTGCTCTTTAAAGACATTCACCTTGAGCTTCTTCAGAGGTTGAGCCTCAGAGCCCCTGGAGTGCATATCAGGAGACCCCTCGTCGTCTTCATGGATTCTCTTAAGGCTGGGGGCCTGAGTGGAAACAGAGATCAGTAGCTGTCAGCCTAGTAAGGGTGTCTATTTGAACCTAAATGTATACATTTACATTCAGTCATTTAGCAGACACTCTCATCCAGAGCAACGTACAGCAAGTACAGGGACATTCCCCCTTGAGGAAAGTAAGGTGAAGTGCCATGTCCAAAGACATAACGTCATGTTGGCACAGCCAAGGTTCGAACCAGGTACCTTCTGAATACTAGACCCACCCCCTAACTCCTCAGCCACATGACTCTCATTTATACTGTGTGTGTGAAGCTGCTGTACCTTTTCAGGTGCGTCCTCCAGGTTTTCATGGCCCCGTGCCGACTTCCCATCATGCACCAGCTGAATGTGTTTATCCAGCATCAACCTCTTGGTAAACGTTTGACTGAGATCTGGGCAGAGTCTATGGTGTACGTTAATCCAAAGAAGAGAAAGAAATACAGCATCACTTTAAACACGGTCTGTGAATGCGATACTAAATATTTCCCAATAGTTATATTTCAACTTGAGTCTTGACAAATAAATTCAGATTAACAGTACAGCATTTCAAGACCCAGGTTTGAAGGTGCGTCAGTGCTACTGATGTGTAGCAGGAGTACCCACGGGCAGGGGTACAGTTTGCGAAGCCCCTTGTGTTTGATCCGGTTGTGTCGGCACAGGCTGTGGGAGGAGCTGAAGGACTTGTCGCACTGTGAACACGGGTGCCTTTTCAGGTTCTGTGGACGGAGATGACATCAGAGACACAAGCACACCATTTCAAATGGGACTCCTCTCAGGGGAGGAGATCTCTCTTCTACTTGGATATCTGTTTAGGTCTTCCGCACTGACCTTTCCGTGCTCTCGTCTCATGTGGGCCACAAAGACCTCCCTCTGAGTGAAGAAGCTCTCACATTCTGTGCACTGCCACCCAGGGGCATGGGGCTTCTTGATGGGAGAGGAAGAGGAAGGTGGTTTTTTGCCCTCCCTGTTGTTGGGGCTTGCAGACAGGGGTTTGGTGGGCTTGGGGTTCAGCGGCTGGTTGATACCCAGGTTAGGTTGTCCCTCGACAGATTTCAGGGTGCCATGCATGGCCTTTAGAGACAATCACAAATATGTTATGTTAAGTTATGGGTTATTGGTGCGTTGTTGTATATTTCTTATGTATACTATAATTAAATGATTAAAAAGCCCAGTTTCGCCCACTCTCGGGACAATGTTCATGTGTTTTTGTTTGTATTTTTGCTTTGTCATAATAAAGTTTAAAAAAAAATGACTATGATGATACCTTGATGTGATCCATCATTAACTGTTTCTGGACATAGTGCATCGAGCAGTCAGGGCATTTGAAGACAGACGCCTTCTGATTGGCCAGATGATGATCAAAGTGTGAGTAGAGCAAGGCCTGCTGGTTAAACACCGTATCGCACATGGAACACTTATAGATCAACCTGAAAGACAACAAAGGAGCAACCTTGTCATTCCTGTTAGCTTCTAAACGAACCATCTCTGAGAGAAATCGTGGGTCCTGGGAACGTGCATGCACACCTGCTTCCGTCTGGGAAATTAATTAGAGGGTTGGTGATGGGAGGTGGGAGGTAAGGGGATGGGCAGCATTCAGAGAAAGGTCACCATGGGTGAAAACACAGCAACAAAGCTGCCATATCTAACACTGTTTAACACGCGACCATTCAATGTAATCCGTGAATGGGTCTGATTCAAAAGGATTATGAAACAGATAACAGATAACAGCTTCTCGGCAAAACTGGGTTAGATTCATTTGGGGAAGCAGAACGGTCTCGAGTTTCAACAACCTATAAAAAGCAAAGAAGAAACGCAGAGGTCATGAGAGACAACATGGAAACTGAACAAGGGTGGACATACATCAATAAAAGGGTTTAAAAAGGCATAATGCAATGTTAACTTGCTTTCTCAGAAACTGACATTATCGTATAGTGAAACGTATATAAAATCAACTCATGGAAACATACTTGTTTTGTCTAAACTTTAACCACGTCAGGACTTACTTGGACTCTCCTATCTTGATCCCGGGGTGCTGTGTGTAGGCATGAGAGGTGGTCCCTGGGGCAGATTTGAAAGCCATGGGGCAAATAGGGCATTTGTAAAAGAGCTCACAGTGGGTGGTGTGGAGGTGCGACTTGAGGGCAGCAATGTCAGTGTAGATGTTGCTGCAGTGTACACAGCTGCAGAACACACAGAGGAAGAAACACAGAGGAACAAGGGGGAAGAAAAAGACCTTCAAACGTCATCCTTAATGGCGTTTTGGTACTTGATGCAAAAGGGATAATTGACACTGAAATTACTGTGCAATTACTTAGCCGTGATTGACCAAGTGGCATTTTGAGAGGTGAGAAGGAAGGAATATGAATTGTAAAGAGGACACTTCAATAATGAGTGAGGCAGGAGGGGGTAAGGGGATAACATTAGTGGTGCTCTATTGAATAAACCACAAGAAGAAAAAAAAGGATGTTAACAATAATCTTCTACAACTTAACGTATATGTAACAAATGTAACTAAACTAAACAGGTCATTTTGTAGATAAGCATTAGGTTGAGTCTGACCGGTATGCCACTCTGCGGGTGTAGTGCAGACAGTTGTTTGTGAGGTGGCTCTGGAAGTGCATCGAGCGACAGTTAGCTCCACACTCTGGGCAGGTGTAAGGTGACTTGTGCTGGTGGATTCGTTGATGGGAGCTGAAGCTGCACTGGTTAGGCAGCAGCATCTGGCACACTGGGCAGGTTTTCTATGAATGCAAAAAAGAATGGCAGGACACAAGTCAGTTCTGTTGAAAGGTACCCTTTATTGTGACGTTGCTATGGCACTGTGCCTTGTAGCACATACTATTCCTTGGCACTGTAATTCTGTTAGAACAGAGTCCTAGATTATCTACTGCACTTTACATGTACATTCTATCGTAAATGCTACTGCTTTTGGGAGTACCCACAACATTTCATTGCATGACGTGTAATGATAATAAAGGACTTATCTTATCTATCTTTATAACATGCGCTTTGAAGAAAAGCAGCTGATACATGAATTTAAATAAGTCGAATGTAAGTATTTTATTCCCCTTCACTTGAAACCAAGAGCAAAGAAAACCTTCACAAACACACACACACATATCCACACCTGTCTACTGGACTCCAGAGGCTGCTGATAGTGCAAAGCTAGAGATCTCTCTTCCTGGAACACCTCACTGCACTCCGCACACTTCAGACTGTGTCTAGAGAGGTGTGTGGTGTCGTCCTCCAGGGGCATGGCTGCCACCTGAGGGGAGCAAGAGGGGGCAGACATCCCTGCGGCCTGGGGCCCCTTCCCTGGAAGCTGTCCTGCGGAGCCCTGGGCCAGGGTGGGGACCAGGTTGGAGCCTGGGGAGAAGGACCAGGTAATCATCTGGTCTGCTGGGATTGGCTTAAGTATGAGGTGAGAACATTGCATGGCCACGCCCTTATCCTTGTGCCCTCGGGCGTGGGACAGCAAGCTGCATTTGTTGTAGAAAACCAGGTTTTTGGTGCAGTGGTTGCAGGTGACCTCGATGCGCACACTGCGGCGGTCGTAGTGCTGCGTGAGGCTCTTCTCCAGGGCAAACGAGTCCCCACACTCCAGGCACTTGTAGCCTCGCGAAGGCAAGGAGATACAGGCCAAGGATGGAGGGCTGAGGTTGGGTACGTACACCGGCACAGGGTTGATGCTGCTCAGAACCTTGTTGAAGGCCTCCACCATGGAACTCTGAGAGCTGGCCAACACCTGGATCCTGGAGACCTTCCTAGGAACCTGGGTCTGTCCCTGGGCTGCCAGAACTACCTGCCTGATGGACTGCTTCTGTAACGGCTTTGACAGGACCTGGTGAAACTCTGTGGCTAAGGCCGTCTGAGGCAGGAGGTTCAAGTTGGTGAGGTGGAGGGTTTTTGGTAAGAGTTTTTTGTTGGCCAGGCTGGAGGTTGGCACCATGACAGCCTGCTGCTGGATGGCATTAGCTGCCTTGAGGATGGCACTACTAGCACTCTGCACCGAGGTGGCAGGGACCACCGTAGCCTTGACGGTGGTGTTGTTGGCCAGTTTCAGGTTGATGACCTGTGAACCTGCTGTCTTTACCGCTGACATGGGCAAGAAGGCTGTGGCCACAGGCTTGATGGTCATCTGTTTGGTTATCTCCATGGTGGGACCTTCGGAACAGGCTACAACCGTGGCAGGCAGGGATGTCCGTGCTTGGCTGGAGAATATGGAGGTAGATATGGGGGAGGAGAGGATGGAGGAGACCACGATGGAGGCGTTGTTTTCCCCTTTCTTGTGAAACAGAGGGTCCAACTCGGGTGGGACTCTGGTGACCGTGCGTTTGATCTGGCCTGACGAGGTCTTGATGGTTTTGATTCGTACTTTCGGAATGACAGGGATGGAGCCAGTGGGCGATGATGGTGATCCTTTACTGCTGCCTTCACTGGTGATGTTGAAAGGGCTGTCAGGATCTTTAGGCAGTAGCATCTTGGCCGCTTCCAAAGGTGACTCGTGTTCTGTCTCCGGCACCCTAGTGTCCTCCATGCCCTCCTTCGGAGCCCCCCCCTTGGGAGCTTGAGTAGTGAAGGACTTGGACAGCTCTGTGTCAGCTGTGACTTTGGCACTGAGGGCAGCTATGGCAGCCATGCAGTAAGAGAGCTTAGCTGATGATTTGGCCTTGTCCTGGGAGAAGGTGGATAGAGCTGCCTGATCTGAATGGGCTCCAGGCTCCATCACGTCCATGGACTTGACAAGCAGATCTTGGGCTTGGGACTCCACTCTCCTTGTGTTAATAGAGTCTTGAAGGACAAAAAGGCTCAAAGCACCATTGTTTTTGTTGTTTTTATGAACTTTAGATTGATCCCATTTTCCTTTGGACCCATGATTGGCTAGACTGTCTGTCAATGTGGTGATGTTGGTCTGGTTCTCTGCCTTAATATGAGGGACTTTAATGGCATCTTGGGTCGGGCGGAAGAATGTCTGACTTTTCTTCTGGTCCGTAGGGTCCTCTAAATCAATCTTATCATCGTCGTCAAACTCCTCTGCACTGGATATGGGACTGAACTGGTTAAAGGTTGAAGGATTACCCCCCATCTGGGAGGATGGTTGGTCCGCTCCAGTTCTCCCATATCGATTGATAGGTGACATGGGAGGGAGGCCGTTACGGAGCCCGTTGCTGATGGTGACATGGGAGTGGACTTCTTTCTCCGACTGGACGTGCTGACCGGCATCCAAGTTGCGGACATTTTTGACAATGACGCTGATGCCAACATCAGAGGAGGTGAGTTCAGAGGAGGGGCCATGGACCTCACTCTCCTTTAGGAGGCTGGGTTTGAGGTTTGGGCCATGGGCCTCACTTTCCTGGGGAAGGCTGGGTTTGAGGTCATCGTGGCTCAACTCGATGGCTGCCTTGGGGTCAACCACGTCAGGGATGTCGAAAGCCGCCAGCAGGTCATCAAAGTCAGGAGTCTTCACATCTCCCATAGTCCTTCTGCACTGGGAACAAGATCATCCAGAATGGAGAAACATCAGGGCAAGTTATTCAGGTCTGAAAATCACAACCATTCTAACACTTTCATTGACAAGTTATATAAGCATGAGGGGAACTAATTGGAATTGTAATATGCACAATTTTTGAATGAAAGTTTCAACAAGCAGGTGCCAGTGTTTGATTCTTTAATCCACTGCAGCAGTAATACCACTGTTAACCACATGGTGTGCTACTCTCCCTACTTAGAACATGAAGCCAGACCACAAACTCTACATTCTAGTGACATTCACATCTATGGCACTGTATGATGGTCAAATCACACAAAACAACAGTTTCTCAATGATTGTAGTTAACAAAACTGAATGTGTAATTTCACGATGGTCCAAAACAGTTCTTGCATATGTTACGTACGTATTTTAGAATTCTATACACACCAATTCTCTGATCAGATACAACCTATAACATTAGTCAAACCCTCTATATGTAATTCTCCTGAGACATTTGGCTACCATTGACCACACTATCACTTAGTCTTGCAATCAAATCATAATAACAACCTGTTATTTAACAATGTGATCCCAAAAATAAGCTACTTTATATGATAAACATCTAAATTATACTGTAACTTTATTATACATTCAACCCAATAAGAAAAAACTATTTTCTGCGAATAGATTGTGTAACCATGGACGTGCGTTTGTGAATTGTGTAGTCAGTTGTTTTTCATTGTAAATTAACTTGAGTCTGTTTTTATTGTTATTGAATCATTTGTTTTATGACTATACTTTTTTGTGTGTTTGTAAAGCTTTGAGCGCAAGGAAGATGCATTACAAATAACATGTATTATTATATATACTGTATAATATTGTTAGGAAGAACTGCAGAAAGGACTTGATGTCTGTAAGTTGTTGTGTGACGGGAGGCGGAAGAGACAGACAGGAAGCTGACCAGCTGGGATAACATGAGGACTAGTGCTTCATCAAAATGGAGGACCGAGCGGTGGGGAACCATGGTCAGGTACTAGCATCTGAACTGACTAGCAAAATCTCCCCGACTACAAATGAAAGCACGGCCACGGGGAACAGCCGAGCAAAGAGAAGAAATGAAAAGAAAGACAAAAATTGAGATTGATAAGGAGTGGGGCGAAGGAGAACGGACTGAGAGATGGAGAGTGTGTGTGTATCGGTGTGGAGTGGGGTGCTGCAGAGAGAACAGAAGTTCTACCTAACATATGATAGAATATGAGCGAATACAAAAGAAAGCTATACAACCGTGCACCCTCAATGTAATGGACTGACCATGCCATGTCAAACATTAAAATGACAGCGTCAATAGAAAGGAGATGATAGTGGAAGCATACAGCATACTAATGAATTATTTCGAAACCTCTGTCTCTCTCTCTCCAGCCGCCAAATCTCCTTCCTTCCTTCCTGCCTCTAACAGTCACAACATCACCCAAACCCCCCCCACCCCCCACCCACTCCTCCTCACAACACACTGGGGCGCAAAACAGGGAGGTCAGGTTTCATCCACAGAGATGTGTGGGGCGTGGGATATTCCCGAGTCATCGTGTTTGCTGCTGGCAGCAGACATACAGAGCAGTGGTCCTGTGAGCCTAGATCTGATCCCCCCACCCACCCAACCCCACCCCCCTGCCTCATCCTCGACTCCCCCTGCCTGCAGTAAGCCTCACCTCGCACCCCCAAACAAGAGACTGCAGACGGACCAGTCTGCAACACAGTCAAAGACTTCCTGCAGAAGACTGGCTTTCTGGTCTGCCGTGGAACAGCCAGGCTATCTCTCTCTCCCCGCGGAGCACAGACACTGCATTGTTTCTGAGCCCTCTGTCTGCCTCAAACCAGTTTCAGCCAGTTCTGGTCACGTACAGCCTATGCTGCAGAACAGCCACACAGACGCAGGGCGGACTTCTCAGGCTGTGGTGGCTGACTGGATTTCTTCATTTTAATGAACCGATTATTTACTCTGACGGTGTGTGTGTGTGTGGGGGAGAGGGGGGCACTGTTAACAAACTTTGATGTTTCACATGAGAAGATTCTAGATAAATTCAAGAATGTGCTCCTAGTATGTGCCAAACTAATTTGGAATTCAGGTCACAAACCCAGCAATATAAATAGGCCTTGATATCGCAACAACAACTCCAGTGGGGGAAGCACCGATCCCCGATGGCGGTTTCGTAGCCATTCCTATGTCAACACACAAACCCATAAGGCTGTAATAAACACAGAAAAACTTGTTTTAAACAAGCTTGGATTGCATGAATCAGCTCTGCAGAGCTCAGAATGGGGGAAGGAGCAGCTGTAGAGAAAGCAAGCAGTCGGTACCTGGCCCTGTCTGCCTGCATCTGAACAAGCTGCCCTGCCTGTCTCACTGGAAGCCTGTCTCTCTATCTGTTCCATATCCCTGTTGTCTTTCTCTCAGAGAGACTAATTTGGCCATAAATTAGCTGCTCTTGTCACTATCCCTATCGTGCTGGTTTTCTGTCTGACCCATCTGAGAAACAAAGACCTCTGACACACATACACAAGCACAGACATCTTTGTTTCTGACGCAGGAAAGGAAAGAACAGACATATACACAAACAGGCACGAACACGGCGATCTAAACACATGCAGGCATTAAACATGCACACCCAGATCCACAAAGACAGGGGAGAAAGGAGATGGTGCCATACCCTTGTCTGTTTTTTTCCCACTATGAGGATTCTTCCTGGGGAGGCCTCATCATGCACACTGACAGAACCAATCCAGGCCCCAGCCTCCCCCCTCGGGACACTGTTCCTGCTCTGTTGGTCGGCCTCAGCCTCAGGCCCAGCCCCAGCCTCTTCTCTCCAGATTCTGCGACATGCATGGAAAAAGGGGGCAGTGTTCCGACAGCTCGACCAGGCCTTTTGTGTGTGTGTGTGCGTGTGGAGGCGGGGGTGGGGGGGAGGTGGTGGTGGTGGGGGGGAGGACAGAAGTGCCTCCTCTGGCTGTAGAGAAGCAGCAGCTGGTGCAGAGAGGTCTAGCCGGTGAACACAGGAGGGGAAGACAGAGAGAAATATGAGAGAATATGAGGAACACGACATTCGAGAGGGCATGAGGCGACTGTTAATGAGGTCTAGGCAGGTACGAATGCCAGAATACTTGGTAGACCTAATGCTTTAAAGGGCGCTACTGTTTTGGTCTGTTTATTTTCTGTGCATGTCAATGTGTTTAAGATGTTTATACCTGGCCTACAGTGGGCCTGCAAATGGTACACTTATAATAGCAGGCCTTGTGCTTATTTCAGTCACAAGATAACCCAAAGGCCAATGCTATCTGTTTTGAAATCTGGTTATTATTATTACAGTTGGATCAAGATGTATAACAAGTGGATTTTCATATTAAGGATTTTTTTAATAGAGCACATAATAAAACATTGTTTTGATGCTGATGCTGATTAATTTTGAATATTTGTATACTATAAACTGAATATTTTGCTATTCAGTTATATGACAACAGAAGTACAATATGAAATCATATAGATACAATTCAGCAGGAATCATTCTGACCATCTACCCAGGCTGCATTGGTACAAGCCACACATTCAGTATATCTTCATCTAAAAGCAGTAGACCTACCTACCTGAGATGGGTGTCGAGATGGACTCAGAAGCAAAAAGCTGTCTCTGTTGATGTCATTTTCTTGGCAGCATTATGTTCAGACAGGACTGTCATAGGCAGGATACCAGCCAAGCCTTCTCAGATCATCAGTTCATCTGCAAAGGATACATGTTTGTTTGTCAGCATCAATGAGGCACATTTGCACACAGCAATGACGTCAGTGGTCAGATCATGAAAATGTACATGTAGAGAGGGAGAGGGCCTGGGTGATCCTTTCTTGTTCCCAGCTCTCCTCTGTACCGTTAGGAGCTGCACGAGGAGGAGCAGAGGTTGCTGCCCACCCCAATTCATGCAGTCACGTGACACTTCAACGTGTTTGGATTCTTGATTATGACAGGAAAAGACGTCCAGCGTCGCACCTATATCACATCCTGTAGTATTCTAAAGGTGTGGTAGGAGACCATGCCGACATATTATCGGATATGCGCTGTGTGTGAACACCTTGAAAAAAACATGTGTGACGTTGCACCCGGTGCAGACTGTCACATACCCACAATGCATTTCGTGGTTCTTCGCCACACAATCAAAGGGCCACTAATAAGAAATGTGGGAAACACGTTTAGATGCGTCAGATCGATTAAGAAAAATCACGATTACACGGAAATACTTCATTCTGATTATATTACAATAGGAATTGTGTACTCAAGGTCTTTTGTACTCTTTATTGTTCCTCACAGTGTTCGGACGTAGACGATATTTTTTCACATATCCAGCGGTGGACCATGGTTGCTTGTAGGCCTGATGTATTTCAACAACCTAATTTTGAATAAAATTACAAAACATCAAGGATCAAAACATAACATATTACGTGTGAAGTCTTTTTAATTGAACGGCCACCATATGATTAAAAAAAGCTGATATATGCCTACATGGTAAATCTTGAAATAAAATTTTCAGATAAGAAAATCCTTTATTCGTCCTCCAGAGGGGAGATTGCAGTTTGCAACAACAGAGTAACAGGTTAAAAGTACAGTTAAGATGCAGTAGAATACAAAATATCAAGTACAAGCTTTATTACAGTATTGATATTTCTTCATAATTTTTTTTTTTTTTGGCATTCATTGAATGTGTGAACGTCCATGTGAATTTAAAACCGAGAATATAATAATAAGTGACGCTGCAATTATTTATACAATGGTTTTTCACGCGTCTTTTTATGTCACTGAAATAGGGAGTAAATTGAACAATATTCATTAAAATGACATATGATTGGCCTAATGGCCAGTAAAGCGTATAATCAACTTTAATTGATACATCCTGCTAAAAGGACAACCCTAAATTACACACTTTCGAGTGAAAATGATCCATTCTTGACATTATATTTTGCCAGTGAGGTCATTTGGTTAATTGAGCCTTGGGTTTTTGACCAAAAGAACTAAACACTGACATCTAGTGTCACCTTATGGCGCTTTTCCACCGCATGAAATCAGCTTGCCTCGCCTCGCCCCTACTCGCATTTTTTGCGTTTCCACCGCAGTTCCATGGTACCTGGTACTTTTTTTACCTGGCTAGCGGGTACTTTTTTGGTACCTTCTTGCTCTAGGTACCAGGCGATCTTAAGTCGAGCTAAAAGGTGACGTCGGCAGACGGCCGGCCATTGATTGGCCAGAAAGTGTGACGAAGTCACGAGAGCGACTTAAAGCAACAGCGCCACAGCTAATACTTATTACTATCAGATACAGTCCATTACACCAACAGTCTACAAGCTTTTTAAAAGTCAGATAAGTTACAAAAGACTAGTTCGTCAACATGGCTAAAATTATAATGTGGGTTCTGTCCACTTGTGGGTTGCGTTGGTGTTATTTACGTCGCGTACAAAAAGACGTCAGGGCCTACGTCACGCCCCTTTCGCCGAGTACTTTTTGAGGTACAATTTGCGGTGGAAAACCACCCCACGGGTTCAGGAGTTTACTACAAACCGAGTATAGTCGGGTAGAGTCGTGCTACATTTGCGGTGGAAAAGCGCCAGTCACACGGAACACTGATGGAAACTCATTAACCTATAATATATGGACTTTCAAGTTCCTGTTAAACACGTTTTACATAACAGCTGAAAAGGCTAGATTTGCAGTTGATTTAACTTAGTACAACGTCAATTTATTTTCCAAAGCTCTTTCTCTGCACGTTGAGATTCATTGTTTTTACCACGTGTTTTGTCCTCATAAGGTGACTTAAGAGTGATTTACACCAGAGTGATGGGATCTGGAGAGGATCTGGAGAGGGACATGAAGCAGCTGTATGTCAGTCAGGACAATAGTTATTAGTAGTCGTCATTAACCTGAAATGAGGCATCCTTTTAAAAATGATGATCAATGAGGTGCTTCAATATTGACCTGGAACACAAAAGGCTGGAATCACATGTTGTTGGTTCTTCAAAACCGGAGTTGAATCATAAACAAATATACAGAACTTATCATGTGCATGATGCTGTTGACATTGAATAAATCATTGAAGCTGATTAGGAAATTCTCAACCTTATTATCAGGATGTAACCCTGCTGGGAACACTAAAGTCTAAGTGGATTTCCAAACTGCCTAAAAATAAATTGTACAGTGATATTTGTGTGGCAACTGTAATGAATGAGGTCACTCCAATATTCCCATGTAATCAAAAGTACATGCATGTACATGTATTCATTTAGCTGACTCTTTTCTCCAAAGCGACTTCCAAGAGAAAGCTTTGAGCATAAAGGCACGTTCAGAACAATAAGCTTTCTTAAAGCTGTTGGTCTTTCCACACTGAGCATCTTATTAACTTCACTGATAGATTCATGTAGATTCCATAATGTCCAATGTCAAGACCACATTCATATATAAAGAAAAACTGTTGTCTTTGTGTCAAGATGAACCCCAGTTGCTTTGGTGTGACACCAAATCCCATCCTGGACACACTTGTCTACACATTGGTTCTCATAATTGGTACTATTGGCCTTTATCCACAATTATAATGTGCCAAGCTTTCGATCTGGTTTGTATATTTCTGATTTAAAAGAGAGTAAACGTGATGATTAAGGCAATGTATTGATCTGTCAATCCAAATTAAAACCCAAGAGAACCTCATAAATAGCTAATAAAGGTTACAGAAGGTAGGATACATTAGGTTGCTTTTGCAATGTTAGTGAACCTTGCTGTATTGCCTTAACCATCCTACTATCTTGTCTCAAATATTTATGTATAAATAATTCATATATAAATTACAGTAGGCCTTGGGAAATCTCTGATGAGTTTGGGCAATTTGCATCTGTAGGGGAAATCAATAAACAGGTCAAATTACAGATCTGACGTCAGGTTTCATAAAAAGACAAACAATCGTTACTGTTTGGCTGATGACGCGTTATTAAAACGTGTCCTTTTTAGTTTGTCATTTTAACATGATGATGATCATGATGATGATGTGAGTTAAAGACTGCTGACGCATGGTGACAAGGAAGGCATTTGTCTTTCATCATCACCTCTTCACTTACACCACGGGATCCTCGTGTTTAACTTCAGAAAGATCAACAAGTTGGAAGTTTCTAGAAATGATATAAAGGACCAGCCGGTTTCTGCCTCTGAAGAATGTTTGATTTGCGCCTGTAAACTGCTCGGATCAAACTTCAGGACTGCGCTCCTCTTCCATCTTATAACATGGGAGAGATCGGACAGACATGGATTTATAAACCATCATCATCCATGGTTGTGATTTTACTGTCAATTACATGTGTGATGCAATGTTCAGACAATCCAGCAACTTTTGAACACGTTTATCCACGAGGAAACCACTGGGCAGTCGGTAAGAAATACTTCAACAACAATTACATCAGTACTATTTCTTTATGTGGACATTAATAATTATAATAATAATGATTTTTATGGAGCTATAACGCAATTGTATAGGTGTTTATTAATTCTCAATGTTTTGCTGTACAGAACTGTTTTTGTGTCATCAGATGGCTGCGTTTCTTGAATCCGAAAAAAAAGTCCCACACTTGAGCAAAGATAAAAGATAGAGGAGTTATATAGACTCGACTTCCTTATCTGTAAAGGGATTTTGTGTTTTAAATAAATGTAACATTTTGACTGTAGATTTTGTCTTTTTAATGCATGTTAACAAAACAAGTTGTATAAAAACAATCTGTTGCAATTGTCTTTCTATCATAGAAACTTGAAACTTGAGAACAGGACCCACAGATGATGAACATTTTGTGAAATCTTGTGAAAATCTTCTTTCATCATCTTTCCCCATCTTGATGTGCTTCCTAGGGCACTTGATGGGGAAGAAGAGTGTAGATGGCCTCTCTGAGGCAGAGGAGGGAGCTCAGGCCACCAACCATGGGAGTCTCCCAGCAGATAACAGGCTGGAGACCAGCCACAGTCTGCTGGGACAGGAGGCCCGGAGACAACACCTCCTCGGACAGGCTCTGATCCGAAGCAGGAAACAGAACCAACAAGAGAGAGACATGTTCATCCAACAGGTCAGTACCTGATGTTGTTTGTATGTTGAAGGCTCTCCTGCCCCTCCTACCTGCCCTGCTGTGTGTGTGTGTGTATGTGTGTATGTATGTGTGTGTGTGTGTGTGTGTATGTATGTATGTGTGTGTGTATGCATGTGTGTGTGTGTGTATGTATGTGTGTGTGGGTGTGTGTGTGTGTATATACACCATACATTAAAATGTCTTGTATGCCTTGTCAGAGTCAAATCATAAGATCGATATTTGTTAAATGTACACTGCAATTTGACTGTTGAAGCAAACCTTTACTGTGCTGAAACCTTTGTGAATGTTTTCTTCTTCTGTATAAAGTTGGGAAGCCTTCTGCTGCGGGTGCTGAACGTAAAGAGGGATCGCTCTAGCTGAAGGACGTTCTCTCAGACAAGCTTCCAGTGACTAACTGTACAGCCTTACATACACACACACTCTGTCCTACACTTTCACCTTACAGCGGTGGATTTTATGAATGACATCCGTTTATTTGATATACTCTTAGTAATCCATTTCAAGAGTGAATGTATAACTTGTTAAATATAGTTTAAATATGTTTGTGCCATCTTAATATTTTGTGATATGTTAAAGGTTTCACTGCATACACACCAAGCATGTTGTGTTAAGAGCTCTTAATAAATGTCGTACTGGGACTACTGCATAGTGAAGAGCTGTACTGTATATTTGCTTGTGTTTCAACGGAGGTCTTTACTGTTGGAGACTAAAATGATGAGACTGGTTGAATCACCCCAAGGGGAGTCATAGATGTAGCATCAGATATGAACCACAAGATGGCAGACAAGAACTTATTTGCAGGCAGTCGGTCAATACTGCATTTTCATTGCATAACAACCCAAATTAAAAAATTCAATACTGACTCCATTATGGCCAGGTATTGTTTACTATCTACTTTCAAATTGTTTAGGATCCATATCGTTTCCTAGTCAAGAGGGTGCTTAAATAAAACTTGTGAAAGAATTCTGTCTGGAAACCAACTGTTGAATGTTGAGCAACTATCTTTTTCTCCAGTTCTATAGCTGTCCACTGGAGACAATTGACTTAATTATTGGGCAAGGGGCTGCTCACACTAAGAACAGCCAACTGTCACAATGTTGTTGGTAAATCTCATTCTGTTCACACAGAATGCAGGAGGATTTATCCCCTTTCCTCATTATGTCACAGATGAATGATGGATAATGGGGTGCAGACCTCTTACACAGTGCTTAGTCTCTCTTCCAGTGTAATCCTATAGTGTCAAAGGAATAGCGTTTACACAAATCAATGAGGAGGAAATGACACACATCTGTATTGTGAGTCCATAGTAAACTTTTGGTTCTCCTTTATTGTATCTGGCATTGTCAAATAAAAGTAAGGTCATTATGATGCAAGACCTTACTAAATTTACATTTATTAATTTAGCAGATGCTTTTATCCTAAGTGACTTCCAAAAGAGTGTTACACAAAAGAGCATGGGATCATAACTTACTGATGAGTGTATACCAGCCTGCATGCATTTGAATAGTTCTGAAGTTAATTTGTAAGGAAGTTGTAATGCTATACATTTTGAACTTTAGATTTTGAAGCAGTTGAGGTTATAATAAAACAATATAAAATATATTGTCTTCCTGGGGAAACAAATTTGCTCGATTGCTTTTTCTCATGCAGTTCATTAATGTACCGCTAGAGGGAGAGCAGGTTCACACTATGACGTGAAGATCAGATGAAAAGAAGAAAAGATCATTGTGAAATTCAGTGATTAAGTTTAAAGTTGTTCTTATGTAGTGTCTTGCTAAAAAACAAGTGTGAAATAATCCTTACTCCAAAGCACAACAAAATGTAAAACAGAATTTGTTCATTAAAACATAATAAAAACGAACAACAGATGAAAAGTATTACGTTTCGTAAAGTTCTCAAGAGTTCCCCCCAAATTGGGATTCTAGATATGATGCTACCAAGCAAAAGGATCTTGATAGGAGCCAGATATAAAGTGTGCAAAATAATAGTTTATTTTATCTAAAGTTATTCTTGAAGTGTCCATCTCAGAGATGTTAAGCACTCCTTTCACTTCAGCTACCCTGGCTCCGGACTATGTCAATTTAACAAATATACAAATAGTAACTCGATTATTACATGTGTGATTGTCCTGGAAGTAAATACATAAGAAATCCAATGAAGAAAGCAGACTAGAATAGATGAAATAACAACAGTCAGCAGTGAGACATGTACAACTGTAAATGCTGCCACTGTTAACGGCAGCAGCAGCATTTAAGATCAAGCACAGAAATAATAAGAAAAACATTGTCTGGTGAGGAAGAAGTGTTCCCTGTATGGCCTCTGTCTGTGCCCACATATAACAACAGCAGGTGCCTCCCTTGGTACATGGGGTGGATCCATATCTGTCCACAGATGTCCCTTCATCTCTGAATGTCCAATATTACCACGTCTTCCCAATAGACTGGATGTGCTCCTTGGCCTTCATCCTTAGTGAGGCGATGCTGGAGTTTCGGGGGTCTGTCCCCTCTATGGTCAGCTTGTCCATGAACCCAGCGCACTGGTAGGGTGGTGGAGGGCACATGGCTGTGCCTAAATGGGGCAGGTTGTGTCCAAGGGCAGAGGGTGAGTTCAGAAAGTTCTGTGGAGGGGTATAACTGCCGGGAAGGCCTTGCTGAGGGCTGATGAAGCCGGGGAGAGACTGTAGGGTGGTGGAGGTGGTGATGGGGGTAGTGAGCCAGGGCTCCAGCTGCAGCCCTGAGCCCAGGGAGTGTGGAGGAGAGCGGTTGAAAGACAGGGCCGTGTCCTGGAGGTTGATGGCGTTGACTTCTAACTTTTCCTGCCGTCGCCACTTGGCCCTACGGTTCTGGAACCACACCTGCCAATCACACAGTAAGACTCTGCTTAGTCATGGAGAATTTTAAGACATTACTATCTGTAATGTAAATTTAGTAAATAATGTATTTATAAGGTGATTTTATTTGATAATTTATTTGTTGGATGATTATACTATTAACAGGGAGTCCAAATAAGCATCCCATGCTTTTTACTAAACAATTAGTGATCCATCAACAATTGAAACTGAGGTAAAGGCGCAGTGCTTTTAACATTTAATTTGGGAATTGTCATCTTGTTGTTAAACTCACAAATATGATGAACAAATATATGGTGTTTTGACATTTAACCTTTAGGAAAAATCAAGTAAACTACAGACAATATCATTGATAAAAAATATGTATATATATATAAATAGCATATTTTTTTATAATCCCAAAGTGGAATTTGATTTACTAAATGAATACGTTACAGCCCATCTGCCTAACTATAAATGACTTTTGGATAGTTATATAATGACTGTGCAGAATGAAGACTATAAATATGATTATTTAATTATATTACAGAAAAGACTCTAATGGCATATGTACTTTATATTCATACATTATTGAAAGGATTATATGTTTTGGACTACTGGACTAAATATATTTTTTTTGCTAAATATTTGAACAGTTGAAGTTTTATCAAACTCTTGTACACAATTATTACAATAATTTACCTGCACTCGAACTTCCGGTAGATTAACTTTAAGGGCTAGTTCCTCTCGGCTGTAAACATCCGGGTAGTGGGACTTTTCAAAGGCTCGCTCCAGCTCGTGAAGCTGGAAGGTGGTGAACGTTGTCCGGTTTCTCCGGTGCTTTTTCTTCGGATTCTCATCATCAGAAAGTTTACTGTCCCGGTCAGGTGAATCAGGACTGCCCGGGGCTCCGGAACCACTCGAGCAACAAACACCTGTAAATACAAAGCACCATGCATGAGATTAGTTCATTAGTTTAGAGCCAATTAAACAAATTAGTACAGCCCATTAACTCATAGGATAGAGTACAATACAATATGCCATTTAAGAAGCAGTCAAAAATACTTTGGTATTCTGATTATTTATTTTTTTACTTACTTTCAAAATGTTCTGTGTGATGTTTTTTCTTGAGTGCGGGCATACTCTCATTCCCTTTGCCCTCGCAGTCTTTCACGTGTAATTTACTCGAACTGTTATATGATGGCGTCTGATTGAAGATGTGTTCATCTTTAAATCCCAGTATTGCTTCAATGCTGTGAACTCGCGATGAGTTCACCGGACTGCTGACGGCACGTGCGGAAGGTGACACGCGCTCTTCCATCACAACTTCCATAGGCGAACCAATGAGCCACATTGAAGAAGACTTCAGTCAAAACTTACAACGAATTCACCTGAAGAAGCTTCAGAAGCGGTAGAAAACCCCAAACAGTTTTAAATAATGGAGAAAACAAATATATGGTCAAATCGAATACAATTCTAAAATCGATCAATGTAATGTTAAAAAGGTAAAGGTAAACAAAAAAATAAATAATGCGAAGTGTGTATTCCGTTAAAAAATCGGTCCGGACTTGTCAGCGCCACTCCTAAGGGTCTTTTAAGTACCCCGAGCAGGACCCCCCATGTGACAGCCCCCACAACACGTCAAAGGGGGATGTCATGTAGGCTTTGCCCTGGATTTAGGGGTAATGACATTGTCCCAGTGAACCAATGCCCAGTTCTGTAAGCACTAACTCCTCCCCATCTCAAATCTTATACCAACACACTGTCAAGGCTTTAAACTGCCTTACATAAATCTTAAAACCATCTTTTCCTCCTCCTCCAGATGTCATATCCATGATGGCCTGCAACCAAATAAAAAAGGAAAAAAAAGAGTGCTATACAGATTAAAGCTTAAGGTAGAGGAAATTTAGAATGACAAGATTTTTTTCTTAGGTCACAGATTGCAAATATGTCAGACTTACATTTAATCAAATCAATTTTATTATTGAAGAAATGATTAAATGACGAGAAGTGTCTTAATATGAGTGGAAAAGCTCGGTAGTATTTGGTGAATGTTACAAATGCCAACACAACTTTACACAAAGCAAAAAAATTTACATGGTTTATCGCCTATTAATTGCAATCATTGATTTAAACCTAATTTGTATAATTTATTTTGAACAAAAAACTATGTGCTGTTTCTCTCATATTGTATTCGATTATTTAATATGCGTAATTCTGATCGTTGATAAATCTGCCTTATCAAGAGAGTCTTCTCCTTGCATTATTAATGTCTGTAGTTTTTGGTTTAATTCCTAGGTCAAATAATGTGCCAATGAGCTTCTCCTATCATCAGAGTACGTAGCATACGGATCCTTATATTTGAACAACTGAGAACAAACCAGAAACAGGAAATGTCTTAAGTCCTTAATCAATATCTAAGTGATATATGTAATTAACACTAACAGCAATTGACAGCAGTTGGGTAAGCCCTCGGCCACACGCTGTTTAAGGGGATTACATTTTTTTTACTCAATAGGGTTAAAACCCTTAAAACTATTAAGGTTTTCCTAATTACCCAAGGCGACATTATCCTTTGTTTGCCAAAGAGATGCTCACTGTGTTGGAAGATCCAGAGAGTGCTGAGATTTTGGGGTCTCTAATGAGACCTGATTGCTTTTTCACCTTTACCCATGTAAATGTAAACTAAACATTTGTTCTCAGGAAAGTAACCTGTAGATGTTGTCATGTTTACGCATGGAAAGTTGCTCAGAAATCTGTTGAAGTGGTGAAGTAACGTTCGACAGCTTTTGCAATATGACTATTGCAATACAGCCATCATGACAGCTTATATATATATATACACTTGTATTGTAAAAGAGACAGAGAAAAAGAGTGAAAGACAGAGAAAGAGAGAAAGGAATCTTTCTTTGAAACACAATTGAATCTTGACAAGGATTACCAAACTGTATGCTAATGATCACACGAACACATTAGGAGTTTATAAAAACAAACACACCAAACACACCTAACTGTTATAATTAAGTCAATTTATTCATAGCATAATATACATTAAAATAATTTGTAGAAACATCAACAACCAGTTCTCCATGTAGACTCCACATTTGAGTATTTTAACAGAATTCACACTATGATACCCATAGAACGTGCATGGTTCTGCACATCAATCAACAACGAGTTTCTAATTTAGTTTTAAGACCAGTACCATCATGTTGGTCACTACAAGTTCGACTACAGACTCAGTAGTCTAAGACATTACCACACACCTTTAAAATAACAACTGGGGAGTTGGGGAGATCCAAACGCAAAACTTACTGACTTAGATTTGATAGATATTACAATGGAGGCAGATGTGTATAATAATAATAATAAATTTTATTTGGAAGGCGCCTTTCTCGCGACACTCAAGGACACCGTACACAAATGAGATAAAAGAACACATCAACAGGCTGGCTATATACAGTTATTTAGTAGATCCCACAAGTCCCACTTTCAGGGACAAGCTGCCAAACACATTTAACTATGATGGGCCTCTGACTTTACCTTGATCCTATTACCCTCTCTGAAGATTCAGCAAAGCCCTCTGAATTTGGGCACATGTTAAACTCTCAACAGCCAGGATTTTGGATCTTTCCGTCTGTCTAATCAACTCCAGAAAGTGTTTTTCAATAATCTCCAATTAAACTAAGACCCTTTTTATTTGGTGTTGGTGAATTCCAAATAGTAAGCACTTAATCTCTGTGTTATTTAGTTGCTTCACTTGGACTATCTCTGTGTTCATCAAATAATGCTGAAGGAATGGTCAGACCAAACAGACTACAAATCTGTCATTTTATTCGTCAACAGCCTCTGCTCACACTTGTTTTTATATACATATTGTTGTATGTAGTCTGATGTTCAGTCAATCATATGTTTAGTTTTAACTACAGATTGAAAAAACTTCGTATTTGCAACTAGAGTGGCTAGTTGTGAACTTTATTGATGCATATTTGCTTTGCTTTAGTGTTAATCAGGATGCATTTTCTTTGGATTACGCTGCTCTAATTGCTCTAGAATGACATCAAATGCCAGTTTTGTGTTTCTAAGTATGAGTTAAGTGGAACAGATTATCAAAAAAAACAACCTCAATAGTGTCTTGAATGATGGGATGAAAGATGGAGAAAAATACAAAAAGCAGGGAGAAGGGAAAATACACCTCTAACAGCATTTATTCAGAAAACACATACCAAAACATCTATATGAATTCAACAAGGATTTGAGAGGAACAACTCGAAAAAATACCATTCAAACAAGGAGTTTTGGGGAGGTAACAGTGAGATTTGGAAGCTGTTGGAACTTTTCCATAGAGGAGGGGAATGGGAATATCCTTTGGTCAGAATTCAGTCAAACCTGCCTGAGCAATATTTAGTTGTTTGCTTAGTTTACTTCCTGATGTTGCAGTGGACTTTAAAATGACTTAGACAACTTAGAGTGATTTTAAAGCATAAATATAGCTCTGCGGGCTTGATTGAATCTCCACAGTTAGACCTCAGATTCTTAAGCAAGGGAAGCCATTTTCTTTGTTTCTCTGTTACATTTGGCCTACATGACAGAGCACTTCTCTTCTGCCTTGGTCTTCATCTCAGTGGCCATGGCTGAGGCCTTCTCCTTGATCTGGTCCATGTCCATGTTCTGGATGTTCTGCATTTGCCCCAGGATGGAGTCTTTATCTTCCTCCTCTGTGGCGTCCTCATCCACCATCTTGAGGAGCTCCTCAGGAACGTCGACATCATCTCCTGCCATCTGGAGCATGTTCTCGTCCTGCTCGCTCTGAAGGATCAAGATACACACAGGTTACAGACCATACAGCTGAGGACACATGGCCTTTATCACCAGTCAAAGTCATTCAAAACACAATTTTAACTGTATTTGAAACTCTATCACTGAATTGATTCTCTCAAGGTTTCTTCAATTTCTTCTCCTCTATCGAGTTTTTCCTAGAGTCTTTCCTTGTCTTTCTTGAGGGTTTAGGTTGGTTGAGGGGCACTTCTATGGGCCTATGTGAAGCTGTCTGTGACATTGCTTGTAATAAGGGCGATACAAATAAATGTTGGTGTGATCTGTTTAGAAGATCTCATATTGAACATATGAACACATAAACTAAAGGCAATGCAAACTAATGTGTTACTGGAAAATACCTTGTTCTCTTTGGAAGCTTAGCCTGAAACACGCAACCTCACACTTCACTTCCCAGAATTAGCTGAGCCTAACTGGGAATAGTATCTAGACTCAGCTGACGTATCTTTACACGAAACACTCATTCTATCCCTGTGGAACAATAGAATGAATCTAGATTCTTGTCCAAATATATGCAGGAGTTTGCTTTGCCTAAAGCAGGATTATACACACACCATTTAGCTATTGTTGACGAATGAAAGTGCTAGTATGTAAAAATATCCCTGAAATCATTTGTTCATTGTTATTAAGACAAAACAACACCTTTACAAACATGTTGATCGTGAATGTCTTTCCAAGGAGTCATGGACTGAAGAGCTAAAGCTGTTGAATCTATATAGCTTCCCAACACATCACATTTCTTGTTGTGAAATATAACAGTGACCTTGAATTCTCTTCATTAAATGCAGCCAGCACAATTTACTAAATTGAGGTATACAGACTATAATATTATATTTTGTTTTGATGGCTATTTTAATCTCACTTTACCTTTTGTCCTCCGTCCATTTTGGATAATTAAAATCAAATCTTTATGACAAAAACTTTGCCAAAAAACCCGAATAGATCCACTGATGTAGATGGTTCCAATAGTCAAAGTCGTTCCACAGTGCCTGAACTTTCCTCCTGACCCAGAGACACCTGTGGCACAGCAGATGGCCGTGCGCACGTCTAAAGCCAAGCTGCAATATGGGACTAGTAAAGTCCTCCAGGCCTTTTATTGAACATCTTGGTCCCTAATCCTTGGCAGAGTGTCCACCTACCTATGCCCCAGTGTGACCTGACATGTTCTAAAGGGGATCAAGGCAGCCTGGACCAGTGTGCTTTTAAACACCATTTACACACTATAACACTGCCTGGACCACTGTAGTGTACATTTAGTCATTTAAATGTACTAGCGTAGCTGTAGTTTATCTAATTATATCAAGTGATACGTGAACACAGTAGATGGCGATACACTGTCAAAAAAATACAGAAACTTCAGTGGGTCTTATAAGACAGACTAACACTTTGTGTGTGAAACAAGATGGCCGCCTAAGTTACTTACCTTGGGGAGTCTGTATTTGTCTCGGAGGCATACTCGCAAAGTTGCTCTCTCTGCCTTCTTGTGTAAGAAGTCAGCATCTCTCTCCATCCTAAAATCGAAAGGAAGTTGGATATGTTTAACTTTTTGTAAACTCTATAAAATAAACAATACAAAAATATTATATAATATGGTGTACAGTACGTGTTTGTGTTATTACATGTGTGTATGGTGTATTGAGGGTGGAGCGATTGTTGATGGTGGTTCTTGGTCCTTCATTTTGAAAGAGTTTTGAGGAGTGCAGGTAGGTATTTTTAGAGAGTATAATATCATTGTCAGTCTGATGCTCAAACACCAGACTGTAAATGTCTTGTTTAATTGGGCCCAAGCTAACTCTTTTGGATTTCAAATGCCACTGGCAGTTTTAAGGTGTATTTCCTCTTTAGGAATACACATGCTTCACATACACCATTCTTCACAAAGGATTATCTGTTTGGATCCATCTCAGAATGTTACTCTACTACTATTCAGACTGGACCCAGAGCAACTTGTTCCAAACCAGTCATGTTCTGTAAAGAACCTTCTCTATCATCAGGGGCGCTGCTAGGGTTTCTGGGGCCCCTGGCTAATTGATACTCTGGGCCTAAACATCTAAATAGTACAGGAAAGTATGGGGTTCTGCTTAGACTCACCCTAACCTCCCCCCCCTCCCCCCATTACAGTACCCCTGCCTCTCAGCAAGGACGCATATGGATGCATGAATGTTTTGCAGATAGTTCATCCTATCATTGCTTTTCTCAATCAGACAACCTTGCCTTCGTTAAAAAGATTACAGTTAATAATTCAATTAGACACATATTTGTAACGTTAGAGTAAATATCTGATTACTCTTAAAACGTGGGATGGAATATAATGAAAATATACAACCATTTTTATATTCTCAAAAACTGCCTGCCACAGCATTTGTTCTCAAATCAGTTACACATCTTAAATATTGTTATAAACATAAACATTTGTCACTGAGTTACTGATATATACATTATAGAACAATTGTCTGGAATGGGGATAAACTATTTTGTGATGGAGAACATGTACACAACATCTGTGTGTGACTCATAGTAACCCTGCTACACTTGTGCCCAGACAGGATTCAAATTCTATTCAATAAGTCTCTAAAACAGCATGAATGATATATTCACCCAACTGGTCAGGCCCATCTTCTTACATAAAACAAAATGGCCACCAAACATTTTAAGCACCAATTTTCTCAAATATTGTCACTCAGCAACATTCAGAATCCAGATCCTCTGAAACTATTGATGTAGCTTTAATAACCTACAAAAAAAAGAGAAAGTTATACACTACATACGATTGATTGGTTTCTGAAGCTTAGTTTTTCCTGCATCATGAAGCCCCTTCCCCACCTGCACTTGCGGTGAAATGATCTCTGCTCAAACACTGGCAGCCATTTTACTTTCCATGCAGTGTTTGTGTGCTCAGATAATAGGTGGCAGATATACTGGAAATCCACATAATAATCTTAATAATCCAAATAAAATGGACTGATCATTCAAACTTTGTCAAGTGGGGACCCCAGTGTTTTGTAGGTCAATTTCAGTGACAACAACAAGCTAATCTGTATCTTTATCAACAACCTGTTTGTTTAGAAAAGGGATAAATCTAATTGAGAGGAGATTAATTGAAGGCTATAATTGTCCTGTCGCTTGCTTTTGAAGTCTTTCCTCCAAACAGCATTCTAGTGTGGTTACCATGTATTTTATGACCTTGAGTAAAAGAACAGTGAAAGAGTGAAAAAAAAAGTGTTTTTCCAACAAGATGGACATGATCATAACTAATATTTGACCGACTGAACATAAATCTTACTGAGCAATATATATTTATTGTATAAAAAAAAAATGATGGAATGTAAAAGTTTCCTGGTGCCTGTCAAGGTCAGATCTTGCTATGATTGAATTGGTTGTGTTTCATCTGTGACCATCCAGCACTATCAAAAACCAAACAAAGTGATTGTGTTGTACTCACTTCTCCTCCACCAACTGTTTTTGATACTCCTCATATTCCTCGCGCGTCATCCCTGCCGCTTTGGCTGGGTCGGAGGGCGCAGCCTCCTCTGCTGGTTCGTCTCCTCCACCCAGACCCATTCCCTTCAGTGGGTTACTGGGCAGCATGCTTTTGATTAGAAAAGCCATTGTGTCCAATAGGGTCTGCTATCTGTTTTAGAAATATGTTAATTCAATAATTAAGTAGTATAGTTGTTCCCCTGTGAGGTTTTCTGGGTTAAATTCTCGCACCTATCAAATCCACTGGGAGCCTGCCTAGCTAAAGTGCTGCTTGTCTATGTAGCGAAGGACACACTGACGGCTCCGACAAAAAACTGTTTGCCCCAGCCATAATCTGGATTAAACCTCTATCTCCTCTATACTAAGAGGCAGATGGCCTGTTTACTTTCTTTGTAAAAAAATTTTCAAAGTCAAAATTTTTATAGATTTGAGATCAATGATTAATGCACAATGTTCACATCTCCCAGTTTTGGGGGCCCCCCTCCTCACACCCTCCTGCCTTGAGAGGTCATCATTAAAAAGACAGATTTTGAGAGGACATTCTTGTTTTCCTGGTGGCGTCACATATGTTGCTTCCGCCCACTGGTTGTTAATCACATTACTTAAGAAGGGGGCGGCTCGTGTGGCCACGTCCACTGGTGATTTCCATTTATACCCCTGAGCTCCGGGGGTAGAGCAGAGGCTGAGGAGAGCAACATGAAGCTGGATTACCAGGCTGTTTATCCCCCACTCACACAGCCAGCCACATCCTCCGGCCGTCCTGGGCTTTATGCAGTGGCACCATGATGGAGTAGAGGCAGTGTGGGCCCACAGGTCCTTCTATAGCATCAACTGATGTCTCTGTGAATTGAAGAGTCAAGTTTGAGAGAAAAGTTGTTTTTAGAAAAAGGCTGTTTTAGGGAAAGGCTGTTTTAAGGGAAAGGCTGTTTTAGAGAAAGCTTGTATATGTAAAGTCATCCCTAGTATCTCCAATACTAATCGGCTGTTGTTCGTTTATTCCCGGTAACTGGGGGAGGAGTCAAGGTTTCAGAAGGTTGCATTAACCTCTCTCCTGCTATGTAGGATAGGGTATAGAAAAGCAGTTACAATATGTAAGCTTATTGGATAGTGGGGGAGGGTCAATTGTGACAATATAATGTGGGTGAACAATACAAAATGAGTCAAACAATAATCAGAAAATATTGTGGTTTCATAAAAAATATATACCATTATCATGGCAGCTACAATAGCATCAAGTCAAGTATGGGAACTGATGGAGATAACAAACCACTCTTTCTAGATCTAAAACTATTCTCCATCCATCCATTTCTACCTCTTATCCGGGGCCAGGTCGCGGGGGCAGCAGTCTGAGCAGGGAGGCCCAGACTTCCCTCTCCACACACACACACACACACACACACACCGCCTCCAGCTCCTTCAGGGGGATCCCGATTCATTCCCAGGCCAGCATTTTGAAACTATTCTATTGCAAACTATTAGACTGCCTTTGATGAAAATGATTTCCCAATAGTTGAGTGTGGTGAAATCGCTCCTTCAAAGAGCAATGATTGATATGGCATATGACTTTTAATATTTGATTGAATTCATTGTTCAGATGAGCCTTTCTCTTTGCAATGAAGTCCGATGACATGCATATGAAGTGTATCTGGATATTTAGAGTATGTGTTAAAATCTGATTGTGTCATCATGTGACATCATGCTACGCTACTATAGTGATCAGTCAGGCGACCATCTTTGTCCTGCTGTCAGTTGATTTGTGAAGATGGCATGGATGGCAGATGTGCTGGACGTTCACATGCACTGATCAAATCCTATTATGGGGGTGGTTGTTGGGGAGGGTGTGGGGCTGGAGAAAGAGTGTGTGTGGGTCGGTATGAGGGAGTTAGAGAGATAGGGAGGGAGAAGGAAAAGGATGACTGATGGACAAGGGATTATCAGTCTTGGCATGGTATTAAGGTTAACTTTCATTTGTAAAGGTTTGACAGTTGTGTGACTTGCATATGCTGCACTACAGACATGCACTGCCAGCCATGATGTCCAGACATCCACAGGGTCGTGCTTTAACATTCCCAGCCTGGCTGATTCATGACTCTTTGTGGAGTGGATAAACTTTCACCTGAATGGCAGCTGGATTACAGAGACCATTACAATTTACACTTTACATTTGATATCCTGAAGTCTACAAAATCAAACTAGCCATATTCCATAGTTCTCCCTCAAGTTTTCAGAGTTAGGTGATCACACTGTAAAGAGATAAATAATGTAAAGGTTACATTCAACAGCAATTAACATAATGGTGTTTCTAGGCCACATGGTGCTACCTGAGTGGTACTGTGCTCATACGCACCATTAAAGTGTCGGCTTCTAAGTGTCTGCGGACATAATCACTGACAGAACAACTGGCACATGCTCACATATGATGCTATGGATTTTATTCTGAGGTTCTGTTGAAGAGTTTAGCATAGTAAAATAATGTTTACAAAATATTATTGATATAGCTTGATACAAAGGATGGAAAGACAAATAAGGTTTGTAGTTGTTTATATAAATTGCTTAGGGAGAGAATCTTTACAGTTCTGTCCATTCAAAACACATTCACGCACTGTACATATGCTCTGGTCATCAACATACAAAATCCAACATTTAATCCACAGTACCAAATTAGAAGAACTGAATTATTTTCTATTTTTTGAGCAGTTTGAAATTGTCAACAAAACAAATTTCCAGAACATTGGGCAAAAATACTGTATGGAATATATTACATCATGTTTGGAATCTTGACTCATATGAACTACACGCTTTGAGAAAGCATTTACACACAACCTGTCGTTCTGACCAAATTTAAAAAAGAAATAAAATTAAAAAAAGTCTCAAAACGTAAATCTCATTTTCAAAATACAATAATTTACAAATTGTAAACAAAAAACAAACCAGAAAATCATTGAAACAAAAACAATCCCTTATTTATATATTGTAAATGAATTAATGCACATCATCAAAAGAATTTCTTTGCTGCAGCTTCTTGTTGACTTCTACACAGAGAACAAAAAAAGGAGGAAACAAGTTATTACAGCATGAATGAAGCAGAAATACTTAATATCTACATTTATATATGAATATAAAGTGACAGGAAAAACTCAAACAGACCCTTACTTGTACATGATATAGCTGAAGAACAGGACTGACTGAATGACCACGAAAATCACAAAGTGAACGGTGGACAAACAGGAGGGCATCGGTGGAAACTCTGGACACTTGACCACTTTGTCACCAGGGTTCTAAAAACAGCAGAAATATGTTATTTTGGGGGGAGGGAACAGGGTACTGACTTCCATCAACAACCAGGATGTCTTTTATTTCAAATTGTAGCCATTGAGGTTTGTTGTGACCCAGGACATGCTCACCCCATTGCGTTGGACCAGCTGCTCCACATTCCTCTTAACCACGTGAAGATGTTCTTTGATGTCATTAAAGTGTTGGACAGTCTCATAAGCCCCCATACCCACTGCACTGCCTTGGTTCTGGGTTGCTCCTATCTGTTTCAAGGATTCGTAAAACGAGTTTCTGAAAAAACAGACCATATTGAGAGGTTGATTAAGCATTGATAACATTTTTGATAACATTGACTGTAAAGACATCTTAATATGGATTTTAAGTCCATACATTAAATTTCACCATTAAATTAATAAAAATTATGAATGGCCAACCAAGTGTAAGATTGATTTGATAGTAATACGACAATTTGTATCAATTTCAAAATGTACTGGAATAAACCATTTATATACTAATATTTTTAAAAAGTCCTTTAAATTAATATTTGTATCTGGCTCATGACAGACCATATCCTTAAATCATAAAAATTAAATAACATCCCACAGTGAGCGAAATTTTATAAAACATGTTCATACAACAAATGAACAATCTTAAAACATACTTGTTTTGTGACATTAATGACAATATATAATTGCTCAATTAACAGCGGGATGTGGTACAATATGCCAACATCACTCAGGAAAGCGCTGATTCAATTGAATGTAGCATTTAACACTCCCTAAATGTGTAACTTTACTTCCCACCATAAATATTGGGTGTGTGGTGTGTATTGAAAGCAGAGCTAGCTGTAAGAGGGGGAACCCCACCAGATTTTTCTATTGCCACTAAAATTATTGGATGAATAAAACAATTTCTGATTTTTCTTGCTGGTCATAAAATCCTTAATTATTTTATGATTGGCTAGTTACCAATCTTCTGATGGCCAACAGACATTGTTCACAAAAATATCTATAAAAGTCACAAATTCTGCCCAACCAACATCGATCCCCCACGCATACCAGTCTATAACCAGGGAAGAGCACAACAGATTTCACCATGTAATAAAGATCATCGCAAGATCGTGTTTCTAATCAAATGATATACTCTTAAAATGTATTATTACTAACAGGGGGGAAATCAACAGTATACCTTATTGCTTCCAATAAATTAAAGAAGATTACATCAACAAAGCATGATAAATACAAGCAGTTTGAGCGCAGCAAAGAACCCAGTCCTTGAAAGAGCAAGAAAGCAATCAGAGAAAGACAATATCTGAAGTGTATATTTAAAGTCTGTTGTCTAATCTCCGATGTACAATCAGTGCTAAAATGTGGTCTGTTCTTGCAGTGCCAAAGGGCACAAGGCTGGCGGACTGACAGCAAACACATACAAAACAAAATCACATGTTCCCTTCAAAAAGAACATTAAACAGCAAATCTCCTTGAAAAAGTGTACATTTATTAAACACCACATCTAATCTTAATCCAGTACAAGTGACCTATTTATAACCAAAAGACCCTCCTTGGATATATTAATTTAAAAAACTAAGATAAGGTCATATGATCAATCAAGTGTTTATTGAAGAGATGAGGATCTTCTGAGTCTATAATCTACAAGGTTATGCAGATCCATCAAGGGCATGCAATGGCAGAATTAATGTATTATCTCAATCAGATTACTTCGCATTAAAAAATCACCAACAGATGTATGAGCATTGTGATTTCCTCAAACTGAATCACAACAATGAGCATCCTGCTCTTTTCTGTCAAGACATATAGATGTAGCAAAGCCCTGGTGCTTTGACTTCACTCAAGACCAAGTGGATTTGTGAGAATGCTCAGTAAATGCCTACATTTCAGATGTAATAAATGCAATGTTGGATTAAGGACATTCTAAAACAGCTTGGTTTCCCCATGATAAAGCAATGAAAAGCAGGAAGATTACTATAAGTAGTTAATAACTACATCTTTAATACTTTATTCTGATTAAATGGTTATGCAAATATGCCTGCATAATTGGAACACGCAATATAAGACAGTGTTAATGTCTTTAATCACCTCCACTACACAAAGTAATTAGAGTTGTAGTATTGACTGAACAATTTGATATGAACAAGTTAAAAAATTACAATGTGTTATTGTGATTGTTCTTTCTGCTCTGTAATCCTTTATACAATTTAAGGTGTTAATTTATGGGCCGCCTCACTTTACCAATTTAAAAAGGACACAAGTAGTTCCCATTATCAGGATCAAATCACAGTAGAGGTCAAGCTAAGAGGCAGTTAGAAAGGACTAAATGCAAATATGCACATAGGGTCAGGTAGTTGAGCTGTTAGGGAATTGGGCTGGTAATGGATAAAAGTAGAAGGTTGCCATGCAACATGACGTTGTGTCCTTGGGCAAGGCACTTCACCCTACTTTCCTCAGGAGGGAATGTCCCTGTACTTGATGCAAGTCACTCTGGATAAGAGCGTCTGTTAAATGACTGACTGTAAATATGGTTTAAGGCTAAACCCAGAGGGATGAGGTGAATATAAGGTTATGAGGGAGGGGTGAGGGATACTGGAGGTTTAAGTACAGAGGGGTGAGGGATACTGCAGGTTACAGTACAGAGGGGTGAGGGATACTGAAGGTTACAGTACAGAGGGGTGAGGGATACTGCAGGTTACAGTACAGAGGGGTGAGGGATACTGGAGGTTACAGTACAGAGGGGTGAGGGAAACTGCAGGTTACAGTACAGAGGGGTGAGGGATACTGCAGGTTACAGTACAGAGGGGTGAGGGATACTGGAGGTTACAGTAGAGAGGGGTGAGGGATACTGGAGGTTACAGTAGAGAGGGGTGAGGGATACTGCAGGTTACAGTACAGAGGGGTGAGGGATACTGGAGGTTACAGTAGAGAGGGGTGAGGGATACTGCAGGTTACAGTACAGAGGGGTGAGGGATACTGGAGGTTACAGTAGAGAGGGGTGAGGGATACTGCAGGTTACAGTACAGAGGGGTGAGGGATACTGGAGGTTACAGTACAGAGGGGTGAGGGATACTGCAGGTTACAGTACAGAGGGGTGAGGGATACTGCAGGTTACAGTACAGAGGGGTGAGGGATACTGGAGGTTACAGTAGAGAGGGGTGAGGGATACTGCAGGTTACAGTACAGAGAGGTGAGGGATACTGGAGGTTTAAGTACAGAGGGGTGAGGGATACTGCAGGTTACAGTACAGAGAGGTGAGGGATACTGCAGGTTAGAAGATGTATGTTTGTGTTTTTGGTGAGGGTAGGGGTAGTCCTACCTGTCACAGTCGAGAGTATTGTAATGAGAGATTAAATGATTTATGGATATTATGGATTAGATTTCACATGTTTTTTTTCCATGGGTCGAGGTAAACACGTACAGTTGAAGAATAACAAAAAAACAACTGCTCCTGACGTTACTTACCTAAGCTCATTCAGGTTTCTAAGCACCTCCTGTTGTGTTGCAACAATTGCAATCATCTCTTGATTAGGGGCCTAAAGGAAAACCAATAGAACATGGTTTAATGATTTGAAAATAATAAAATTAGAATTAAGTTACGTAAATGTAACTGCATTTGGGGCTTTAAAGATACACAGAACACTGCCATGAGGTGTATTTGTACAGGGTGAGTTATGTAAGGTGTGTGGGTTTATGTTTATGCGTTTATTCAGTGTACAAGTGTATGTACAGTATGTGTGTGTGTGAGAGATCCAACCTGTACAGCGTCTGTGCTTGGCTCACGCTTGCTCATCTCGTCAGTGATAACTGACACATATCTCCGCTGCTCATCCAGGATCATGGCCAGCTGGCGGTGAAGCTGTTTGATCTCCAGGTGGATCCTGTTCTGCCCTTCGAACACCTGGCGGATCTCCCGCTCGTTGACGCTCTCGTAAAGGTCCTCGACTACTCAGCACACGGACGGATACACACACACACACACACAGACACATTGACACACACAGAGACACACACATTAGCTTAACAGTCTTAACATTTACAACAAATTGAAACGCATATCAACATATAATAAATGAGGTAATGACTAGGCCTTAGGGATGGGAAAATAATACATAATAATTTAATAAATAGTTTAGAAAGATTTTCCCTCCTGGTGACCTTTTGACCTGTTGTTGTTTTCTGTAGCAACACAAACATCAAAAGGCAGTGATAAGGCACAAAGAAGGAGGTATATTTGAAACATTGTTTGTTATGTTTGCAGTGAAACTAACTGGGCTCTCCCTGGACATCCGGATGCTCTTTCTGAAATTCTTCTTTCTTTTTGTCGAGCTCTTGCTGAAAGTTCTCAAATTCCTCCTGGTACTTATCCTTGTCCTCCTTGGGAATCTCGGCTTCAGGTGGGGGCTTCAATAGGAGAGACAAAACAAGCGCTGAACTCACAAGAGGCCTCTTGCTACACCCCACTCTCATATACGGCTATTCAGAAATGGCCACACAATTTCAGTCAGATGTTCTACTAATTAAATTGCACTGAAGAGTGGTATTAAGGGAATCTTGTTACCAGTTGTTGCCCTGGCTCAGCTAGTCTGAACAATAAAAAGGAGAGAACATCGTGGTCATCTGAAAAACAGAAAGATCTCCATCTGAACTGCTTTGTAATCACTGAAAGCAATCATTCAAACAATATCAAACAATTTCAGAAACTGTCAAACCAATCAATGTGATAATAGCTACCTGCTAATCCACCAGTGGCTGCGGAGATTCCAAAGTATCCTTCCGTGGGAATGACCATGTTTTCTACCTTGGTACAAAACTCATAGTCCTCTTTATCTGGTGTGAAGCCATTATTTATGAACACCTGAGAATACAGTGTTTTAAAAGAACATTTATGAATACAATATAATAGGCACTTTCACACACTTAAGACTAAATAGTTCATTTCATAGCACTTGCCATTTAAATCATTCATCTCATGTTTTCTCAGTGTTTCAAAGGATTGACAGGACTTACCGTTAAGGTTTTCTTGTAGTATACTATTTTGGCTCTGACAGGGTATGGTTTGTTTCTGAAGTCCCTTAAGCAAGTTCCCAGAGCTTGGGTTGTGCCATCACTGGAGGACAACATCGTTTTCAGTACAACAGTAAAGCACAGATATCCATAAAATTATGAACAACAGTCTCAAATAGCCAAATCTTTTTTTTTTTTTTTTTTTATAAATATTGTAAATAAACATTTTGAAGGTTTGGGAGGGCAGGCAAAAAAGAAAAAAAACAAAGATATTTTGGAAAAGAGGTAAATCATTAATTATTTTTGGTTAACACTGTTGTAGGCACTGGGCAATGAGGGGGGAATTGTGTCACGTCTGAGACAGACATGCAACGCCACAGAACAGAAAAGTGATTTAAAGCTTTCACTGGCCTGTGAGATTACGAAAGATAGAGGATTATTTTCTCAAAGCACAAATAATCATATTTTCTAATCTTCTTCAAGTTGTTAAATTTCAGTTGATCTGAGTGAGCGATTAAGTCAGAGAAATATTTACTTACTTTTGGTGGTCATAAACAAGTTTCCCATTGTTTCCCACAACTACGATAGCAGGGTTATTTTTCTGAAATAATATCATGAGGAAAGAGTTAATCCAAATCCACCTAATCTAAAACACCACGGTCATATGTGTCTCTTCCTTAAACCAGCAAACCTCCAATCATCCCACCTGAAAACAACATTTCCTTTAATCCAGACAGAACACATCATCCATCTACACGATTTATTTTGTTTACATATCAGAAGATTTAGTCATTCCACCAAAATTGTTTACATTGCTGAGCATTATGCACTGAGAAATCACTATTTTTTGGTTGTCCAGACAATGTTCACAGACAATAGCATCTGCCATATTACCTTGCCGTCGTTGTCAAAAGAGTCAAAGAAAATGCCAATGCCATTCCATGCATCAGCTGCACCATAGACTGGGCCATCAAGACCTTGTTCAGATGTGAACCAAACAGCCTACAAGAACAAAGGGATTCATTTGTTACTTGATCTATTACATTATCAACTTGAATCATGTAATACTGGTAATTTACACATGTAAAGCATAAGTTAACTTCTATAATATAAAATAAATCATGCTAAACACTCCTCGATGGAACTATTTAAGACTCAGGTTGGAACGCTTGGGAAGAAGTTGAGCGGACAGAGGATTTCCAAAGTACATTATTACAAAATGAATAAACTTGCAGTTGTGTTTTTACCAATCCATCAGCTCCCATTCTCCCTCGGCCTGACACACGGAAGGTCACCTCGGCCTCCCAGTTCTCAAAAGTGACCTTGTTCTTAGTCCACACCGATCCTTTCTGACTCCTGAGTGAAGGCGTGATCCGGATCTGGTCTGCACTGGGGATGGCATCTGAAACAAGAAAGCTGGTTAACCCACTACAACAGTGGAGTGGTTTCAAACTCGTGCCATCTAAAGCCAAGAGGGTGCAGGTTTTCATATCAACCAAGCACTACTCCAGCTGATTTCACCAAGTAGAGAAACTCATTAGTGAAATCAGTTTGACACCACTGCTCTTAAAGGTACCACTACCACACACCTCACTTAATACATACTGTATGCCTAAACTGTCGCCAAATAACTTCAATTCCAAGCCTTAAAACCCTTATAATCTAAGCAGGGTAACTTCAACCAGAACAAGATAAAAGTTATGCCATTAAACTAACTCAATATCTTAAAGATTCATAATTCAGTACATTATGGGGTCTTATCCTAGTGTTTACATAACAGCTTGGCTTGTGTTCACCAAATACAAATGTTGTGATAGTGCAATCTTTTACAGGGAGCTGCTGTTGACTTCAATATCTTTGGCCTTTGCGCTGGCCATTGAAACTGATTTGTTAACCCTTGCACACCCACAGTAAGGATACAGAACCATTGTGTTTAGAACCAACACTGTGGCTTATGTTGAAAACTATCAACTCAAATGGCAGGTTAATAGTTAGAGTCACTTTTCACAGATGAATCATACATGCTCTGGTAACAGACACAGGTTGAAAGGTGGCTTTCTAGGTACGTTTCTTAAACAGTTGTCAGTATGTCCATGTCTGCTCCACAAGTCTGATGTGGAGCCAACTGTGTCTCTCATTCTGTGACTCATGTCTGCTAATTTGAATAGGAACCATTTTGTTTAACCCACTGCTAGACCTTTGTGTTTGACATCCTAACCTCATCTTTGATGACAACTTGTAGTGGCAACATTATCTGACTGTGAAAGGATAACTTTGTGTCCATTCTGACATTGTATTGGGATTCAATTACACTAGTTTTCTCTAGCTATGGTTAACAGATGTCTCAGCAACAGTAATAGCTTGCAGCCACTTATGAAGTTAGCATGCATCACTTAATATAGCCTTATCTTACACTGTCATATGAATGAGACAACAATCACACAACTGCAAGGAAGTGAGCACTTTTAAGATGATGTTAACTAACAGCAGGTGCCAAACTTACTGCCGGTATGAACCCAAAAAGGAATGCTGCCGTCTGCTTGGGACAGGTGGGGTCCTTTAAAACTGTACTTATATTCGAAACGGCGGTGTGGTGGCTCTTCTGCAGTGGATGAACCTGCGGCAATATTGGCATAAGACTGGTGAAATATCAAAACAAGAAGTATGCAAGCATCTACAGCCAGAAGCTTTCTGGTGGACACCGCCATGTTTGAATCCCAGTGCTGACGTAGCGCTGCTCCAGGGAGGATGACGCGCCTCTGCAGGGCCAACAGGGCGCCTCCTCATTGGTCAGTTCATTCACACGCACGTGAGGCTGCCGCGCGGAGGATAATGAGAATGTTGATGCACAAGAAGTCCAAACTCGTGTCTAATGTAAATCTCACTTTGTCTACACACGTTAATTACACCATGTCACTACCTGTATTGCAAGTTTTTTTTACAGGCCTGAATTTGCTTATACTCAGTGTCCAACGAGCACATTTGTCGTTGATAACCACAACTAGACAACATTGAGCGCCCTCTTAGAGAAACATTTTTAAAAAAAGTGTGCCTATACATGAGATAATCGGATAAAAAAAATAATGAGTTTGTATTATCAATACATGGGTAATCTATTTGTTGAAGTAAATGCAGGATTTGCGTCCATCTTTACAGACCGAGTTTCATACTGCGTGACTCCGAATAGAAGGTGCTCCACAGTGGACCGTGAGCTCATGCGGTTAGTGTGTATTTCACCTCACTGTGCAGGTGGCCAAGCTAAAATGACACATAAGCTTAAAGGAAGGTTTACTTTATGACATGATCCCTGCCGACCTGTCTTCCTCGGAGAAACCTAAATCCACAGTGGGAGGTCGCTTCGACACAATTCCCCTGCTTGCTCACTCTCCATTCACTTTCGATGCACTTATTCCCCTGACAGTGAAGAAGGATCCACTGCATGTTGCAAACCAGCAGGTCACCATTCTTGGAATGCCATTTAGGCTAAATGACTCAGGCACGTGTTTGTAGAATTCGCTAGACTTTTACACCCGATATCATTAGCGCAAACTCACTAAATAAGCTATATTTCCAACATTTCATGTCATCAGTCAGTGCCAAAGACCAGAACTAATGTCTGTGTTTGGGGGACTCTAAAAAGAGTAGCGTCTCTTTGTATGGGGCCTTCATTCCAAAGCTAATACTCACTCTTCTTTAGAGGAAATGCATGATTTTCATGACAATAGAAATGCAAATAGTGCTTTTGGATCTAGACAATGAGACCAGTAGGAAGCTAATAGATCACTTAGACTGTGAATAACATTACAAATTAGTCAGCACAAATATTTGGCCAGCCAATTAAACAGGGGTCTGACTAAAGGTTACCTTGGGTGTTAGTGATGCTGGGTAAACCTGAATAATATGACTCAAGCTTTAGCAAAACCTCTCAGGAAATCACAGTGAAGGTAGCCTGCCCTGTGTCTATCAGCATTTGCGATTTATTTAGTTGTTTTTCCCCCCGGTAAACTACTGACCTTTTTGAACATAAATACTTTACATTTACAGGTGGCAGAGTGGTTAAGGTGTAGGGCTGCTTTGAAGATTCCCAGCTAACGCTGTGTCCTTGGGCAAGGCACTTCCACCTACTTGCCTTGGGGTAATGTCCCTGTACTTGCTATAAGTGTCTGGATAAGAGCATGACTAAATGTAAATGTAAATTTAGTAGACACTCATATCCAGAGTGACTTACAGCAAGTACAGGGACATTCCCCCAAAGCAAGTATCATATTTAATGTTCAGTCATTTAGCAGTCGCTCTTACTCAGAGCGACTTACAGCCGTAACAGGGACATTCCCCCTGAGGCAAGTATGGTGCTATGCCCAGGGTCATGTTGCCACAAACAGGTTTTGAACCGGAGACCTTCCGATTACTAACACAATGCCCTAACCTACTACAACTCCCGAATACAAATAACTGTTGTTGATTTCCCCAAATGACTCTTACTTGTTTGTTCAGTCTGTGTAGTGGAAGCCTCATACACAGGTGCACTGAGATGTTTGCCCCTACAGGGTCTCAGGTACCTTAACCGCAGGGGCAGAGAGAGAGAGAGAGAGTAGCTGTCTCGTGCGCTCAGTGTGACACCACAGCCTAGCTAAATCAAGTCGCCTCATGGAGTCTATTTGTGCCCTGGTAGTACAGGGACAACAATTACCACATGAACACAGCGTTGGCTTAGACGCCAGCATGACAGGGAAATGTCATGTCCTGCAACCTGCCGTGAAGATTACTGCTACAACAACTCAAACTGGCTCTCCGTGACCGACAGCTGTTTACCAATTCCAATCATCCTCATAAATCCTTCTTGTATTTGTCTTATTGTTTTATAAACAGCAAAGGGAGCATGCCACAGAATTGTTGGCCCATTCACTCCCTGGTTTGATAATAGGTCTGCACACATACAATATATCCTAGCCCCTGACAATGCAGTTCAACAGAAGGGCAATATGGTATTTACTATTGTTTATGGGAACTAAAACATTTACCTCAGAGTGGCTCAACATGGGCAAGTGTGGCCAGAGAAAAGTGGGATGTCATTGTGTAGGACTGAAGGACATTCATTTGAGGAAAAGCCCTCTCTCATTATTTATAGACACTAAATGAAGGCCCCCCAACAACACAGAATAGGCTCCTTTATACCCACAAGTGCTCAACATTTCTCCGACCACCGCGTGGAATCTTCCTTTCAGATACCTGCACGTACGTGAAAGATGTCAGGACACAAAAGGATATCCTCAACTTTCCTTTTCTCTCATTCTGTGAAAAAGGCCCATTTAAAGCCTTTATTTGTGCAAAGCCTCTCATTAACTCTGCTCATGCTGTCCTCCTCAGCTTGCCATTTCTTAAGTACTGGGTTTTGTAAAAAAGCTACCAATTAAGCCCTCATCAGCTCCAATTAGAGGAGACAATGCTTGAGTAAAGATAACTTGATGAGGAGGGGGGTTTGGGGTGGGGTGGTGGGGGTGGCGAGAAAGGAAAGAGGGGGGGGAGGGGGTACAACACAAGAACGACCGGTCATTCAGGTCTGCTTGCTGCAGCGTCGGTCCATTCACCTTCAGCCTTCTTGCTGGAGACCCCTTTTTCAGGGCCAAGTGTGTGCTGGGAAGACTGGCCTCCCAGGAGTCCCAGAGGGGAAGCTATTCAAGCCTTTACCTGTGTGCAGCGTGTAAAGCACTCAAGGACCCAACAACCTATTATTTTCCCCTCCCTCAATGCTTCCTTAAACTTAGGGCCAACAAGAGAAGGCTCTCCAGAGTGGGGGGAGGGGAGAGGGTGGGGGTGGGGACATGTTAAAGGGTGGCTTTCACCTCATTAGAACTGAATTTGCACTGTCCTGTAATTATGTTGGGTGGGCAACAATGTATCTCTTTTCTCCATCAATGAAAGTTTTTGGGGCAGTTAATTTGGTGGTTGTGCTAAATACTTTAAATGCGTTAATTAGTGCGCAGAGTAACCCTAATTTTCTCTCTCTAGCCCTGTACCCCCATTTTCCCAACAATCCTGGACTAGCCGTGCTAATAAAATTACCTCATTAATGTATTTTTTTCTTCTTTCCAGGACAGAAACGCATTCATTCTGTTCAATTAAGGATTAATTGAATGATTTGGAAAAAAGAGGAGGGGGGGGGGGGGGGGGAGACTCTGTGTTACATTTTTGTTGTGGACAGTTCTAAATAATGAGAGAGACAAGCAGCAAGATATAATTAGGCACAAGGATCACTTCAGAATAAATTTGAAATCTTTTAAGGCAAACCACTTGTACACTGTCGATTAATTACTTCCAAATGGTATTTTGCAAAAACATCTTTGCCAACTCACCCCCCTCCAATTGGGAACGTGCTTGAGACTCGTAGTCTTGGTCCCCTTTTAATCAAAGCAAATGATGACACATTTAGCTCAGCATGGCCTCATTATGGGACAAATAAACAACATGTAAACAATAATGGAGTGTTTAATGAAGCTCAGGCTCGGTAAGTGTTTGATTTGTTACATTGCTTTAATGACGTTGGGGCGGTGCATTCAAATGTAATTCAGAACATGGCTTCTGTGATCTTTTCTCAGATAAATAACAGCTGACTTAATGATCCTTATCATCTTTGGGTTGGAGAAAGCTAGAGGCTGTGCTAAAGTGGTCAAATCCACCCAGTTTAATTACGTCCACCTTCACGCTAAGAGGTCTAAATTCTCTCCATGTTGCAACAGCCCATCAAGGCCAATTTATGATCTTAATTTCAGTCAGGAACCGGAAAAATATATTCTGAAATATAAATAGTTTTGTATTCAATATTTGATACAAATAACCTACAATCATTCTTGATATAAATGTAAATAAAACTTAAAATGCATGTTAAGTTCAATATAAATGGTGAAACTTTACCCCATTTTCTGGGGTTGCTGTAACAGTGCTATGGGTGAATTGTCACTGGAAAAAAGGGTAAATCCTAACATACTAAAACCCACTCATACTTCAACAGGCCAAAGCAGGTTTTATTTGTTGTCGTGGTTTGATGTATCTCATGCTTTTGATAGGCAGGGGATATTTTTTGGCTTATGTTTATTCTCTCAAATGTAACAAATGCTTGTTAATACTTCCATCTGGTATTTCAGTTTTACTCATTAGAAATATTAATTACAACCCAGCAACTTGTCACCATAACAACCTTCCCTTTTCTATGAAAGATGTATTTATTTAGCTGACTTTAGCTGACTTTATTTAGCTTTTATCTAAAGCAGTGCATAGATTGTGGGTGGATTCATACCTAAAACCCTGCGATTTGTAGCCAAACGCTAAAATCATTTCGCTACTACTAAAATGCCAATATGTGTGAGTTAACACAGCTTCATACTTTCACTTTTCACTACATGGACATATTAAATCTGGATTAGATGTGAGTAACATCCATTCTGTCATGGTGAGTGATGACACTGCATCTATTGCAGCTGGAGGAAATAAGTAGTAGCGTTGCTTAATGTGGAATATTGTTAAACAGTTACTGCCACCTAGTGGATATAAAGAAGAACTGACAGTGCCAAGTGAACCATGCAGAGTAAATACTATCGGTACAGAAATGATTGTCGATTGACGTTCTCAACACTTTCTCATGTCAGACTCTTACAGATCTCATTGAGAACACAACATGACAACAGTGAGCTGTATGCAGTTCTGAGGACTAAACTTGGCAGCTTCATCACATTTCTGTTCCTATCAGATTAACCCATTGCTTCCCCATGTGTTAGAAAGATCAAGCTATTTTAACCTCTGTCAGCTCAGGGTGATTGACTGAGACAGTTGGTTAGAAGTGATGTATGATCTTCAGCTGGCGGAATATGCAACAAATGAAAACAGAGAGCAAACACATAAATCCTTCTACTAAGTGTGTCCTGATCATCGGTGATCACCAAGTGTGTCAGAGGTCCATGTCACTAATAGTCACATCGTGTGATCCATTTTTAGTATCAGAAATACTAAAATCAGCATTGTAATTTGAAAGAGGTTAATGTAAAATATAAAATCATATATTTTTTGAAAACCTAATAAAAGAAAAAAATTTTAACCACAGTGTGCATCTATCCATGACCAAAAAATTTGAGTCTTTCCTCAGACTCAATTATAACAAGACATTATTTGTGTGATCAACACCGGTATGGCCCAGGAGAGAGAAACAATGATTATGTGTGTGTTTATAGGGAGAATCGTCTAACAGAGAGGGAGAACAGTCTAACAGAGAGGGAGAACAGTCTGACAGAGAGGGAGAACAGTCTAACAGAGAGGGAGAACAGTCTGACAGAGAGGGAGAACAGTCTAACAGAGAGGGAGAACAGTCTGACAGAGAGGGAGAAAAGTCTGACAGAGAGGGAGAACAGTCTGACAGAGAGGGAGAACAGTCTGACAGAGGGAGAACAGTCTAACAGAGAGGGAGAACAGTCTGACAGAGAGGGAGAACAGTCTGACAGAGAGGGAGAACCGTCTGACAGAGAGGGAGAACAGTCTGACAGAGAGGGAGAACAGTCTGACAGAGAGGGAGAACAGTCTGACAGAGAGGGAGAACAGTCTGACAGAGAGGGAGAACAGTCTGACAGAGGGAGAACAGTCTGACAGAGGGAGAACAGTCTGACAGAGAGGGAGAACAGTCTGACAGAGGGAGAACAGTGACAGAGAGGGAGAACAGTCTGACAGAGTTGAGGAATGTTTCAGTCTGAAAGTCTGACCGTTCCAAAACTCCAGTTTTAATTTGTTTACAATCATGACATCACACCCCACACATACAAGTTATGATTCTTATTTTCACATTATTTCTGATATTGCAATCTCTTAAAACTAATAACTTCTTATAAACAGATACAGTCAGAGGAACACATAAAAGGCAACAATACTTTGGTCATGTGAAGCTCCACCAGCCAGATGAACTACAGCCACACAACAGGAAGTACTGCAGGTGTCTTTCTTTGTAGAACTCTATTCTCTTATTGCCGTACTTGATTTTCCAGTTGTTTTAATTGACAACATGCTATTAGGCATCATCAGACACTGTAATGTATGAACAGAAAAAACACCACCAAGGGGAAAGTATGATTTAAATGTGGTCATTAGCAGATGCTCCTATTGACTTACAGCAAGTACAGGGACATTCCCTCTGAGGCAAATAGGATGAAGTGTCTTGCCTAAGGACATAACATCATATTGGCACAGCCGGGGTTTGAACCAGGCATTGGGAGTGCTGACTGGATTCTTAAACCTTGAAGCAGGACTTCCCGCTACCTTTGTCCACAAGAAAGCCAGACTTAATCCAAAAATAGTGTTTGGACGTACTTAATAAATAGAAACGGATAATAAACCTACTGCGGCCCGTTCGCTACCCTTACAACACAAATGTTTACTTTTTAAAGAATCGAAGCTTTACTAATTGGAGTTTTCAGGGATAATGAAGACTAGAACAGCTACCATGATGACAAGATGATCTAGTATCTGTTACTGCATGACAGACCTCCCAGTGTGAGGCAAAAACTCTGAGACATAAAAACAAAAACGAACGTTGACAAAATACTGCTGATAATAGTCAAGTCAGTCCAACATATAAATATCACACAATATTCAGTTTATAAAAATAAACATTTGGTAAAAAATAAAAAGAGAAGAAAAGTAATACATTCTAACTGAGGGTCCCAAAAATATTTGTTAAATAAAATACTTATTATTTACACCAGCGGCAAATGCGAGCATTCTCAAGGTGTCCATTCAGAGTATGTAACCTCTCTTGAAAGCTTCCTCCTCCGGTAGTTCTTGGCCTTCCCTCCGTGAGGTTTGGAGTCGCTGTAGTCGTCTCCAGACCCGCCCTCCAACAGGTCCTGGTGTTCCCCCCAGCTGTGGGGAGCCATGGGGAAGTCCTCCCCAGGAGAGGAGATCTGCCTGCCCAACACTTTACGCTGCAACTCCGCGATGTCGTTCCGGATGTCTGCCATCAGCAACAGGAGGAAGTCGAATGATCCGGGAGGTCCCTGGGTCACATGGGTCACAGGAGATTCATCCCACGGTCATTCGAAGGTCACATTTTTAAATCCTTCACAGAAATGGCTATGGACAGCTACACCAAGAAATGGCAGCATATCCACAAGTGGGTCGAGTTAACCAATTGAACAGTGACCTTTTCACGGTTTGGACATTGTAGTAATGTGTTAAATAAGACAAACTGTCATTGGTTATTAAGACTGTTATTGGGAGAGAGAGGGGCATTCCAGTGTTATTACACACAGGTGGGGAACAAGTTGATATTTAGGGTTTTTTCTCTCCACTGAACTCTGTCACCATTAGTGTGATGTATTGTCCTAAACATCTTCAAAAGCTTTGGAGGAACATTCATCGTTGGCTCTGGTCTGGCCTCTCCTGGGGATGGGAGGCTGCCTCTTTCTTCACTGACCTCTAAACTAAAGTTGTTCACGGGGTCATGTTTTTCACTCCTTACACACTCTTCCCTCCCTTTCTCTAGCCCTTTTTCCAACATGCACATAGAAATATTTAGAACACTAACTCCTTATCACCAGCTCTCTCTCTCTCTTATTTATTCTCTTTTATTTATTGACGATGGACTTTTGCATTAAATATGAATTATATTTGGTCAACACATATATAAGTTATACATTGTATAACTATGAATATGAATTATATTCCTATTAAGCGTTATTAAACAACATTAAATATACTGAACATAACGGAAGTTACTGTGTATTTGCTATACTTAGGATATGCTATTTTCAATTATCTTTCATGGAATAGTTTATTTGAGTTTCGCTGCTTTACTGTATATCCTATTTAGTATTGAGTGCTAGAAGTACACAATACTTCTAGAAAGAATAGAGTGAGAGGCATCGAAATAGAGTCTTACTGGTGGTCCGGAAAGTCCAGGAGCCCCTCGATCTCCCTGGAGATACAAAACAAATATTTAGCCAAGATGGCTTACAGTACAAAACGCATGAGAATACTTAACTGGCTGGTCTAGGAGCTGCTTTGTGTAATTCCAGCATGGGAAAACAAGATGGCATACTGTGTGAACTGGAGTGAACACCAGAATGCATTAAGATACTGAGTCGTGGCTGAGCGATGAACGTGTCAGGTTAGTAAATCGAAGGTCCCTGGTTCGAACCCTGGCTGGGTCAACATGATGTTGCGTCCTTGGGCAATGCACTTCACCCCACTTGCCTCAGAAGGAAAGTCCCTGTACTTGCTTTAAGTTGCTCTGGATAAGAGCGTCTGCTAAATGACTAAATGTAAATGTAAGACCCAATTCATCTTGGTTAAAGGTAGGGTAGGTTAGTTTTGTGAAACTAGTCATTTTGGCTTGTTGCTTTAAAGACACTCCCCCAAAACACAAGAACGCTCTGTCTGACCTTAGCTGGGAGGTGGGTAGACAATCAGCCAATCCAATCATTGTCGTCCGTCTACATGCAATGACTGGGCATGGTATTACAGTCCAGGCCACAGATAGCAGATTTTATTTGACATTACTGTCAGAGCATTTGATTTATGGATTGCTATCAGGATGTGACCCAAAGTGCTTCTCAAAAACATGACCTATCGTAGTGAGGCAATGAT